>CM049812.1:20993767-21301267 GCA_027422405.1 Ptychobarbus kaznakovi | reverse complement strand
TATAAATTGCTTGTAATGGCTTGGTTAGGCGTAAGAAGGATTGAGTTTGTGTATAGCAAATATAAATAGAAAATAATAAAATAAAAAAAGATGGTTTGAATTAGAGTTTTAGTTTACGTTATTGACTATTGTGCACATAATCATTTCAGCAGTATACACAGAACAATGGTTCCACAGCGTTCAGCACAGCTCATCTTTCTCTAAAGTCGCCTCTATGATTTCCATGTTGGCTCTGTGTCAACAGCAGCCATCAGTTGCTCATGGTAATCTTGTCATCCCTTTAGCACAAAGACACCTTGTCTTCTTCACTGACAGCTGCTGTATCACAGGGAGAGTGACCCAACCAAAACACATCCTCAAATATCGGGACGTTATCATTGCCCATATTCATATTTAGACCTTTGTGGTTAAACCCAAGGTGGACATGAACACATGCATCAACAGCAAAAGAGATTTCTACAATGAAGGATGTAGAAGCTTTTCAAGATAAATATTTCTAATTATTATTATTATTTTCCTGGAACTACAAGGTTTTTTTAAGGAATTCACAATGTTCTTTTTTCTGTGAAACTCGACGTTCACTAATGTTTTTTTATATTGTATTTTTCATAACCAGAAACCAATGTTCCCAAAACAGTCTAGAAACTAAAAATTGTTAGCTAAGTGTTATTTCATTATTACTTGATGTGCTGATTCTGTCTTTCAGACAGAATAATTTTTTCATCCTACAATTGAAAGTTTTTTTATCATGTTTGACTGATTATAAATTGTATTTCTTTGTAGATCTAAGATCTTTGCTTGTGCTCTTTCTTTACATATTATACTGAAGATCAAATTATATTTAGGTACCATAGAGGCTAATTACATAATTTCATACAGTATGATTATAGCATTAAACGAAACGCAACATGTCAGAGTAGGACGGAAGATGATTTTTAGAGTTCTCTCTCTCTCTCTGCCTGGGAAAAAGGTGTTCAATACGTTTTATGATTATTTTTGTGGTATGGAAGTGATTTTGGTTGTGTCCAGCATACTTTCTATGCTGACTAAATCTTAAATGACTTTGAAATTAAGCCCCAGTACCATTCAAATGGTTTGAATGTTTTTTGTAGTTTTTTTTTTTAGGTCTGTTATGTGGAGCAGTGCTGCATTTATTACATCAAAAATGCAGTAAAAATCAGTAATATTTTACATTACAATATTTTAGTAATTTATTATAATGTTTTCCTATTTTAAAATATTTTAAATGAAATGTATTGCTGTGATGGCAAAGCAGAATTTTCATCAGCCATTCCACCTGTCTGCCGTGTCACATGATCCTTCAGAAATCATTCTAATATACTGATCAGGGGCTTTTTTAACAATTGCCCCAGTTACCCTAATGTGACTTTTTGTGGTAAATGTTCTGTTATAAGCTTTGTCAGGCCACATCTTTCTCAATATAAATAGGCTGTATAAATAGACTAAAATGTTTTTTTTTAATAAATGATGTTTTTCTCATCTCAAAGAGTTATGCCTGCTTTGACTAACTCTTAATTGTTGTGTAGTATTAAGTCAGTTGGCAAAGGGAACCTGCTTCTTGTACCAACACATCCAATGTGCTCCATTACCCGACAATACTTCCCTAATATCAAAGTCTACACAATGACACAACGGTAGCATAGACCTCTGTGATTTCTTTGAACCTGAAGAGAAATATTTAACCTCGTGTCCAAACTAGTCACAGCTAATAACTCCTACAGGAAAGTGTGCATATTCATACAGCAGACGTACATTGTCTTTAACTCTCTTGTCGTGATCTGTAAGCACATGATGATTTAAAACTAAGAAAATGAATATTTCTGTGGTAAGACAATCATGTCCAGCCAGATGCTCAAAGCTACATTCATACACTGCATGATCAATGAGCATAAAAAAGCTGATAAGAAGGAAAATACAAGAAGAAATCCACTAAGAAGTTTGCTTTATAAATGTCTATGACATTTTTAATTTGTTTTGAGGACTTGAAAAATTCTGTCATTAATTCTGCCACTGGTGTCACATGGATTATTTTAACGATGTCCTTCCTATGTTTCTGGACTTTGACTGTGGTGGTATGCTTGCTGTCTATGGGAGGGTCAGAGAGCTCTCGGAATTCATCAAAAATATCTTAATTTGTGTTCTGAAGATGAACGAATGATGAACGTCTTACAGGCTTTATTTCAGGCAGAAAATAAAGGTCCATTGTCTGCTGTCAAAAGTGTAGCGATGAAGCATTAGACAGAAGTAACTTTCAAATCAAGCAGCTTTCTGTTTCTGGCGAATGTGTGTGACCAACATGAAGCTGTTGCGAAATCTGTGCGGCAAAATCTTTTGTCCTGACTTGAAATTCCTGATCGTGCTGATTCCTATTGAAATGACGTTTTCACCTGAAAATTTAGAACACCAAAAGTGATTGCACCTTTATTGAAGTTTTGGGCCTTGAAAAATATTTTTTTTTGTGTTTCAGTGTGCTCAATTATTAGCTTGTCCAGAAAAAGCAGGAATTCTCCTCATAATGGTTATTAGTGCTGCTGACTGGTGTTTTATGAATGCATGAAGACAGATTGATTCCAGCAGTCTTATACACAAGTATTAATCACAGCCAAGATTTGGCGGCATTGGGTGGTATCCATTAACCATCCCACCAAATCCCAAAGGAGAAAAACGACACTTCTGGCACAAATCAAAAGCTAATTCAGACCCCTTCTCATTTTCAGTTTGCCGTTGTTGTGTCTCACTCTGCCGACTCCGAGTCTTTGTTTTACCGTGTTTTGTGTGGCACCTATGGGAAAGCTGACCCCACAGACGCAGGCGCTGAAATAATTGATCACTTCTCGCACCTTGCGGCAGTGTCACAATGACCCGAAGCACTAAGTGAGGAAACAGCATCTCGCCACTCGTGCTGCGAGACAAAAGCACAGGTGAAATTCCACACTAGTTAGCTGCGTTACCACGCATGCAGCTCCCTGAGGTCCTGTCGTTTAAGTAAACGCTGCTTGGCTGTCACACTGTCGCCTCGGTTTACCTCACGCTTTGTACGTGTCATGTTTGTTCTGTTGTGTGGCAGGGTAGTGTGATGTTACCATATCAAGATGACGTTACCATGTTTAAGTGAAGATGATGACACATTTATACTTTGTTTTATGTTTTTTAAATGAAACAATTCATTAAATGTGCTTGTTTTAACAGCTGTGTTGCAACTTACAATTAATTATTAGGCTTTATACAATTCGTGTGGGTGTGTTTGCATGTTTTACTTTTCATCATATATTTTTGTTTTATTGTTTGTTTCTGTTAATTCACTTGCAATGGGCATATCCAGTTGAATTTGACAAGAACAAAGAACAAAAATGCACTCCTCTTACGTCAAATTATTTTTCCATTTGCTCAGCAAGTCATCTGTTGACATTGTCATTGAGCCTGTGTTACTCACGTTGCCAGGACAACCATGAAAACGGAAATCCTAACATTTAAATCACACGCAAAACTAAAACCACAAGAATGTACAACTGTTCCCGCCCACTGCTATTAGCTCTGAATGGAGTCTCCAGACGTCAGTAAGAGGACCATCATACCTCCAACTGTGAGAAACTTCTTGAAAAAAGCTTTGATTGACACGAAAGTCCGTCAATGAGAATGAGTCATTGGACTTGCACATCTGTTATGGCTACCTTGTACAATAAACTAAAATAATAAAAATATAAAATACAATTAAACTGAAATGGTAACACTTTATTTTACGGTGTACATGTTAATGTGCTCACTATCATTATAACAATAAATTATGCATAATTACATGCAACCAACCCTAAACCAAACCCTCATTCTAACCCTAACCCTATATGAAGTACATGTAGTTCTTAAATTATAAATACTCTGTAACAAGGACAACTAAACAAATAATAATAATACAAAAAAATGGATGTTTGAAAGTTGCTTAGTTAAATGGTTTTAAATATTTTTCTTACATTTATAACATAGTTAAAACAGGTTTGACCTGTTTTGTATTTGAAAGTGTGCTGATAATGCAATCTTACTATGTGACAGTTCAATGTTTTTTTGTTGACTGCAAGTATTTATCACTCTGTTAATTAAGTCCTGTTAATCGCCTTTTACAAGAGTAGAACCATCTAGAACTGTATAGGTAGGAGTTAGCAAAAAAATATTTCACATCATAATTATACATCACTCTCCCCCCATTACTTTCCATATTCATACCATATGCAACCCCCCATGCACCTCAAGAGCCTTATCTTTACAATTAATATTGCTACTTAATAAAAATATCAGGAACACTTTTTTGTGGTTTTACAGTATGTGCACTTACCTGTACTTACAGTATACTAACCTAAGAAAGTACTGTATAATATAAGGGTTAGGGTTACTACCTAGTTATTACCCTGTTATTGAAATTATTATAACTAGTACATAGAATGTACACGTGGAACTGGACTGTAAAATAACCCAATTACCCAATTTTTACAATTCACATTCAGTAAGTGCGAACATTAAAGATATAGTTCCTGACTACGTAAACTAAAGTCAATATTTGGCTTGTATGGTTGCTGAGTAATGATATACACAGTAACGCGGTGAAAAGGAGTTTGCTCATACCTGTCACAATTATGTGTATTTTAGCATTACTCAAACACTACACCAACTAGTACCCAGGACTTTATGTTTTACTGGTTATACTGCTTATAATTGTTCTTATACTTTAGATATCACATCTCAAATACCCTATCACCAGCTCTGAATTGAGATATCAAAGATATTCAAATGGACAAAAAAGACCATAGTTTAATTGATTTCTCAGGCCCAGGAGATCCGGTCGACTGATACCACACTTACTGTAATAGTTTACCTGCAGTCATGATTCATACTGAAACAACAGACCGCTCTTTGTTCAGTGGAAAGTCCACAGGTCCTGTCATTTTGCAAGTACCTTAGACCCTTTAAATCCATGTCTTAACAGGAACCAAAAGGAAATAGTTTCATATGGTCATTTCTGTGAATTCTTCCAGCACTATCATTTTCTTTATCAGTTTTTTTGTTTTATTATAAATTACATGAGATATTTAGAGAATCTATGTTTTGTTAAAATATTTGTAAATAATTTGAAAGGAAACTTGGAGAAAAATACTGATTGAGTTTTTGTTTTTATTTTGTTAGTTTTTTTTAATAGTTTGACTTATTGATGGAAGACTTGCTTGTTCCAAATGGGCAATAATTAGTGTTGTTTCATTGTTTGTTTTGTTGTTTATTGAACAACACTGCTTCATGATCCATGTCGACACTCCTTTATTCTTTTCATTTCTGCATTGTTCCCGCTGGCGCTGACACTTTCTTTTTGGGATGCTAGATGATATTATGCGATGTCATTTAAAAATGAGATAATTACAGCCTCCATTAGAGGCTTTTGACTGTTAGAGCATCAATACAATATAATAGGATTCTCAGACCAGATTCTCTTCCATTGTTAATGTGTTGACGCAAGTAATCTTTTGACTGACGTCCTGAAGTTACATCAGAAGAATGATCTTTTATTTATTGTTTGTGCCGTGTTTCCTAGATACCTTTGCATTTATCCTACAAACATACTCTCTCTCCATAATTCCAGTCTGTGGGTTTTCCGGCATATTCTCTATACTCAACATTTTCCAAATGCTGCAATCCATCCACCAACCACTAAAAAGAGATGACGCTTCAAATAAAATCTTTCATATCATCAGATGATCTTTAAAACTCGTCTTATGCCATTTGGCATAAAACTTCCTTCAAATCATAACATTGAGTGCTCATTACAATAGCGCCATTGTTATTTCCTGATAGTGTGATTCAGAACTGTTCCGAATTCAGAGAAATTAATTTTCGTCCAGGTGATGTGGGAGGCAGGAGGATGCAGGTGAAAAAGAAATAAAAGAGCTTTTTAAGACGTAGAGTGTGGGAATCTCCTGGCCCAATTGTTATTAGTTTATGGAGTAACAATAGAGAGTTGATCCCAGAGCCTTCTCTCAGACTGGACTTAAGGTAACCTGACACTGTGGGACCACAAAAAGCAAATGAGAGAGATGAGAGAGAGAGAGAGAGACGAGAGAGAGAGAGAGAGAGAGAGAGAGAGAGAGAGAGAGAGAGACATATGTCTTTTCAACAAAATAAAACAAAAGAACTATAAGGTCAGGTACCTATCATTTTTTATGAGCAAACAGACGCTTTAGAAATTCCGCTTGTAAAGGGATTACACTTTCTGATGAAAACCGAATTATCACATTGAATTTGTAAATTAATACAACAAACTTCCCCTTATCAAACCATCTGAAAGTTAAGTTCTTTGTTGTGATCTGTTTTCATTAACTTGTAAATTATATTCTGTAAATTCTACATTTAAATGTATATTATTTATTGTTATTGGCGGAACAACATTGCAAAATATTTAACTGTTCTTCTTTGGTCCTTGCGAAGCAGGCTTTCAAGTTTAAGCATCCTATTATTGACCAGTAAGGCTATGCTATAAAAACTTGTGTGCAGCAGATGGTTACTGCCTGTACAAGGACAGAATACTATTAAAAAGACTTTAGCAAACAAGGCAGCCACTGTAACAGGTGACATACACAGTGGGATCCAAAAGGCTGAAAACACATTGAATATATATCAAATAAAAAATGTAATTTGCAAATAAAGTTTTGAAAAATGTCAAACAAAAAAACGTCAAAAAGTTATTTTGAAATATTTAACATTCAACAATATACATTTATACATTTTTAATAAACAAAAATGTATATGTTGATACTCTATCTATATGTATAGGTCAATGCCACATTCTACTGTGTCTGCCATCTTGGAACGGTCAGTGTGTTGTAAAAACTGCTGAATTTAAATTCCTGACAAAATCAGATAAACGTTCACATGTAAAAATGTGTTAGTTTGTGTTTTCAATATGTATTAACTCAATAGTACAGGTTTTTAAACTATAGTACCTTTTAAGTGCCGTGTTAGTTAATGGCTTCGTCTTGTTGTTTTGTGTTAATTTAGCCAAATCATCTGCTGAAGTCTATTGCAGATATAGATATTCATACATACGGATAACAAGGGTTGTAGACACACAGGCAACTTGCTCTTGACTGTTTACAAACCCATTTCAATATGGCAGATGGCTTGCGTCACGTGTAGAATAAATAACTGGTTTTCTATATTGTAATATATTATTTATTTCTGTGATAGCCATTATTCAAGTCTTAGGCATCACATGATCCTTCAGAAATTATTCTAATATACTGATTTGGTGCTCAAGAAACATTTATTTTATTATCATAACGACATTTGTGCTACACTCTTTTACACCACTGTATTAACTGGGTGACAAAGTTGCTTTAAAAAAAACATACATGAAAATACACAAAATCGCACATTGCATCATCCATTATCACAAGTTGCTTCAAAAAAATATACGGTTGGTAAGATTGTGACATGTAGACAGTAACGTTTCGCTATTCTCACGCAATGTCATTGTGATTTTGTGTACTGTAGATGGGCGTATCCAATGTTGAAAGACTTCAAATTGCATATTTTATTGATAGTGCACAGAAATTGTTTAACTCGTTCTCTGACCCCATTACATTGAAACGTCATTCCTATCTCACCTGAAGGAATTCCATCATTTCCTAGACCCATATATGGTCACCTCCCACTGCATTCCGGTGCTCAGAATTGCACAACTACCCCCTTAAAGTTATATTCAACATCCTGCTTGATCTCAAACACGTTTTAATAGACATGGACATACTTCATTTTGTTAGAGCATAAACCAAACATGTCTTCATTAACCCTTTGGTTTCCTTGTGATTCGTATAACAGTTATTATTTTAAGATCTGTGGGTAGTCGGTTCTTTTCCGTGTATTGATATTTGGTCTTTGTCTTTCTATCAATAGGATCTTTGAAGTCTTTTTTAACAAAAAAGGGTGAACAGTCTGGTTAAAATTTACAAGAAACAGACTGCCTGAAAGTCAGAAAATAAAACAACCAAAGATTAACAGTTATATTAATAGTCAAGAAATATCATAATGTTTAAAACAAACTTTCTCTACTTAATGTCACAGCAAATGCATTCATTTCAAGATTTACAATAGCTCACATTGTTTGCAACATATTTGTAAAGCTTCAAATGACCTATATGAAGTCCCTCTGCACTATTGTGATTTTGTCCATTTTGTTTATCCAGGTGTCTCTTTTCAGAACTGCAGTGGATGTGAAAACTTGTCTGTGTCCTTATTGAAATTCACAAGCAACATTGCCCGACCCTTACTAATCTTCACATACTGTATGTACAGTAGTCTCTGAGACCTGGACAAAATTATTTATGTCAAACTTATGACTGCAGGCACGCGCTGTAATACACTAATGTGCTGTGTACTTAAAACAATATAGTTATATTTACTTACATGTTCACAATTACTTCTCAACACTTGTAGTGCACAAAATAGAAACATCATAATAGAGGTGGTGCACGACATAGTTCATAGTAAGGATGATATTAAACAAAGCCAATACGAATAATAATTTGTTACATTTATATGGAGCTTTTCTAAGCACTCAAAGTGCTTTACATAGCAAGGGGGATATCTCCTCATCCACCACCAATATGCAGCATCCACCTGGATGATTTGACGGTGCCAGAACGCCCACCACACACCAGCTTACTGGTGGAGAGGAGACAGAGTGATGAAGCCAATCAGTGTAATATTCATATATATGTATATATACACAGTGAACACGGTTATACAATAAAAATAATATATATATATATATATATATAAAGCTCAGTAAATGTGTAACACAAGGACTTCTGGAAGTATCCATTACTGTTTTTCACCATAAATGCATAGCTTTTTCTTCCAAAAAACATCATTTTGATAGCATTTTAAAATTATATATAATGCAATACTAAACAATTTTGCTGTATATGATAAGGTGACTTAGTTAACCAATTAACGTGTGTTTACTGTAGCATTTTTACAGTTATTTTTCTGTAAAATGTACAAACTTACAGTGTACTATTTTAAACAAAACTGAATAAACCTAACAATATAAAAATACTGATTTTTGTGTACATATTGTTTTGTTGAAAACAGTTGCTTACCATTATGGTGATTAGTGTTCCTGCTGGTCAGTCTCACACTTATCAAATCTTTTGCAGCAGCTAACTTTCCAGCATCCAGTTATACACAAAGCATGCTAGGAACTTAAAAAAATCCCTGTCCAGTCTGTCCAGTCTCAATAATACTAGGCTCTTATTGTTCTTAGCCAATTCAACTAAAATCATGAAATGAAAACAACAGCATTTCAATTGCAAGTTTGAGTTGCCTGCAACTGGTTAGTCGTAATGGAATTGTTAGCTTAACTCATTGTGAAGGCCACATTAGGTGAACCTGTGAAATTAGTTCATACATATACAAAAAATAAATAAAACTTTGTCCATATTGAACCTGTTAAGTTTAGATTAATTCTCATGAAACGTGTGCAGATGTAGAGAGATATTTGGTTCTGTTTTGGTTTAAAAATCCTGTCACTCAGGACATTCAGAGCCAGAAGCAATAGTAAGTCATATTTTAGATTTGACATACATTGTTTTGTATGTGTATGTATTTAAATGTGAGAAAGCATGAGAGAGAGAGAGAGAGAGAGAGAGAGAGATAGAGCTCACGTGCTGCTAATTTTCTGAATGCTCTCAGTGCACAGACAGCACAAAATCCCAACCGTGATTTATAGGACACTGTAATGCATTTATACATATGAGCATTGTGTTTTAGAAAGTGGTCATAGTTTGTATTCACCGGAGGAACATAAAATAAATTTTTCACCTTTTGTCACACTACTCATTCTGTCATTTCACAATGAGAGTTTGGGTGTGTACATGGTTGGTTAGCGCTGCATGGTTTGCTTAGATCAATGCTGATTCTTACCTTATTGAAAAGTACACATTTTAGCTGCAGTGCTGTAATAGAGGAGAACAATCAGGGCCTATTCAGGGCTGAAGGACACCCTCCCTCAGTCAACATTTGGCTCTCAAATCCATAGCCGGCACTGGCTCTCTGGCCCCCGGAATGCATCAGTTACTTTCAATGCTCAGATATTCATTTACAGAGTTGTTGTGAGTCCATTTTGTGCTGTTGACTGTGAAAATGTTCTGAGAGAGTATTTCCAGCAGCAAAAAACAAGATGCTAAATTGTGAATGTTCATGGTAGGACATCTGTCATATTCTCTGACACTGCAATTGGACAAATGAGGCATAAAAATGAAGCAAAAATGCATCGAAACACAGCACGAATGGATACCTGTGTATTGCCCCATAGCACACGTGTTCGGGAGTGTGTGTGAGAGAGCGGCTGATGTAATTTGACCTCAGGAAGGTGAGCAATTTCAGGCAGAGCACTAGTAACCACACACTGAAACTCACCGCAATCCATCAACCAATTGCCCATGCAAATTTGATTCGAGCCAGGCAAAGACAGATCTGTTGATTACACAAGCACACATGCCGCTCTCAAGGTGCTCGAGCAAGACTCTTTTTCTGAATGTTTTCAAGACACCGGTGATTTTATGTGGCAGATATTTTTACAGTTTTGCCATTATTGGTTTCAAAATGTTTTAAAGGTTTCTGTATTTACCCTTTACATGATTAAATATTAAGTGATATTGGATGATTGTTACAGCTGATAAAGCAATAGTTATATTAGAGTTAAATAATATGAAGTTTTTGTGTTTTATTTATTTTCTGTTTTAATTTCTCCTGTGCAATACAAGAGGAGATATTTCAATATTTCCATGCAGTTCTTTTTAAAATATTCCCTCTTGTGTTGCATAGAAAACAATAGCATACGTGTTTGAAACGACATGAGGGTGAGTAAAAGACTGCTGTATTTAATATCATATGAAGACCAAGGTTGGGTAAAAATCTGAATTGAAGTTCATGAGTTGGAATTTGAATTTAATTGGCCCCACCTAAAAACACTATGAATAGGAATTTGAATATGAATGACAGTAATATTGAATAAAGCAGCAGTATATTAAACTATCTATCTATCTATATCTGTCTGGATATGTTTTTATGAACTTTTCAATAAAAACATCATACATAAAAAAACTTTTTACAATAATCTTTTCATTTTAACTCTTCTAAATGTGTCTCCTATAATATTTATACTGGAACGGCAGCATGTGTTGTTGTTATTTTTTTTTTTTTTTACCATAGTTCAACTTCTATTTAAATTCACGAATGAGAGAAATACAAATCATCAGGGGCGCCGCTGTGGTTTCCGGGCCCCCTGAACATCATATTGACTTAAAAATCACATAAAAATCGCGCTTGGAATGATCCTAACCTCCCCCACGTTTCGGCGCACCTGCAAATTATACACATATACTCACACAAGTAATACCTTCTTCTTCAATATTCTTCTACCTTCTTCTTCAATTACTAATGCAGAGCATTCTATAGAATTATTGATGGGCACAGAATACTTAATGTTCTGAACTGTGAGGTGTTGAGTCCTGACAACCAACATTTTGTGGCAAATTATTATAATTAGAGTCTGTAACAGACTGCTCTGTCACCAAGGTCCTACCCTTCAATCATGAACATTCACATAAAAAAATAACAAGCCTTTTGTTTTTAAGAAACAGCTGTTTTTGTTTTTTTTTTTTAACTCTGTGTGACTTTAACTGGATTTTACAACCCGAATTTCTGATTTTTTTTTTTATTCGAATAAAATGAAAACTAAAATAATTTCAAATCACATGAGCCACAATATAATTCACAATAGAACATAGATAACATAAATGTTTAAACTGAGAAATTTTACAATTATATGCACAAAATGAGCTCATTTCAAATATGTGATTCCTGCTACAAGTCTCAAAATAGTTGGGACGGGGGCATGTTCACCATGGTGTAGCATCTCCTCTTCTTTTCAATACAGTTTGAAGACGTCTGGGCATCGAGGTTATGAGTTTCTGGAGTTTTGGTGTTGGAATTTGGTCCCATTTTTGCCTGATATAGGTTTTCAGCTGCTGAAGAGTTCGTGGTCGTCTTTGACGTATTTTTCATTTAATGATGTGCCAAATGTTCTCTATAGGTGAAAGATCTGGACTGCAGACAGGCCAATTCAGCACCCGGACTCTTTTACTACAAAGCCATGCTGTTGTAATAGCTGCAGTATATTTTTGAAGCTGCTGCCACCGATCTGGACAAGCTCACAGAGGCTGTAACTTCATATATCAGTTTCTGTGAGGATTTGTGCATCCCTACCAGGACATTCTTATTCAATAATGATAAACCGTGGTTTACTGGGAAACTCAAACAGCCAAAGAGAATCCTTTCAGAAGTGGAGATAAAATCTTGTATAACCAGGCGAGGAACAGAGTAGCAAAGGAGTTTAGAGTGCCTAAAAATAACTACTCTTAGGAAGTTGAAAAAATAACTTTCAGCAAACGATCCGGCGTCAGTATGGACTGGTCTGAGGAACATCACCAAGTACAAGACGGGGAGGTCACAGTCTGTGGAGAATCAACAACTGGCTGATGATCTCAATGTGTTTTACTGCCGATTCGAAAAGGCCAGACTGACACCCAGCACCTGCTCTGATATGCATTTCACATATTCACCTACCCCCCTGCAACCCCCATCCCTCCCTCCCCCACCACTCAACCTGTGCTTAAGGTCTGTGTAGAGGATGTGAACCGGGTCTTCAGAAAACAGAAATCTGGGAAAGCTTCAGGACCAAATGGTATTTCACCTGCCTGTCTAAAAGTCTGTGCTGACCAACTGGCCCCAATCTTTACACAGATCTTCAACAGATCTCTGGAGCTGTGCAAAGTTCCCTGTTGCTTCAAACGCTCCACCATCATTCCCATTCCCAAAAAGCCCAAAATCACTGACCTTAATGACTACAGACCAGTCGCTCTCACGTCTGCGGTTATGAAGTCACTTAAGAGACTGGTCCTGGACATCACTAGACCCTTGCTGGATCCTCTTCAGTTTGCCTACAGAGCAAACAGGCCTGTGGATGACGCTGTCAATATGGGACTGCATTACATCCTGCAACACCTTGACAAACCTGGGAATTACGCAAGGAACTTATTTGTGGACTTCAGCTCGGCCTTCAATAAGATCATGCCTGGCCTTCTTTCAGACAAACTGACAAAGCTCTCTGTACCCACCTCCATCTGTCACTGGATCAACAGCTTCCTGACAGACAGGCAGCAGCTAGTGAGGCTGGGCAAACTCACATCCAGAACTCTCACCATCAGCACTGGCGCCCCTCAGGGTTGCGTTCTCTCCCCACTGCTCTTCTCACTCTACACAAATGACTGCACTTCAAAAGGACCGCCGACACAAGAACTGTTTTTACCCACAGGCCATATCCCTCCTGAACAACACATAACACACCCTAGTACTTTGCATCTGTAAATAACTCATCAAACCTTCATCTGTACATAGGACACATGCACATTCAAAGTTCTGTCTATGGTTATTTTTATTTTTTATTTTCTGTATATTTTCTTTTATTACTATTGTTATTCATAATTATTGTCTATTCTCTTCATTATTAGTGTTTTTATTACCTTAATTATATGTTGTCTGCACTATATGTTTGTACTTTCTGTACTGGAAGCTCCTAAAACCAAGACAAATTCCTTGTGTGTGCAAACACACTTGGCAATAAAGCTCTTTCTGATTCTGATGTGGTTTTGCATTGTCCTACTGAAATACACAAGGCGTTCCCTGAAATAGATGTTGTCTGGAGGGGAGCATATGTTGCTCTAAAACCTCTATATAGCTTTCAGCATTCATAGTGCCTTCCAAAACATGCAAGCTACCCATATGCACTTATACCCCCACATACCATCAGAGATGCTGGCTTTTGAACTGAACGCTGAAAACACGCTGGAAGGTCTCCTTCCTCTTTAGACCGGAGGACACGGCATCCGTGATTGAAGACCATGGGCGTCCAACAGAGGTCTTCGGTCTTGTCCCTTATGCACAGAGATTTCTCCAGTTTCTCTGAATATTTTGATGATGTTATGCACTGTAGATGATGAGCTTTGCAAAGCCTTTGCAATTTGACATTGAGGAACATTGTTTAAAAAAAACTATCCACAATATTTGTATGCACAGATTGGAGAGCCTTTGCCCATCTTTACTTCTGAGAGACACTGCCTCTCTAAGACATCCCTTGTATAGCTAATCATGTTACTGACCTGATGTCAATTAACTTAATTAGTTGCAAGATGTTTTCCCAGCTGAATCTTTTCAAAATGTCTTGCTTTTTCAGCCCTTTGTTGACCCTGTGCCAACTGTGGCTTATTTAGTGGATAAAAGTGTAAAATGTATACGTTTAAACATTTTTTATTTTCTATTGTGAATGAAACATTTGCTCATGTAATTTGAAAGTCTTATACTTTTCATTTTATTCAAATGTAAAAAACGTCCCAACATTTCCAGAATTCGGTTGTACATAAATGTAAGCATTACTATCCTTTTCAGCATTACATAATGTACATTATAAAATGTGCACATTACACAACGCATGGCAGGTTTTGACATACTGCACTGAGCTCAGTGAATCTTTGCATCATGTAACTTTTGTGATGTAGCAACCCAATTTAAACGCAAGAACAGGTGTTTCCACCTTGTTTGACCTCTCAGACAACTACAGTTCCCTCTGAATTGGCCCTAAACAGTGACACCTGCAGTGGCCACATCTGTTTTTGACTGACCCGTCTGTCCTCAGGCTCTTTGATAAAACAGGAGGAATGCAGATTATCCAGTTTCCGATCCATCACTTTTTCTCACCCTTCTTCCACATTGCTGCTTCTAGAAATTCATGGAGCAATGAAACGGCTGCTTTGAATCAAGATAAATATAACTGGTTGGTTTGGTACTTCGTGTGAGGCATCTGATGGAAACTGATTCATGCTCTGGTTTGTTTCAGCCTGAAATGCGCTTCAGACAAAACAATAGCAGCTTAGGTGAAGTGGGATTTTCAGATTTTCATTTGTAAGTTAGTCTGCTTTAATATAATCACTATGCATGGGCATGTTACAATATGCACTGTCTTATGTAATGTCTGTGTGGGAGCTATGGAATTATGTTATTATGATTGAGAGAGCCAGACAATGAAGTAATAAAATATATTTATTTATGCAAGCTGAAAATATTTTGTTTATAGTCAATTCAATTGAAATTATGTTTAATTTGGAATAATGTAAAACGAAAAATTCAGCATTTAAACCTAATTTAAGTTTACTTGCAACTAGTAAACTGCATAGTTAAATTCATTAAGTGAACATGATTTTGTATAAAAATACATGAAAAAGCTTAGGTTGTTTGCTGGTCTCCCCGCCTGTCTATAGCTGGACGATAAGCTGATGTACAAAACCAGCCATTAAACCATACTTAAGAGTCCTGCTAAGACCATTTAATAGCATTATATTTTTGTTCATGATGAACTAAACAGGGTTCTCGTCACAAAAAAAGGTTAGTTTTTATAGTGAGCAAAGAATTAAATTGATTACAATACGAAAGCCGTATAATTTTCCTGAAGGGTATACAGAAAAGAAACGCCTCCGTGTTATGCACCTCTCAGGTGAGCCAGGTCTACCTACTCTGTGATTGGAGAAGGTGCTCTTTCCTTCGCTCTGAATGGCTAACGCAGCTGTCACTCATGTACTACGTTTTTTCAACGTGATACTTTACAACAGGTAAGGCTACCTGAGTGACACAGGGAGGGTTTTTGGATACATCGCACGTCTGGATATAACGACAAGGACGTTTACAATAAGCCCGTATATGTGTATTCGTAAATAAAAATAAGATTAAAATATAATATTCGATATTTGCATATAGAAATGGCAAGTGCAGGACTGGTCGTCGGCGCTCCGAATACAGAAGAGAGAGCGGTTTTCACGCAGCTTAAACCCGTGCGGATGTGCAGCGCGGATGGGCCGGAGGACTCGTCTGTGTTTGAGGACGTCAAACCCGCGGTGAGACTAGCAACATATGCTGTTGAAATGGTTCGGGTACGACAGGCGCTCTGTGGTGTCTCGCTGTAACTGGAAAACAAAAATATTTCAATGTCTAAACCTCACAAAAATATATTAGAACAGATGCACTTTTAAGAGAAAGCACTTGCTCAGTAACAAAAATGGTCTTCACAGACGGCTTTCTGTATTGCAATTGTCTGGTTCTTTTTATATAAAATTAAGTATTGTTTATCAAATATTGAGAATATTACAGGCATCGCAATCAGATTGCTCTCGTTGAAGGGTGTATGTTACATTTTTGACATAAGGGTCAACTAAACTGCTGTATGTTTGTCTCGCATTCGTTTACATTTATTAATTTAGCATGATAAGTATGAATAATTGTTTATGCAATGTAGTAGGAGTATTAGTATTAGTATTACTATTAACACCAAGACACCAAAAACAATAAATCTCATAGTTTTTTTTCATTTCAGTAATTGAAATAAATCAGAATTAGATTACTTATGAAGTTACTAAAGTAAATGTCTTTAACACAGTTCTTTATTTTATGCAGTGACACAAATTTATCTTTAAATTTGCATGTCAGTTTTGCAATAACACTGTCATCATATTGTTCTGTACATAGTCTAGTTTATACCTGACTCTGACTTGACTTTATTATGAATATCTCAGATGGATGAGATATCATTGAAACAATGGATTTATTAATTTTACATGGATTCTATGACATTAACACAAGTTCAGGCCCTTAAAACAATCTACATTATAAGAGTAAAATGTGTATACTGTATAGTGTACTTGAAAGCGAAGGAATCAGAGAATAGAACCATTTACTTGTATTACCTTGTTGTTTTTTGTGAAGTGCAATAATACACAAATGTTCAGCAACTTCAATGCCCAGTTTGAAGTTATGTAGAAAACAGGGATACTGTTAGTCAAAAGTTTAAAGTTTGCCCACAGAAAAAAATTCAGCCTAATCCACAGGTTTAGAATTTATTAATACAATCAGATTTATCAATAATTTGCTCTTTTTCTTTGGTTAGACTGCCTATAAAGTATCACAGTGGCCATAAGTATCTGCTATACATTTATGTGATGTTTTATTTTCTGTGTTAATGTCCACAATGACAACTGAAAATGGTTGGGTCTGAAATGCGAATCGAACGTGCTCTGTTGTATCATATAGCATCCTAGCTAGAACACCACTAGTTTATGACTGGCTGAGCCAATGACTGGTGATCTCATTGCACATAAGTTCTTATGGCCACAGGGAACATGTAGGTTGTTGGCTACACTAAAGAAAACAGTCTGGGCTTTCACATGGTCACTGCTCCCTTGTTTTCGGTTGGTGACGAGAAGCACATGTCTGACCTCATGACCCCCAGTACTTGTTGAGAAAATACCTGCTATTGAATAGTCATAATCATAGTCAAAATTAAACTAGATTGCTAAAATAATCCGAAACCAACAAAAGTCTTGATTATAAATAAAGCTGATCTTAATTACATGATTGATTTGGCACATCTAATCATAAGATCTGGCTGAGTCACATTGTCTGGCAGTGTCACGCATCTCTATTGCAGTAATTTACTTTAATTTTCTTTTACAAAACCAGCGGTCATATCCACTGCTGTGAAGAGTAGTCAAGATGGTTCCTTCAGTAGTCATGGTCCTGAAAAGCCAAAACAACTGTTATCTATTTCCCCCAAAGCCATAAAGCATAATTTTCGTCTCAAACGTTTTGTTTTCTCTTGCTGCAGCCCTCGTATGATTTGTGCTGTTATGGCTCCAGTAAATAGACAAGAAGCCTATCAGTCTGGTTTTATGGGGATCTATGGACAAATCTCCATCTTTTTGAATTCCTTTTAGGCCATAAAAGAGGATTATTTCAAAGGGAAAGACCTTTCGTGTTGTAATTAGGAAAAGGTATTTGGGCTAACAGGGTATTTGGACTCTGAAATAAGCTGCAAAATCTCATGTCGGATTCCGAAACAGTTCGGAAGACAAATATTATACCGTTTCCGTGGCTTCTGAGCTTCATGTGCTCCTTTACAAATAAAACTTTTTTTTAAAGATATTTGACATTTAACGCATTCTTAAAGGGATTTTTCAGCAAAAAAGATAAAAGAATATATATTTTTAATTAAATTATGTCTTAGTGTTTTTTTATGTTCATGCAGTAAAATGTTGTTTTAGATCCGATTGACTTTGATTATATGGACAAAACATTCTTTACATTTTTACAATTCAGATTTCATTGGATTAATTTAGTTTTAAATTTTTTGGCTGAAGAAATACCATCATACAGGTTTGGAACAATATGTGAGTGAGAGAACTGACCATTTTTGGATGAACTAACCCTTTAAAAAATGAATGATATTTTCCAGAATTTCAAAAAGTGAGCCATATTTTCAACGAACGTCGACACTGAGCAACACGGAAACCTCCGGCTTATTTATCTCAAAGATTATTTTTATGCCCAACTCGGCTCCAGCCGTTATCGGTCCCTAAAATACATAACTTAGCAGTTGTAAATGTTCTCCAATCATTAACTCGGTTCTTGGGCCAGGGTTCAGCTGCTATTCATTCTCCTCACACAAACCCAGTGAACAGAACCGGGTCTCTAAGGCCAACGGAAGCCGTAGCCAATGGCACTTGCCTCTCTGCCAGTACCACACAACACAATGCCTGTTTGTGCCCAGGACTAAGGGCAGGGGCGGTACGCTTGCCAGGTCTGGAGATAAAACGAAAGCTATTTTCCATTAATTACCTGGTTTTAACTTTCCAAAGCTGGCCTGATGGGGATGAAGGTGGAATTGTTGACGTTAACACTGTGAGAGTAGAATTGTCTGTAATAAATGTCTCATCCACAGCAAAATGAAAAGCTGCAGAAGCGTCAGCATTCATTGTACATTCCCCGAGAGTACATGACCTCACATGTTAGGGTATGAGTTACCTGAAAGGATGAAGATATTTGTACATGAAACCACATCAGTGGGTGGTCAAGGAAATGCATTTTGACAATACATGCCTTATTGTTGACATAGCTGCCACTTCAGACAGCTGGACATTACAGTGCTTTTGAAATGTTTATTGTCAAATATAATGACTGCAATAAGGTCAACAATAAAGGCAGCTGTGTGTTTTAAGTGGAGTCCAAATGTCTGCAATGTCATTAAAGTTCTTAAAAAAGATAACTTGTATTCTTAGTTCTTGTATAGTTCTTTAAATATGTAACATTTAAAATATTTTAGGAATTAAAAAAATAACATTAGAATTATGTGCTCAAATGTATTCAATGTGTGAATCCCAATTTTTATTATTTTAATTAATAGTTACACCATAAGTCATTTAATTGAATATTTTCTTGAAAATGACGTACAAAATGAATATATAGTACTTATATTAAAAAAGAATCATTAAACCAACATGAATAAAAAGAGTATGTTTCTAAGCACATGCAGCTTGAGCACTGCTGTCCTTAAAGCAATATGACGACATACCAAAGTCATTTTGAAACCCATTCATGTATTTTTTTTATAAAATATATTTTGTTCAAGACCGGTATTTAGGCTGTTCAGGTTTTTGCATGTGCTAACCATTTCATCATCACACATTTGACTTGCCAATTGACTGGTTTGGTAAATCTGGTTGTTCATTATCGCACAAATGCCCTCATTTATCAGTCTCGGGAGTTTACAGCACTGTTGCACCTGAATGGCTCTCCAGGGTGCACTCGTTTTTAGAGTTCTATTTTTGTGCATTGTTTGTGCCCATATCTCCTCTTGCTATCGCATGTCACTGTTTTGGTTTTGCTTTGTGTTCCAATCCTTCATGGCCGCCACACCTATGAGGTTTCTGTTTACTCTGGGCTTCATTGGAGCACTGTGCAGAGCTGCTCCATTGAACTTGCCTTTGTGTGCACGGTTAAAGCAGGGAATGATCTCCCACTGCTTGTGCCTGGCGCTGCAATCACAAATCAACTGTGAAAGACAATAACAATAATGCTTGCCAGATCTCCTTTTTCAAATATAAACTTTTAAACAGCTGTGGTGAAAGGCAAAGGGTAAAATGGCAGAGCAGACATTTCAGTTTGATGGCAGCTGATCCAATTACCAAAGCACATGCAAAACCTATCAACATGGACTGCATGCAATCAAAAATAAAAACATTCAGTGAACTTAATTCAATCAAGATTTTTTTTCTCATGCAATTAAATTAAGGCATAATTTGGATTTCAGTTTCGGTTCTGGTCTTGTTTTACAACTTAAAATTATTTAGTTATGCCTACTAGATGCAAATAAATTCAAATAAATTACGCTGCAACAAACAATTTGTAGGCATTTTGCCAAAATAGAGAGGGTCATTGCCTATTTTGTAGCATATAAGAAGTCATAAATAAATAACTTTTATTTATTAAATTGCAAAATTAGTTAAACCAAATGTTTATTTTATTTAAATAATATAAAAAGTAATTCTCAAATCAATTTCCTGTCAATTGTACATCTGGTTATGACTGATGATAATTATTAAAACGAATTAAGTAACTTCCATTTTACAAATTGAATTTGATTGCACACAATGACAATACATTTTGATAAAGTAATCAATTGAATTAGCTGTTGCAATGTACTCTAGTGTTTAAAGGTACTGCACTGTATTGTAATCATCTTCTGTTTGTTTCAGATACAGATGGAGATGGATAAATATTTGCCCCAGATCACCCCACTGGTTTCCCCAAATATTACAGATAAGAAGTACCGTCGGGAAAGTGCCTCAGTGGTGGATGAGTATTTTGCAGATGAGAAGCCATTCCCTTACAGTCTCAACATCAACGTTATCCTGCCGAATACCACACACCTTCGCACGGGCCTTTATCGTCCAAACAAACCTCAGGTGCATCAGATCAAAATTGAGCCAGGGGTGGACGAACCCTGTAGCATTCAGACGCTCCCCGAATTCACCTCCGTCTTCAGCGTGCCCCAGACGGTCAACAGCCTCTTCATCAAACCTGACATAGATGTCACCGACGAGCTCCACATCGGCCCTCAGCAGCCGGCGGTCTACCAGATGCCCGTCAGCAGTAGCGACCTTACCACAATGACCTTCTCCCAGAGTCAATCGATGAATGGAATCGGTGCATCCGGCAGGACCATGCTCAACCTGAACACAGTGGCCTTGACGACGCAATCTGGTGAATTTGTCATGCCATTCTACACTTCACCCCAGCCACACAGTTTGCCTCCGTCGCCCCCCAACTCCCAGCCCGGCAGTCCCGAGAACCAGGCAGAGCTCATTACCTCTGTTCACCCTCCCCCGCCGTACCAGGCTAGAATTGGAATGAAGGCTGGACAGATGACCCCTCACTCCATGCTAATGGCCCACGGTCAGGGCATCCTCACGGGACCCAGATACAACCGACGGAACAACCCTGACCTGGAGAAGAGAAGGATTCATCATTGTGACTTCCCAGGTTAGTGTGCCACTCCAGTAAATAATTTTGGATTACATGTGCAATGCCATCCTGAAGATGGGCAGAGATTATCATGGACGTTTGTGAGCTAACATCTGGGCAATTTTTCTCTGTACCAGGATGCAACAAAGTTTACACAAAGAGCTCTCACTTGAAAGCACACCAAAGGACTCACACAGGTAAGAAATCAAATCAAACTCTAACATAGACACCCAAAAATGTAAATGATATCATTATTCGTTCACCCTAATGTCATCCCAATTCTGTATGATTTTCTTTCTTCTGCTAAACATGGAGAAAGGGGAAACTGAAAAACTTTTCCATGCAGTTACAAAGAGACTGAGGCTTTTCAAGCTTCATAAACAGTGCAAAAATACTTAAAAAAATATCCCACAAGTCTTCTGATGTTATACAATAGCTTTGCATGAGAAACAAACTAAATGTACTGTATGTCGTAATCTTGACATTCGTGTGTCTGATTTGTGAAGAAACAGTTGTGAATGATTGATACGGTTTGCAAAACTATGCTAGTAAACAAGTTATATATTTAAAACGTATTTATTTCTTAATAAGGATAATTCAAATCTATTAACATATTTACTGACATATCGCTCGAGACTTACTGATATCAACATTTTAATTCAAATTTTTTTGGAGTACTACTTGTGCATAATGTGCATTTAGTCCAAACTAAGCCGATTCAGCTCGCTCACTCAGTATGTTTACATGCACTAGTTTTCTTCATCTGGATTGAATTCGATTTCAGATTCTGAAAATTCTGTTTATATGAACCCTAAATGTTGCACATAGTCGTTTACATGTGCCTTACATGTATTCTGAACTAAACTTCTGCACATGTGTGTTATCCAGATGGCCCGTTCAGAACTGGAGCAAGCTAGCTTGAATGTAATGGCACTATTTTTTTTAATCTGAGAAAATAGATGCCAGTGTTTACATGGATTATTTCATATAATTTCATGTACACACCACTCCTTTCAAACCAACTGAAAAGCTCAGTGTTATTATACATAATTATAAAAAAAATTATTTGGGTAATTATTTGCATCAGTTAATGGCTCAAAGGAAGATTATTAGTGAATAATGACTTACATTTGGTTTCTCACTCAAAGCTGTTTTATGCCTTCAAAAGACTTCATAGGTCATATGTTATTCATAGGTCTGAATCATTTGTGTTTTACTTAATTGTAACTGCATGTTAAAAGAATGACTGGTACATTATTCAAACTTTCTCCTTTTGTTTTCTACGGAAGATAGAAAGTCATACATGTTTAGAATAAAATAATGTCGAGCTAACTATTATTCTAAAGTTAGAAGCAGTTGTTACTACTTGACCAGTTGCAATGTACCATCAACACAAAAACAAAAAATGCTGAGATGACAGCCTAAGGACAAGAGATGTACAAAGACAGAGAACAGGGTGGAGGGAGAGATTAATTGACTCTCTTTTCATGCTTTTATACACATTATGTCTGCATGCCTGTACAAGCCCTGCATGCTTTCCCGAGGGGGAAATCGCCAAGTGGTGGAGGAAAAACCTGTTCCTCCTGCTTTTTCTGTCTGTGTTCGGGGGGAGGAGTGCACAGGAGAAAAGAACTTGGCAGTTTCAGTGTGTTCAGTTCGGTGTAAGATGAAACCCACTGCAGTCCCACCACACTTTAGAATGAAACCGAAATCTTCTCTCCCAACACCAATGGGTGTCATATTGTTCACATGACGTTAAGCTGTTAAAAGCATGTTTTCCGCATAGTGACCGCTTTCTTCATTCTTTTATAATAATTCCGGGGTGGTCACAGAGAAAGTAGAGGGATTCCCTGTAGCCTGAGGTATTATTATTGTTGTATTCTCACTCACTAGCACCTTAGAGGTATCTTCGTAACTCTTTAAGCTTTGTACGAAACGTATGTTCCCATGGAGTACATTGTGAAGTTGAGTAGATGTTAAAGAGTGCAAAAAGTGTTAGCATGGATAAAACTAAAGAATTACAGTGATTTGGGCAATGTGATTACATTAATTGTATCACAGTTAAGGGGTATTTTTAGGCATAAAACCACCATGGTAAAATCACTGTAAAGCATGGCCTTGTGGCTTATTGCACTATGATAAAAGACACTAATATTTAATAAATATTTAAATGTATTATAATAATTGGGCTGTCAATTAATTCAAAAATATAAAAATTACATGATTATCACAGTAAATTAATTACAGTTATATGTAAATATTAATCACATAAATATCTTAGCGCCTCTTACAGAACATTTGTACAACAACCAACGTAATAGCATGTTGCCAGATTCATGTTCATATGTTTCAGATAAAACTGAACATGATGCAAAAAGCAACATGTTGTTTCGCTCTCTGTCCAGCTGTAAGGTGTGTTTATGTTGTCCCAGGTCAGGTAGTCACTCGTCAGGTGGACATGGTGTAGAGTTGTGTTTCAAAAGATGTAGGGGGATGGGAATGATCCTGCCGCACTGAAACCTGTCAAACAACAGTTTCTAAGAGCTCTAGAACATTCCGTGCTGACAGATGAAAGTCAGAACAGGCCGATAACACGTGTAGTTTTGATGTCTTCAGGAATTATATGTTCTATTCATGATTTATAAAGTATATCAGGATGTACTAGATGTGCTCTAACAAAGCAATTAAATACAAGCCTGCTGAACGTGTAATTTAAGCAGTAATATAAGCAGCTAGCTTGGATTATGCTAGCGGCTCTTAAAAAAAACTATTTTGCCAGTTTGGTGGAACACATCTAAACATGCTTTACAAGAATGTTACAGAATATCAGCTATTCTAGAAGCCTCACCCTGCGTTCACTACCTAAATCACTACCTAAACAGCTTTCACAGGGCTTGTGATCATTTTTCGACTAATTGTACTTATTGATGCATTTGTGAAAGCCCTGTATTATCTTAGTAATGGAACTTGTTGCCCACCTTCCTCAAAGAGAAGCCACTGATAAAAACCTTACGATTGCCATTTTATGAGTATCCACGCAAGTTTGTGGTGATTTGTTGCGATTGTCATTATTGATTAGTATTCCTTATTGTGCTTTTAAGTGAATACAGGCAAATACTAAATGTTGTTCTTAATATTCTTATGATGGTGAAATAGATGATTAGCAATATTCAACTTCCACATTTTTGTCTTTATAATGGTTGTGTGAGCAGTAAAATGCTTTAGCGATAACAGATTAACCGTTGCACAACCTCCAGCTAACCAAATAATATCTCTGTTGTTTGAAGTGTTTGAAGGGGCGCATTGACTTCTTCAAGACCCTGAGCTATTGAAGCCTTTGCCAGATTAAGAGGACATTTGATCATCTTTTGAATTCTGGTTTCACGTATAGACAAAGGGGAGGGATGAGCGCTAAACTAAAAGCGTCAGCTTTCAGCGCCATTCAGAGAATCAGTCAAAGATCTAAATGTGTGCTCTCTTCGGTTATTTCTGAGAGCTGTGGAGTTTCACGGTGGTGAAATTAATAGGTTGAACTGAAACATTGTGTTTTAAAACAACAATTATTGTTTGATGTTATACGGTTAAACACCTCTTATGGAAAACTAGTGTTTATTGGAATATCATCAGAGTCCTAAGTGACAAATGAAAGTTAAAAATGTATTTTTCGAGTAAATAAAACGTCATTGGTTGGTAACTTTATAAACTTGGGTAACTTTTTTCTTTTTTGGTTTGTTAAGGATTTAATATTTTTATTCAGGATGCATTAAATTGATCAAAAGTCACAGTGAAGTCACATATATCCTGTTATTTTGAGTTTTTATTTATTAAAGAATCTTGAAAAAAATGTCTCTTTGTTTTGGCATTTGATCTTAACATTGATATTAATAAGAAATATTTATTGAACACCAAATCAGTTAACTTTGCATCACAGGAATAAATTATATTTACATATATATATATATATGATGTAGTGTATTTCTGTATATGGATTTTTTTTAGAAACTCATGGGTGGTAAGAAATATTTATGGATGGTAAAAAAAGGCTCTTCTCATAATAATTCAGGACATGCACAACAACATACCTGTACTAAATAAAGATTTATTTCAAGCATTGAACACTAACCTTATATATTGTACATGTAAGCTCCTGCTTACATCTGTCAGTCAAACATTAGTTGTCATGAAATAACATGTTACCAAAAGAAAGGCTAGGATTTTAGTTTAACATTCGCTAATGAAACGCACAAAAGATTTGACTTATAAATTGAAAATATATTAGAAATCCTCTCTCACTTCATTTCTCTTTCCCCTTCACTTGTTTCTCCATCATGCACAAACATACAGATACAGTTCAGGGTCACACGTGCTGAATGACCATTATCTGCTCACTCTGAACATGGCATTTCAGGATTCAATGCTGTGGCAAACCTCACAATGTCAGATCTTATCAGCGTGTGTTAAGCACCATAGAAATGACTTCCGTGTTTACACATGGGAGTTGTATTACTCTCTAACCCACAAGCACATACACGTCTAATTCCTCTATAACTGCCATTTAAAAATGTCACGATACACATTGTAACATGTTCAAGCTGGACTTTGTATGAGCCTGGTTTTTGAAATGTCGCCTTGGATTAAAATAAATGACAGTGATTTATTTTGGGGAAGTTTTCTGAAATCTTTTTTTTCTGTTGCAAATTGTTTTTGCTGCTTAATATTATTATGGAAACCATGATACACTTCCATGAGCTGTGGGTTATAGCAGAAAGAAAGAAAGAAAGAAAGAAAGAAAGAAAGAAAGAAAGAAAGAAAGAAAGAAAGAAAGAAAGAAAGAAAGAAAGAAAGAAAGAAAGAAAGAAAGAAAGAAAGAAAGAAAGAAAGAAAGAAAGAAAGAAAGGTTTTATTGAGCAAGGATGCACTACATTGATCAAAAGTGACAGTAAAGACAGAAAATATGAGACAAATTTAACTTTATATGCATCAAAGAATCCTGATAAAAACAAAATTTTCAACATAATAATAATAGCCACTGCTCATAATTGAGCAACAAATCAATATATTAGAATGCTTTCTGAAGGATCATGTGACACTGAAGACTGGAGTAATGGCTGATGAAAATTCAGCTTTGCCATCACAGGAATAAATTATGTTGCAACAGAAAACTGATACATATGTCTGTTTGTAAGGTAAATCAACACAGCTTTTTTGTTGTGATTTTTCTAGGTGAGAAGCCATACCAGTGCAGTTGGGAAGGATGTGACTGGCGTTTTGCCCGCTCGGACGAACTGACGCGGCATTTCCGCAAACACACCGGCGCAAAACCCTTCAAATGTGTCGCCTGCAGTCGCTGCTTCTCTCGTTCAGACCACCTTGCACTGCACATGAAGCGCCATCAAAACTAAAGAACTTCACATCCTTACTTTTTCAACTTTAATAACAGTTTTATTGTTGAAATATTTCACAGTCAGTTATGTACGAAGATCAAACCAATGAAAGCTCTGCCGTACCAGCACTCCAAACATTTATACTGTCATGAAGAGGACAGCATCACAACAAAGAGCTTCAGCAGAATGTATACTACTGTACATATGTTTTGTATGTGTGTATGTCTGTAGATTAACGTGAAAAGATGTTATGAGTTTTAAACTTGACCTCCATCCACTTTGTCTGACTAAATTTGAAAGTGTTCCTTTGGGACCGTCTTCCTAAAAACTTGAAATGTAAAATGTGATTTATTAATTCCAAGGTAATAGTTAATTGTTAATTTTGGATAATAACAACACAATGTTTATTTGGAATTCCCCCCTCACAAAACGCTGTTTGCTTTTGAGTAAGATGCTATGATAAAAAAGTGGTAACCAATGTTTGCTGTTCTCACAGTTGTGCATCCATGGATACAGATCTTTATGAGACTGTTTAAAGCTCAGATCACTTTTCTGTTTGACATTTCGGCTCTTTGAATGCCTGAAAAAAGGCTGATGAATGAGACAAAAGCATTTGACCATGTGTGCCAAATTTCCAGAAGAATATTGGCTATCCAGGTGTATTTCACAAGACAGTTGATTGTTTCATGCAAACTGAAATGCAGCGTTGTCATCTAAAACTTAAAAGAAATGATAAAAAGTGCATCAATCCCTCACTTTTCCCAAGAACAAATTATTCATATCAGGGGTGGACATTGCATCATTTGCTTTTTGTTAAGCCCTTGAGACCTGTCTGGGGCTCTATGCAGCATCGTGACCGCAGTTTATAACCACTTAAAAGTTCTCAAGTGTCCTTTATTTGTGTACATGTCCTTCACTTATGAGGGGAACTCTGATGGATCAAAAAATACTGTACATACTGTAGTTAAACTTCTTGTAAATACTTTACTCTTTGAAGAAAATTGTTTTTATTATGAACAAATGGGATTTTTTTTTTAATGTGGGTGAATTGAGTTTGTTGATCTTGCATACTAAGTGATTATTTTAGCATTTTGTATGTACTTGTTTGAATACAGAATTTTGGAAAATAAAAGAATAATTAAATTTTTTGTTGTAGTTATTTTGTCATATGTTGTATATGCTAACACGATTAGCTCCTGGGGTTGTAAATAAAGTCCTTACGGAATGTCATTTAAATATATACCTGTTAATAGGCCTTCTTATGTGATGGAAACAGACATTTCCGTGTTAGCCATGTTATATTTACGAGGAACAATGTTCTTGGTGACTTTTGCTAATGCATCTGTGTATCATAGGAGACCATTTAAATAGGCTATAGCTACTTTTACAACTAGTAAGGTATTTAAGGATTGATTACCTTTAGTTTTCAATCTGTTGTAGTTAATTATTGTTCTAACCTTGACTTAGACATAACTGCTGAGGAAATAGGCCTAGGCTACATAAGGCTATATAGTTTGTAAATTGTTTATGGCATGACGGCAAAACATGTTTCCAAATTTTGTATTAAATAGACACGCATGTTTTGTTAAGTATTAACTTTTCAAACTTGTATTGTTAAACGTTGTATTGTTAAAACAGTGAGTCAGCTTGTTAAAAAAAATCGTACTAACTATTGCAGTTAGCAAAGGACTAAAACTGGGTGGGGAACAACTTTTAGCTGAAATTGATACTAATTACAGCCTGACAAGATAATTTACTGAATGAAATCCAGACTACAATAACAGAGATGACATATGAGGGGAACACCCATTTTACTACAGTACAGCATGTGTTCTGTAGAAATGAAAATATGTAAACCATTTAAAAACATAGTGAGCGCTACTGTTCTGAGGAAAAGTAAAACTCTTTGAGAATATGTTTAAAGCCTCGCTCATTCCTGAGGTGTTAACTACTTAACGCAGCGGCGCGAATCCAGTTCAAACGTGCCCTGCTTCTTGCACCGCTTGACAGAAATAAAGCTGGTCAGATAGTTTCACGTCTTTAAAAAAATAAAATATATATATTTTAGATTGGTTAAATGTCATTTGTTCGACTTTTGTTTGCTGAAATTGCTGTAAAGAACTATCAATAAATGCGCACCGCTTGTATCTCAGCCTCAGTGTTAATCATTATTGCAACAGTTGAGAAGTGAGTGTCATAAAGATTGTGTTTTGACCATAATTTATCCCCCCAGACACTGGGGTAATATAATTTCAGGAACAAACAAAGGGCTAGCACCACTTAATGTGAACTTTAAAGTCCTGACCGAGTTACAACGTTGGACTTTGACTTCAATGGATAGACCATGCTGGGCAATTTTATTGACAAAATGATAAAATATTTCACCATAATACATATTTACCTACTTGATAGAAGTGGAATGATAAGACACTAAAAGAGGACACTGACATTTTACACTAGTCTCCCACACAGTGCTTTGACATAAACGACATGTGCACCACTAGACGGCGCCAGACGAAAGACCGCAGCTGCACCGAGTAGCATCTGCCTGCAAAACCGGAGGCTGCATTTTCAGGAACGCGGTCCTAGGACCCTGGGTTTTTAGTGACAGCGTCACCTACCGAATTAGAGGACCAGCGAAGATGGATGACAATCAGATCAGAGTGTGAGTATCAAATGTGAATATATTTTTATTTGTTTAACATTAAAAACAATTGTGATGCATTTCCTTGGAAAGTTAACGTAGCCGAAGTGATCGTGATTTCATCATATATTAGCCTCTAATGCTGTAAAATGATTCGTTAGCACATTCATTTATGAAAACTGTTGCATGATAAGCATGTGTTGACTTATAGACAGCACAATAAACTGTATCACATTCGTTTTGAAAGCTTGTTAATTACTCATTGTTTTAAATTTTAATTAAGTTAGTTAAAATAATTGTAATGTTTTAACTGTCACGTGCTCACAGTCAGCCTGTTTAACGTTACCCTAAAATACATGTTATGAGTACATCTCTTCAATTTGACATGGGTTTATTATGTTGGTTGAGACATAGGACATTTTAATAGTCAGACATAACAGAGAGGCCATCATAATAATTGACTGTTTAAACACATTTCATATACAAGACATGTGACAGAGAAGACAGCGGCTTTGATCTGTCAGTCATGTTTCATGTATCACTAATCTTCCCTTATTTTTTGTTGATTATAGGGCTTGCCACGCCAGATCTGTGGAAATGACTGTGTGATGTGTGTGTGTGTGTGTGTGTGTGTGTGTGTGTGTGTGTGTGTGTGTGTGTGTGTGTGTGTGTGTGTGTGTGTGTGTGTGTGTGTGTGTGTGTGTGTGTGTGTGTGTGGAAACCATTTGCATGTTTCTGTCAACATAGTAAATCAAATGCTTTCCTTCTTCTCTGTTTCAGAAAATAACTTTCCATTGTGACATTGTGCACAGGGTTTCAATTCCAAGAGGTGAGTTGATTCAAAAATGCTTATAAGGATGAAATTGATGCTTTAAATGTTTCTTATACATACTTGTTTATCTTGAAGTAAAGAGATACATTAAAAACTAAAGACTATCCTTATCATTGTCACATTTCTTTCAGATGGACATGCCTTTGATTCGGAAGTGGTGGTGTCTTCTAATGGAGCGTTTTAGAATTGATGGGTATGACAGCCCTAAACAATAACCAATATGTGTATATTCACCTGTTGACTATATTAACTTAATGTTATAAGTAGACACCAATATTTTTTTATGCAATACTTTAGATTAATCTTGTTGTTAATCTTTGAAAGGTGTGGCCAGAGGTTTGCCTTCTGGACTGATGAGGCCAGAAGCTTGTTACAGGGAACCCTTCAGCCAATATTCAGAGTGCCAAGGAAGCGTGCCATCACTGAGGAAATTCCAGTCCACATGCAGGCTGTCTTTGACCGCACTGCAGAGGAAAAGAGACTGGTGGACTTCATTGTACAGTCACCGGGAGCTGAACAGCATTTGGTGGTACTTAGACACATTAATGATTACAGATTCACAGTAAATAAATCAACCAGGGCTTTTGTTAAAAATATTGTAAACTATGTGGACCATTTATTGGCAGTCACAGGCCAATAAAAATCCTGTCTGTGATTGGTCGCCTACCTGCCTCTCTAAATACATACCTGCCTACCAGCACACAATCGGCCCAATCTGGACATACCTGTCCATTTGTTTTGGAGGTTTGGCTTTGAAATAAGCCCTAAATGTAGGGGGTGGAATATTTTCGGTTGATTGCTTTCAAAATCTACCTTAGTCTTGCTCGTTTCTCCAATTCTGCATATTCTAGCTTTAAAGTCAGTTGTTCCTTCACTAACAACTATCACACAATACACTTAAAAATCCTATTACCACTAAATAATTTAATAATTGTGGCAAAATAATTTTGCCCATAGGACGTACTCAACGGGAAGACTTCAAAGCGGTATCCTCCGAAGTCCTTTCGCCAGGTGCCAGTCTACCTTGACAGTGAAGAACAACCGGACAACCTTTTGCTTTTCTGAAGTCAGTACTACATAAAACACCTACGCAACTGAGCTTCACGGATGAAGTGCAGTTAATCTGTGGTGTTATATTTCCAGAGGTATGCATAACAATATAATGTATTGTGCATGTTTCTGCCCTTTCAAACCCTACTGTATATTATACCTTATGTGCAGACCTGTGTATATTTCAATTAACAATTTTATTTTGCTAGGCCATCATATATGGCCTGGCTGGGCTTCAGAATTTGTCTCTGCAGGATGCTGAGCAGGTCTTCCTCTCTGGTCCTGATTATCATCACAGGTAAGAGTAGAAAATAGAATTGTTTTTACACAATGTCCAATGTATCCTTTTTTAAGCGTTAACGGTATTTCTGTTAACCTAGAAGTGATTATGTTCTCCATTTACTATTTCAGTGAAGTGGAAGAATTGAATAGGGTGATGGAGAAACAATTGAGAAAAGAGGGGAGAGCATCCAGGTGGTAGGTAGTGCTGCTGCTGCATACATCACAATGTGTGCTTTAAATATTTAAAAGTCATGTCAATAATGTTATTTCTATTCAGATGTCTTGCTTCTCTCTCTATTATTTTTTTTTCTCAGTTCAGATGGGCTTTATTGACATGAATGTTTCAAGAACCTTTGTTCCCACATCAAAATATATTTTTTCTAAATCTTTGAACAGTATGCAATAATAGTATTATGAACATTAATTGGTATGAAGATTGCTATAAATATTTTTGTATCGTATATGTGTGCGCTCTGTGGTAACTAAGATCTAATTTAAATGACATTTAAAATTAGAGAGTAGAACATGTTCAACTAAGTGTTCCTTATTTCATCCACTTCTCTCTTTCTCGCTCTTAGGAGTCAGTGAAGATGTGTGCTTTAAATATTTAAATATTTTTGTGTGTTCAAGTTCAACTGTTGTAATATATTATTTTATAAATCTACCCCCAGAGTCATGCTTGTGTCTTCCCTCTGTACTTGAAAATGTGGTTGATCTAGTGACTGAAAAGACTATACCACGATTCCTTGTTTATTTTACTTAAGTTATTATATTATGCTACTTAGACCCAATAATTACTCAACATTCATAGGAACCATGTTTAATTGCAATAAAGAAAGTAGTATTTGGGTGTAATAAAACTTTAAAAAAAACTCTAAAACTCTAATGTAGTTAAAACTGGGTGGAAATACTGCCTTGGTGGCACTTTTTCCGGTCCTTCAAAACTAGGGTCCTGGAAATAGGTTCCTAGGGCTGCGGTTCTCCGACTTGGTAGGTGGCGCTGTCACAAAAAAAACTAGGGTCCTAGAAATGCGGTCCTACCCCCAGATTGATATAAGCTTCGCTGTCCTGAAAGTGCGGCCTCTGGTACTCCAGATGGATAATATTGGCTGCACCTGAAACAACAGCAGGACATCTCACTACCGCCACATGGATACTAACAGCAAAAACACTGAACACTGAATTGTTTTATTTGGATCATTTATGCACTTGAACAAACAAAATGAGCATGTAAACTCTATTATGAGATTAATATCAGCGTGAGTGACTTTATCAAGTAGGCCATATTCCTGTTAGAATATTCATGTCAAAAAAGTGCCACGCTAGAAATAAGGAAGTTAAGTATCCTTCTAGGATAGTGAAATAATACCCTGTTTTTTTATCAGTTACAAAACAATTAGACAAAATAGACTGTATCTGAATTATAATACACAACGCATCTTGTTGCACCAAAAACATTTTATTCTATAAAAAGAGTGGGTAATCACAACTGTACAGGGGAAACTGACTTTTAACACCATTTCTCACAGTATCAAAAAGCTCTCGTTTTCCTCGCTGATCTTAACACACTTGTTCTGTACAAATACAAAAGAAATAACATTAATTACTTGTTTTGTTATAATGATAACTGCATTGCACTGAGTAATATAGTACTGGCCCATAAGTTACTGCATTCAATATAAAATACCTATGATTCTGAAAGTTTAAAAGAGAATTTAATGATAATCACACTTACACACATACGCTCACATGAAACCCAAACTCTCATGATTCGAGCACAAGGTCGCACACTATTTTAAACAAATCAGATACAAGTGATGAATGCTAACGTGCTCAGATAGACGAGGATGTCACAAATTTCAGTCATGGGCACTTAAACACTGATAATTTTAATCGCGGACTCCTAATGTTACTCCGACTTGGAATTGAATAATGTCAATTTAGGATGATCTAAAGATATGCGTTTTACCAACATGTCATACTAATTGGAAATAGGCCATGCATGTGCTACAAATGGCCGTGGTTTCATGGATTTCAAGTGAATTATCAGTGCTTATAGGCCACGTCTGTCAGGGCATCAACACTGACATGCTCACCAAATTCACAAAAAAATTAAAACTACTCTCCATGCAACACTTTTGGGGTTTACAACACATAGGGGACTTATTTCAAGGGGTTAAAAAAAGAAAGAGCAAAATTTTATTTCAAAGAAACAACAAAAAGAAAAAGAAACCAAGTATTTCACATTATCTAGTCAGTGTTAAAAATAGAAATCCACCCGTTACATTTATTCAAGAACTTTGTTGATTATATACAGTATGTACATTAACTCTTTTAATTATTAACTGTCTGTATGTCTATGAACAGTTCACAAAATGAAAGGATCGCAATCAAATGCATATAATCTTCTAGAAAGATGTGCTTAGTAAAATTTGAGTTGAAGCGAGAGAACGATACAAAATCTTACGAATGCATTGCTCTCTGAAGGTCGTGCAGCTGCTGCAGACATGCACTTAACTCTCAAAGGCTGAAATCGAACAAGCATTTCTTCTGAAAAAGGCTTGATACACACTTAATCAGCTGCTAGCGATTGAAATTATGACCATGGTTATGAGTGCTAGCTAGAGGGAAGAAAATGTGTCAAAAATACCCTCTCCTCAGATTTTTGTGGACCAACATTTTCTTGACACAAATGTCAAGTAACATCAACAGCATTTTGGGGGAAGGGAGGGGGTGTTGAGGGGTAGTTTTGCATATCATGCATATCAGGGAAGGAGCTGTTAAGACATGTTTTGTCACTGTGAACTAGGTGCAAATAGGGATTTTCAGGGTGACTCAAAAAAAATAGGGGTCCCAGTATCGAACCCTGAGGAACTCCGAAAACCTGTTTACTTCAATTAAGGCTCTGATGGGCTAGAAGTAAGAATGCATCTAGACATCTCTACTATTATATCTCTGATTATGTCCTCTTTACAAATATGCAAACAAGTGTGCTTATACACAGACACACACACACATGCACACACACACACACACACACACACATACCCCAATTTAGTAAGCTCCCCCTTTCCCTGCGAGTTATGCTTCTTTTTTAAAACTTTTTTCACAGCCTTATGAAATAATATATGAAGGTTAGATAAAGAACACCTTTTGATGGGTGTGAATTCTGTTAGATGCCATTAATGGCAATAAAAAAAAGAAAATACTGTTTTTTGCGCCAAACTATTTTTGGAAAGGTGCTTAGACAACACATACTAATAAAGAAAGAAAAAGTAAAAAAATTCACAGTCTTGTCAGCCCCCTGCCTCTACTTCTCATTTTTGGGTTAGGGTAAATATCAGAAAACCCCAACTGATTTGTTAAAAGGAAAAACAAGCAAACAATAATGGCGCTTTCCCACTGCATGGTAAGACTCAGCTAAGCACGGCTCAGTATGGCACGGCACAGCTCGGTTCATCTCGGTGTGCCGCTTTAGAATGGGCGGGATTATTCACGTCATTATAGTTGCGCCGCCTCTACTGCTGTGATCCCTAAAAAACTTTTTTATTCCGTATCGCCCCATCAAGCTGGATCCGCTCCTCAGCGATCAATGAGAGGAAAGTCTGTACTTCCTCAACAGACACCGAAACAGAAATGTTTTGGTTGTTAAAAAAAGGTGCACTGTAAGGTAAAGGTGTGAATAAAAAAGTACCAGGTGCCAGCAGTAACATGCAGAGGAAAAGCGCCATAAAAGAGAGCATGGTACATCTCCAGCTGTCTTTACAATGCACTCTATACCAATTTTCATCCACACAGAAACGTTCAGACTCTAAAATGCATGTAGAGCGTGAGTATACAAATTTAGTACAACAAAAAGTTTGGATTAAATGTAAGAATTCAACAAGGCAGCTGTAGATGTATCTCCTACCCACCCATCTCATTAAAATGATCAAATGTATTACATAATTCTACCTTCTCCTCACCATCTTGCATAAAATCCTTTACTTTCTCATGTTTTTCTGTACTTGTTTTAAAAGAATCATCACAATAAGGGGTACCTTCCCCGTCATCATTCTCGGTTATAGTTATAGCAGTGCTGCGTGCAATATGCCTTTCTTGTAGTCCCTTCAAGTAATGGCTAATGATCAGGCATTGAGATGGCGGTGGAGGTCATCAGTGGACGGGTGGTTTGTGGCTTCTGGAAGCATGGCAAAAAACTGCAGCCATGTTCTTACCAGTAGGGGTCACCAATATGGTCGTGCCACCCCTTATACCTCCCATATTTAACACATGTTCACATCTGGAGACTGGGGAGGTGACGTCAACAGCATTTGGAACCCCCGGATGGGCGTGCATGTCTACTGAGGAGCGGGCAGGGAGGTGAGGGCTGGGGAGGGAGGGGCACAAAGAGTTTCACATCATGACGTGGCGCCGTCGATGAAGTGCCAGGTGATCAGAGCGGGAGAAGCTGCGGTCGCAGTCGGTGCAGCGAAAGGGTTTGATGCCGGTGTGCTTGCGAAAGTGCCGCGTCAGCTCGTCTGAGCGGGCAAAGCGCCAGGTACAGCCCTCCCATGTGCACTGGTATGGTTTTTCACCTGTCAATCAACATACACATTTTATACACAGTTATTTGAGCTGGATGATGACATCATCGTTTTCTCCAGTTCTGCTTTATAGATTAATTAAACTCATTCCTTTAACGATGGACTTTACAGAGTTACTGAACTTACTGAATCAACAACAAACAGATTTCAACTCAATAATGACTGTTTACTATTCTTTTTCGATCTGCTTCACAGCAGAACTGAATTCTGTTTGCATCACTGAATCACTATTTTCTTGTTAAGCACTGTAAAGCTGTCTTGAAACAATCTGTATTGTATAAAGCACTATATAAATCTGAAATGACTTTATATATACACAAGGAAAAAGGTATACCTGTGTGTATTCTGCGATGGGCTTTTAGATGCGAGCTCTTGGTGTAGACTTTGTTGCAGCCGTCATAATCACACACGTGTACGCGCCTTCTCTTCATGTCTGGTGAATCAGGATCAATTTGGATGTCCACATCTGTATTCATACTGAGAACAAAACATGTTTTAGTTATTAGGGTGTGGCGACTAGTTCATGTCATACCTAAACCTATCTGATAATCTAAAGATTAAGGGAGAGTTTGTGCATGTGAAGGCAGGTACAAACATCTTCATAAGTAAAACTGATAAATCTAGCAAACATCCTTGGGATTACAGTGATCAAATTTGACTATATACAATAAAATCATACAATAAAAACTTGTATTGCGAAACTCCTAAAGGTGAAGCATGGCATTTCTGCACTAATGGCAACAAACACGAAAACTGTTTTCAAAAACATTTCCTGGACATTCCTCGCAAGAATCTGGAGGTTAAGTGTTGCTGCACAGTGATACCAACACGTTTTCAAATAAATCACCCCTTCTTGGGTATTCCATTTACTAGCCTATACATGGCCTTACATTTTAGTAATTTATGTAACATACAGGTACAGTGTCTTTGACAATAATAATAAAAAAGCACATATGAAAAAGCACTACTTTTCATTGTAGCAAAGTGTCCTTTCTTCAGTGTTGTCACATGAAAAGATATAATCAAATATTTACAAAAATGTGAGGGATGTACTCACTTCTGTGAGATACTGTATATATATATATATATACACTCACTGGCCACTTTATTAGATACATCTTGCTAGTACCGGGCTGGACCCCCTTTTGCCTTCAGAACTGTCTTAATTCTTCGTGGCATAGATTCAACAAGGTGTTGGAAACATTCCTCAGAGATTTTGGTCCATATTGACATGATATCATCACGCAGTTGCTGCAGATTTGTCGGCTGCACATCCATGATGCGAAAATCTTCCGTTCCACCACATCCCAAAGGTGCTCTATTGGATTGAGATCTGGTGACTGGAGGCCATTTGAGTAAAGTGAACTCATTGTCATGTTCAAGAAACCAATCTGAGATGATTTGAGCTTTGTGACATGGTGCATTATCCTGCTGGAAGTAGCCATCAGAAGATGGGTACACTGTAGTCATAAAGGGATGGACATAGTCAGCAACAATACTTCGGTAGGCTGTGGCATTTAAACAATGTTCAATTGGTACTAAGGGGCCCAAAGTTTGCCAAGAAAATATCCCCCACACATTACACCACCACCACCAGCCTGAACCGTTGAGACAAGGCAGGATGGGTCCATGCTTTCATGTTCTTTATGCCAAATTCTGACCCTACCATCTGAATGTTGCAGCAGAAATCGAGACTCAGCAGACCAGGCAACGATTTTCCAATCTTCTATTGTCCAATTTTGGTGAGCCTGTGCAAATTGTAGCCTCCGTTTCCTGTTCTTAGCTGACAGGAGCGGCACCCGGTCTGGTCTTTTGCTGCTGTAGCCCATCTGCTTCTAGGTTCGATGTGTTGTGGGTTCAGAGATGGTATTCTATATACCTTGGTTGTAACGAGTGGTTATTTGAGTTACTGTTGCCTTTCAATCATCTCTAACCAGTCTGCCCATTCTCCTCTGACCTCTGACATCAACAAGGCATTTTCGTCCACACAGTTGCTGCTCACTGGATATTTTCTCTTTTTCGGACCATACTCTGTAAACCCTAGAGATGGTTGTGCATGAAAATCCCAGTAGATCAGCAGTTTTTGAAATACTCAGACCAGCCCGTCTGGCACCAACAACCATTCCACGTTCAAAGTCACTTAAATCCGCTTTCTTCCCCATTCTGATGCTCGGTTTGAACTTCAGCAAGTCGTCTTCACCACATCTAGATGCCTAAATGCATTGAGTTGCTGCCATGTGATTGGCTGATTAGCAATTTGTCTTACCAAGCAATTGAACAGGTGTACCTAATAAAGTGGCCGATGAGAGTATATATATATATATTGAAAAATATGAAAATATTTTACTATATCACCAAGCCCTGTTTTTCTGAACAACTACAGATGCAGCATGAGAAACCCGTTTGGAAACAACCATTATTTTATCTGCAATTTAGTTTAAATTACACATTGCTTAACTTACATTTGACTTTTATTACTAAGTTACAATAAAAACCTTTTAAAAGTGCAATGGCATTTATTTATTTTAGTGCAAAGGATGCCAGATAGCAAATCTTACCTTACTGATTTGAAATGATAACACCAATAAAATAAAATATGAGCCTCTAATTACTATGCATACATATAATAATCTGGCAGTGTAAAAACGCTACTTAAAATTATTCTGGGGCATCACAGAAGTATGACTAATATGGGTAAATAGCACCATGTCACGACCCCAGGTGTAACCATCCTAACTGGCCACCAGGGAGGGATGAAGAGCAGGCATGTCTGTGTATCTAAATTCCATACAGCTGGAGAGCTTCCAGTTCAATGCCGATCTCTCTCCCTTTCCCTTCCCGCTCCAATCCCCCCTCCCCCTGCAATGTTTTTTTCAGCCCTGGTCTCTCTCCCCTCCTTTCCTTCCTCTTTCTCAGCCTCTTCCTTTCCCCTCCCTGACTGCAAACCAGTTCACTCCCTTTCCCCTCTTTCTCCCAACTCATTTCCATCGAATTTTCTCTCTCCCAGCAATCATTTGACCGCATGTCCAAACAATTATACATGCACCAGCAAAAGACCTTGTTCTCCATCCTGCCCCATTATCCTGCCACTTCTGTCTGTTCTTTTTTGCATTTTACTCCCGCTTTCAAAGGTGTGACGACATTGCAAGTTATGTAACATTGTTTACACCCAGTTTAGAGAGAACCCTGCCCAGCAACACACACTCACACACACCCAACAAAAGAGGATGCATCCAGCTTATAATCAACGCAAAAAGAGCCATGGGCCTCCAGTGTGCTGAAGGTTACATAATCGTCCAGAGGAGTGGTGCAGTGATGCGATTTGACCAGGATGCAGACACTCTACCATATATATATATATATATATATATATACATATACACACACTCACCGGCCACTTTATTAGGTATACCTGTTCAATTGCTTGGTAACACAAATTGCTAATCAGCCAATCACATGGCAGCAACTCAATGCATTTAGGCTTCTAGAGGTGGTGAAGGCGACTTGCTGAAGTTCAAACCGAGCATCAGAATGGGGAAGAAAGGGGATTTAAGTGACTTTGAACGTGGAATGGTTGTTGTTGCCAGACGGGCTGGTCTGAGTATTTCCAAAACTGCTGATCTATTGGGATTTTCACGCATAACCATCTCTAGGGTTTACAGAGAAAGGTCCGAAAAAGAGAAAATATCCAGTGAGCGGCAGCTGTGTGGACGAAAATGCCTTGTTGATGTCAGAGGAGAATGGGCAGACTGGTTAGAGATGATAGACAGGCAACAGTAACTCAAATAACCACTCGTTACAGCCTACTTGAGTATTGTTGCTGACCATGTCCATCCCTTTATGACTACAGTGTACCATCTTCTGATGGCTATTTCCAGCAGGATAATGCACCATGTCACAAAACTCAAATCATCTCAGACTGGTTTCTTGAACATGACAATGAGTTCACTTTACTCAAATGGCCTCCACAGTCATCAGAATTCAATCCAAAAGAGCTCCTTTGGGATGTGGTGGAACGGGAGATTCGCATCATGGATGTGCAGCCGACAAATCTGCAGCAACTGCGTGATGCTATCATGTCAATATGGACCAAAATCTCTGAGGAATGTTTCCAACACCTTGTTGAATCTATGCTACAGAGAATTAAGGCAGTTCTGAAGCTAAAAAGGGGTCCAACCCGGTACTAGCAAGGTGTACCTAATAAAGTGGCCAGTGAGTATATATCCCAACAATGAGATATACAGATGTATTCAGATATGCAGACACACTCTCTCTCACCTGGGTTCCATCCCTTGTGTGCTGAAAGAGGCCGATCCAGACTCTGTGCCGCTCTCAGCATCACTTTCAGACTGATACTCGACTGGAGAGGTTGAGCCTGGCTTTATACGCACTGGAAAAGAAAAAAGAGAAAAAAGAGAAATTTGTGTGAAATTATCAATTGAAATATTAACATGAATTTCTGCTTTTTAAGTATCCTTTATTACTATTATTATTTTTAGAATTTTGAATTCGTTTTTATATTTTCTGTTTTTCAGTTTAATTTTAAAGTCATACGTAGTTTTGCCTTTTATCTTTTTTTTTAAACGGCTTTTTAATAAATTTGTATATAGCTTTTATTAATTTCAGTTTTAGTTACTTTAGTACATCAAGTTAAACTAAATAAAAATGAGAAATGCGGCCTTTGCAACTAGCTTACATGAAATAGGTTTTATTCTTTATTTAACTTACATGTTTTATTCTTTATTTAACTTTTTCAAAATATTTTTTCTGGTTTTAGTTAAGTTATTCTTTATTTACTTTTTTCAAATAGCTATTTTTTCTGGTTTTACCTCGGTTCCCTGAGATAACTGGGAACGAGTTTTCAAATAGTTTCGACGCTGGTTTTAGTTTAAGTATAACGAAAAACTCTTTTTTCCTCTGTTACTCAACTCGTAACCTCGGTTCCCTGAGATATGGGAACGCAGTACTACACGTCGATCGAGTTTCGACGCTGTATGGGGAAAAACTCTTTTTTTCCTCTTCAACTGAAGCCTAATTAAATGAACCAATGCACGGCGGTGGCGCGCAAGCAAATGGCTAACTGCAGCCCGCCATAGCCCACGATTGGTTCAAAATAGGAGGGGCGTCAGGCTATAAAATGGCGCGCAAGCAAAGCTGCTCTGCAGCCCGCCATAGCCCACCAAAATAGGAGGGGCGATTTCAGGCTATAAAATCGAAAGGACGCAACCAAGGCTGTGCAGCTGCCACCGCAATAGCACGGCCAGGAACGCAGTCACTCGATTCCCATATCTCGAAAGGACGCAACCAACCGAGGTTAGCACGGCCAGGAACGCATACTCGTTCCCATATCTCAGGGAACCGAGGTTCCCTTTCGATATTTCACTCGTACTGCGTCGAGTTTCGACGCTGTATGGGAACCAGTCCAATCACGCCGTGCTATGACGTGGAACGACTTGAAACCAAGACTCACGTGGGATTAGACCCAGGGAAGTCAATAGAATACACCAAGCACAGGGTGAGCTCTGAGGGTCATCCGTGGCCTGGGTGTCGTCCCGTAAGTGATACCTGGCGTCCATATAGTATGGACAGACAGAGCAAAGGAGGGGCTTGAACAATGTTGGTCAAGTGAACCCATAAGATTGCTACTTAAGCAGAAAGGACTCTGACCTGCAAGGCAGGGACATCCAGGTTGTAAAACCTTACAAATGTGGATAGCGAGGACCAGCCGGCCACCTCACAAATGTCTGAAATGGACACCTCGCTGGACCATGCCCTGGAAGAGGCGATGCCTCTGGTGGAATGGGCTCTGACTCCGATGGGGCACTGCAACCCCAAGGAGGAGTATGCTAATGTGATAGCATCCACTAACCACCTAGAAATTCTCTGCTTCGTAACAGGGCAACCTTTAGCGCGGTTACCGAAGCCAACAAAAAGCTGTTCTGACTTTTTGTACGAGGCAGAACGCTCAATGTATACTTTCAGGGCCCTGACGGGACAGAGCAGGGATTCCTGGCTGCCCGTCGGGGGGAAAGCGCTATGACCTGGGCTCTGAACGGAGTGGAGAGCACCTTAGGTACATAACCCAGCCTTGGTTTCAGGACGACCTTGGAGTCGTTAGGCCCGAATTCCAGGCAAGCAGGGTTGAAGGAAAGGGCCTGCAGGTCTCCTACTCGCTTGACCGACGCCAGTGCTAACAGCAGGGCGGTTTTCAACAAGAGTGCTCTGAGGCTCAAGGATTGCAATGGTTCAAACGGGGGCCCTTAGTACGGTTGGTAAGTCCCAAGGTGGAACTGTACGAGGACGCGGGGGATTCATTCTCCTGGCACCTCATAAAAATGTAATTACCGCACCGGTCTCTGCCCACCGATCGGCCAGCAATAGGGGCATGGAAAGCCGCTATGGCTGCCGCGTAAACTTTGATGGTGGATGAGGAATGCTGTTTATCCAGCATCTCCTGTAGAAATGAAAGAACCACTGACACATCGGAGGTGACTCGATCTAAGTCGCAGTCTCAACCGCAAGCTGAGAAAATTGACCATTTTAGAGCGTAGAGGCGTCTAGTAGACAGGGCTCTAGCTTCTGCCATAGTGTTTAGGACACGCTCTGGGAGGACGAAAGGCTCCCGTTGAGCGGCCACACATGCAGGGCCCATAACTCGGGCCGTGGATGCCATATCGTGCCGTTTGCTTGAGAGAGAAGGTCCCGTCTCAAGGGGATCAGCCACTGGGCTGCTTTCAGCAGCTGGAATAACTCCGACACCCACGGCTGGTTCCTCCAGAGGGGGGCTATTAGAATGTGACTTGAGCATCCTCTCTGCGCACTGTGGTGGCGAGCACACCGCGGAAATACGGCAGTCTTTGAGCAAATTGGAGAGTATAACCTCGTCTTACTGTAGCCTTTACCCACTCTGACACACCGGGGATGGCCTGCCAGGCCTCGGCCCGCGTGGCAAGGGGTTGAAACAGCTTTAAAGACTGGCTGCATAAGGGTAGGACGCTTGTGGTAGGCAGAAAAGGACATTTTCTCTCTTTTTGAAAATGTATGTGTTTTATTTTGTCCGCTATCACAGCGGTCGGACACCTGGGTGCTAAAGGGGGCCGTGGGGAACCAGAAACACTTTCCTCTGCACCCAGCGCTGAGCGGGGTGACAAGAGGCACATTAGAGGCTGCTTGCAGGGTGGTCCGGCAGTAGTGAGACTCGAGCCCCTTCTTTTTTCTGCCTGACTGTTCAGGAGGACTTCTGAGGTGCTGGATCTAAGGCGATCTTGGGCCGTGGTCCTTGGCGCTTCAGGAAGGGGTAGTGTCGTGCTGAGCGTGAGCGCCCTCTTTCCTGTCGACTTTTTTGAGGTCGAGCTCAGGGGTGGCCGGCATTGGTTTGGCTGTCTGCTTAGTCGGCGCTGGTCTGAGGCGACTGGAAGCAGCAGAAGAGCTGGTGCATTTCGGGAGGAAGTGTCGCATCGCTTGAGATGACTTCTGAGGCTCTGTGAAGCGTTCCGTTAAGCCCTCCACAGCTGGTCCAAACAGGCTGCCTGACGAGACCGGAGCGTCAAGGAAGGGAACTTTGTCCGCCTCTTTCATCTCCGCCATCGTGAGCAAGAGGTGGCGCTCCAACACTATCAGGCTGGACATCGAACGCACAATGGCTTTGGTGGCACGTAGAGCCAGATCTGTCGCGCTCCTCAGGTCCCTGAGTGAAGCTGCATCCAGACCGGCTTCCTCACTAGTGAGCATCTTGTTCTGGAAGACCTAAAGCACAGCCATAGTGCAGCACCGAAGCCGCTTGTCCAGAGGTCCAATCCAGCTGCTGAGGCGCTTCAACGGCAAAAATGGAAAAAAGAAATCTCTACCCAAATACCAGGTGTAAAACTACATTCTGAGGTGACAGAAAAATTCCTGAATCGAGTCTCGTTTAAAAGTCTCAACATCTTTAAACTGATTTGACTTGGCAGGGCACTTTAAACATAGGGTTGAAGATATTAAAACACTTGTGATATGAAGAGAAAAAAACATCAGTTTCTTACACCGTCTTCCATACTGACGCTACAAACATTTCAGGCTCGGTACACATTCACAACTCGACTTTGGTTTACAAAACATTTCACTTCAACACTGTTAAAAAACATAAGTACTTGTACAATCATGAGGTGCTCAGGAACCCTGTACGTCACTTTCACATCACATTGAACTGAAGAAGGGTCTTCGTCGCTGAAGAGAATAAATCTGAATTGCGGTTGCAGAGCAGCTGATTATATAGCCAGACGACCCTCCTACTATGGCGGGCTGCATAGCCATTGGCTCGCGCACCACCGCCGTACATTGTTTCGTTTTTTATTCCTACACGAACCAATCGACGTGCAGTTATAACTGCGTGATTGAAATAGGCTTCAGTTGAAGAGGAAAAAAAGAGTTTTTCCCATACAGCGTCGAAACTCTACACTACTAGTGAAATATCAAAAGGGAACTGTATATATATATATATATATATATATATATATATAACTAACAAGATGATTTCTGTAAATATTATGCATTTTACTGAAACCATCCTGTTAGTTAATATATACAGTTAACAAACTACAACCAGAAAAATTGCTATTTGAAAAAAGTAAAAAACGAAATATAGAATAAAAGCTATATTAGAATATATTAGAATAGAATAAAACCTACAATATTTGATATATCAGTGTTTTTGCATTTGCGCACAAAATATTTAAAAAGGTGATCTTTATGATAATATGCTATTTCTAACTGCCTGTTGTCACAAGAACAACATGTTAGTAACACTAATTTAAATGTAAGCCCCACCATATAACACAGTAAGTTATAAGCTGTATGCAAAAGAGTCATTAGGTCAGCAATCGGCTGGACTATACTGGTCACACTGTATTGTATTGATTCAATAAAAAGAATAACTTTGTTTGGAAATTTGATTCAATAGTGTTGTGTTGCCAGAATTTGCCACTAGAGCATTTTTGTATGCATGCAAGAATGCACATCATTAATAGAGCTGACCTATATATTTTTATTTTAATGGAAGTGGTTCTGAATAAAAATAAACTCTTATTTTTTAATAGATTATAGAACTGATTTTATTTTGTATTTTTTTTAAGAGTTGATCTTATTTTTTTATGGGCAGACCCAACCAATGAGTATTTTTTGCTAAATATAATTTATACAAAGGAGTTCACTTGATCAATTCCATAAATTTGCAGGTTGAAAATTAAATAAAAAAAACAATCCCAGATCTGTGGTCTCAAACTGTATATGTTATTCTGTTCATATGTTTTGATTGTTTAAAAAGCCTCTCACTGAAATTATGTGTAAGTAGAGCACTGGGTCTATTTCTCAAACAAGCCACTAAATCAAATAGAGAAAGGCCTTCCTGCCTAAAGTTTAATTCAAACAACATCACTTCCAGGACCTAAAATGATTCAGACCATTATTATAAATTTGCGAGAAGTCTTTGTGTTTTTTGGCATCCAGACAGTCCATAGGACAAAGAAAAAGAGAGAGAAAATATTACAAGTTAAATACAAGTTCCATATTGACACAGGGTGTGGGTAGTTAAATACTGGCCTGAGATCTCTGGACATGACCTTTAACCCGCCACAGAGGAGATGATTTGTAGAAGCCCCAGCGTATTCAAAGATTACCTTCTAAACGAAGGGGGAAGGGTGCTGCCCATTCATTAATTGTCTCCTCCCCAACCCAAACTGCCCCACATTACTCAGAAAAACCAATACAGAGATACTCCTTCATATACTGCCTCTCACTAGTAACAATTTGGGGTGCTATGGGCCTGTTCAATAAAGCACACTGCGTCCTCCACCTTGGTAGTTTTCCAAAAGTAAAAAAAAAAAAAGAGTCCAAAAGAAACTGATCTACTTTACGGTCTCTTTGAAGATGGTCCCCACCCAAATAACACAATTCACTGACCTTCATAATGTGTCAATTACATTCAACTGGGTTTCTCGGAGCTACATAAAAAGTTAATAACCAAAAAAAAAACAAGCACAACTCCTCCCTGAGTTCAGACTTTGGGGTTGTATTAGTGTTAAACAAGCATTAGTGTTTCTTCATAGTTTTATTTGGGTGGGGTTCTCCTATTAAAAAACATTCAGCACATTTCATTCAGCACTTTTTTGTGTGTTTTAATGTTCTTATTACGGTCCAAGACCAGCATGGTGTCTTTCAGGGGAGGTTGAAAGCTGTGAGATTAAAAGGGCAATGGGAAGAAAAAGACTCAAGTGGACCGAACCATTTTACTCTGAAGAGGGGTGAAGCATGGAAAGAAGCACGTTTTTGGGAAGAAAACAAGTCTTAAACCTAAATATTGATGGTTCCTCTATCAAAAATATATCACAGTAACCACAGTTTCGTCTCGGGGACAAATTATGCACCAAAGTTTAATACTTTGAGAAATAATAATAATAGTGCCTAACAAGACCAATAATAACCATTGTAACTATGGTACTTGTGGGAAACTATGCTACTAGGGTTAAGTTTTATAATTTGTCCTGCTTAAAAGTTTAACATCAAATGCTGATGAAATATGTTCGTTTAAAACAAAAAGGCTTCAGAAACCTAAAAAAAACCTTTTCATGAGTGAAACTGTAAGAGCGTGTACATTTTACTAAACAATTTCTATTTAATAACAGCTTTTTAATAAAGACCGGTAAGATTTGCTTTATTATCTCCTTTAATTAAAAGTTTAAGCTTGCATCTGCCTCACCCTGAAATTATCTTTTGTGTCTTTTATATGCACGTCCACATGTGTGGGATGAAGCAGCGTCTGTATGCTGATAACTAAACGGCAATGGCATGACACTTCAAGGAGGGCGAGACCAAGGGTGTGAGCGCCTAAAGGCAATGGGCGGACAGATGATCAGCAGTGCCATATAAACCATTTCAAAAAGAGGAGACCGATCCATCCCAGGCTCATATTTGCATTCTTGCTTTTCAATGGCGCTTCACGCATGCCTAAAAGAACATTTCTACTCGAGTAAGAGCATGTCACTATTGAACATGGATGGGGATTGTAAATGATTCTGCATCTGTTCCATTTAATGATTTGGGTTCCTTAATGAGACTTTTAGTAGTTTTGAGGAGGAAAGAATAGACAATATTTGGAAAATAAGACTACAGTTGCTGTCAAATGATGAGATTAATCATTTCAGATTTCAACTAAATGGTTATAATGAGACCTGTCGAAGTTAATGATGCAAGTAAATGCGTTTAAAAACATTAAAAGATTCATCTAATTTAACACTACAAATGCTGAATTCTGTTCTAAATAGTTTCTAAAAACTGATCTTGGGCAGTCAAAACTGATTAGAACTGATCTTAACATGTAAGATAAAGTGTACAGAAAGTTGTATCATTGAATTAAAGCAGATTTGTATTTCCATGTATTATGCAGTTTGATAAATATAAGATATAAGAATATAAAATCTGTGAGACAGTAAAGAATGTTGTTGCATACATCTTCCTCTGTTCAGTTAAAATATATAGAAAAATTATCAAACCCAATGACAGAATACAGTACAGTTCAAATGTTTGCGGTCAGTAGGATTTTTTTCATGTTTTTGAAATAAGTCCAATGTGCTCATTAATGCAACATTTATTTGATCAAAAATAATAAAATAAAAATAAAACACATTTATGAAATATTAGTACAACTTAAAATAATTGTTTTCTATCTGAACACATTTTAAATTGTAATTCATTTTCTATTCTTTATTGCAGCATGATCTTTTAAAAATCTTTCTAATATGCTGATTTTGTGATCGAGAAACATTTATTATCATAATTCATGTTGAAATGGCTGGGCTGTCAAAACTTTGTGGAAATTATTTTCAGCGTTCTTTGATTAACAAAGTTCAGAAGAGCACTGATTTAAAACAGAAATAAATGCATCTTTGGTGAATAAAAGTATTTCTTAAATGTAAAAGTAAAATAAAAGTATTATTTACTGACCCCAAAATTTCTAAATCATTATGAAATTAATAAATTGAATTAAACATATAATGTTTCATAATTTTATATTAATTAATATGTAATATTAAAATATTAATTCATATGTTGTGTGTTTTATAAGGCTGTTCCATTCACACACGTTATGCTCTAGATAGGTTAACGCAACCGAACTACAAGAAAAACATATGTTGTACAAACACTATTCTTTCAGACCATTCAAAAATATTTTTTCTTTCACATCCTGCTTGCTGTAGGCACCAATTAAAATATTTAAAATATTTAGAATTAAAAAAATATTTAAACTGACATTTTACAGCTTATTATTGTTGTTATTATTATTATTGTTGTTGTTTGTTAAAATACATTTTTAAAAGACATTTTAATGGGCATGTAAATAAAACAAAATACACATTTCTTGCGTCAAACTCACAGTCCATTCACACACATGCTATGCTCTAGAAATGAACTACAAGAAAAACACATGTTGTAAAACTGAAAACCGTTCTGAATAAGAACAGGTTCATGACGGTAGCTATTATGTAGATTTATGAGGTTGTGGAAGTTCATACTAGTGCTACAGCTGAGCATGTGCAATAGGACACAGCCATATTACCTGATCCCTCCGACCGGCCATCGCTTCCAATGAGAGGTACTGTGATGGCGGCAGTAGCCACTCCGTCTGTGGGTACGGTTGTGTAGACCACCGGTAAGGACTGCACCACGACGGGGATGGTCTGCAGCTGCCCCATTTTACTGGGCATGTTGACGGAGGGTATGGTGTGGATGACATGCAGGATATGCTGACCTCCGACCCCTTGCGTGGACGCCAGGATGGAGCCCGGCGACAGCACCGTCGGGATGGTGGCGCTCGCCGTGAAGTTCTGACGAGGCAGGTTCGCCGGTGTGGAGGTTGCCGTGGCTATCGGAAAGAAGAGGCGGGGCTTGTTGAGGGACAGGTCCACAGGTTCCGTCTGGTCATCATCGTTGTGTTGGGTGCTGATGTCACGGAGCGGAGGGGGCGAGGATTTGATTTTGAGGTCTGTAGGCTCGGGACAATCATCTAACGGCTCTTGTTTCTGTAGAAGCACAAAAATAGAAGAAAACTGTGAGGAAAACTAGGGTATATGGGAGATAAGGAATGAATATGGAAGAGCAAACGAGGCGAGGAAGGAGATTACGAAGGACAGAAAGGAAAGGGAGGGTACAGAGCGCTCATGCTCAGCTGTACAGCAGCTCCACAAAACACAGGAACAATGGCTGGCCAGATTGGGCCTCCGCGCTGCAGAGGAGAAGGCCTGAAGCTGGCACGAATCCAGCTCAACACAGCCAAGCCCAGACACACACACTTATACACACAAACACAAAGATCTGTGTGTGTGTGTGTGTGTGTGTGTGTGTGTGCACACTACACCCACTAAACTCCCTCTGCAGTGAGACTCCTAAGTAACATTAAGGCCTGTGTGTTTATGCATTCGGTGAGATAATAAAAAATAAGTTTGAAACTAATTCCTGAATGACACTTCATGCAAACAGAGAGGTTGGTGTGTTTTCTGCATCAAAAATGAAACACTGAACTTAAAACGTTAAACTTGTGCTGCCTATCCATACAAAACTCATTTCCACGATGATAGGATGTTGTGGGTGGTTGTCAGGATGTTGCTATGTGGTTGATAATGTGTTCGGAGTGGTTTTTAGCACGTTGCTTAGCAGTTATTGGGTCTTTGTGATTTTCGGGTCTCTGGTTTCGTTCTTCAATGCAAGTCTATGGATGTAAAAACACTATTCAAAAATGATTTTTCTTTCACATCCTGCTTGCTGTAGGCATCAATTCAAATATTTTTAGATAAAATATTTTTCCCAGTGGTGGCAGTCTACATTTTAGTATTCAACAACAAAAAAAGTATTACTATTTTATGCTTTTATTATACGCTCATCTACATTTTTTTCTCTAAATACCCAATCATAGGTATAGTAATGCCCGCATTAATAATAAAGTTATGTGTTAATTTGTTGCAATGAGATCTTTCAACTCAAAGCTGAACTTTCACATGCTTAAATGACGTCATCAAAAACACAATACATTTTCAGAATGGCAAATTCTCATGATGTCAAACAATAAAGTAAAAACAACAAAGGGAAGACAGGTACAGACAGAGGTTATATGGCTGAGTTGAGTGACTGGAGGTGTTGGGAGGAAACGAGTGAGAGAAAACGAGAGCGAGTGGGCCAGGGTGGGAACGAAACACAGAGAATAAGGGGAGAGTGGGTGGGAAAGGCCTCCGGTTGTCATGGAAACTGGGAGGTATATCAGCTGACTCATTTTCCCTCTCTCTCGTGATCCCGCCCACCTCTCTCTCAGTCTCTCTATAGTTCTCCACCCTGCCACCTCACTCTCTCTCTGCATCCCCACCCTTCATCCACTCCACCTTTCTCATCGTCTTGAGTTGTTTTCCATTGCTCAAACTCAAAGAAATCACAAAGATGTAGCGCTGGAGTCGGGAGAACGACGTCGATAAGTGACCCAATTATCACTAGCGTGCTGTGTGGGATGTTAATTGAGTGTGTTCAATATCTATTAGCAGTCGTAGGAAACGGTCTAGGCCTGCTAGCAAGTGAGTGTTGTGAGAAGGACGAGCCTTGTGGCCGTCATTATCAAAACCAATTGGGTTTGATCTGTGAGATCTTTTACAACAACATTCATATTAGCTATACGTATGGGTTGCATTAATTAGATGCAAACAAAAACTAATTGTGAGAAACAAACCGGTTTCTTCACAAATCAACACCAAAGTCACCAAATTATTGGCTTTGTCTTCTGAAAATTACAGCATTACAGACATTTGTTTAGGTATCCAATGTAATAATAATTATGGTACCTACCTATAAGACCAAAATCTTATTTAAATTATTTATACCAGGATTATTGGTATATGGTAACTGTATACAATCCAACAGTTATTTTTGCTGTAAATGCTGCTTCCAGATTGTTCATGACCACGACTTTTTCTAAAAATTTTGTGACTCAAAAAACAAGAGTGGATGAGCCATGTTTGAGTTTATTATAAAACAGCCAATAAATGAATAGTTGCACACTCCATATTAAAGGACCAAGTCTTGACAACAGTATCCTACTGGCTACACTATGGCAGTGTTGCATGACGTATCAAAACAAAACTGTTACCTTATAATTAACAAATGTGACAGAGTAGCGGCATTCCCCTTATTATTATCACACCTCATCCCTTAAATCACCGCCCTTCATCAGGTTCCTGACAGGTGTGGGTGTGAGAGAGAGGACAGGCACGGTAACAACCAGGACAAGTGACAAGTTATGAGGCACACCTGAATTAAACGGAGCCTCGTCACCATGGCAGTTAGGGCCAGGACACACCAAGCCAACAAGAACTAGCAGCGATGAAAACCGACAGTGTTGTCATCTTGCGTCGGCAGCGTCTGGACCAAAAAGCTGCGCTTGAACACACCGCTTAGACTACTGCCGACTGCAAACTAAACCGTGCATTCTGTGCCTGTGTGAGAGGAGTTAGCTGTCTATATCAGCAGTTATCAATATAGTATATATTCGTCGTTTAAAAGGAGAAGCCGAAACAAGGATATAAGAGATATACGCAGATATACTAAATGTAAACACAAAGCACTTGCTTACAATTTTGAATATCAGTTATGTTGATATAAGGGATATACCCTTTACCTGGGTTACACTCCCTTGACACGACCTGCCTTCACGAGGACACCAGCTCCCCTGTTTATTTTATATACTTTTATCCCCTTGGACACGTTATTCCCCTTTTTGGTGATTTTATTTATGTTAAGTATCACCCTCTCCACAGCCTGATGCCACACCCACTGAGTCTGCTGTTGCTCCTCCCACTACACAAAGCTGACTACAATAGAAGATCTGGCTGTGGATTGTACTGCAGTATAAACAACTCACACAGGTAAAACAGACAAACCAATCAAAACAAAATAACAGCCAACATATCAAGCGCACACAAACATGCAAAGTGAACAGAGTAGTCCAGTGAGAAACTATTGGCATAAACATAAGAGCGAGGACAGAAGAACAGAACTACTCAAGGTAAAGGTTGGCAGCGCAGAGAAAACCACTCCCTGTTTCTCACTGTGTAGAAATGCAGAACAAATTGAGAGTGATAGAAAGAAATTAGAAATAGTATGCGAGTTTCCGGCGAAAAATTCTTCCATTTAACATTGTTAGGAATGATGGACTGATGGCAGTATGACTGTTACAAATTAGATCACTAATCAGTTACAACAAACAACAAATGACTGGCTGCAACTATGTGTATTTCTGTGTTGGATCATGAAGTTCTACGTGTTAATGACAATTGTTTTTACATCTTACAAAACCAGGGAGGGGCTGCCTCTACTTCTCAAGATAGGATAATGGAGTTGCACTGTGCTGAAAAGATTACTTACAAATTGTAGTCCATTACTGATTACAAATTACAGAACAGAAATTGTAGTTATAACGTTATCTGTTGGATTACACCTATTAGGTAATGTATTCTGACTACTGCTAGATTTACTTTTGACCTAACCCATCAGAATTTATTTTCATTCTTTGTTTTTATGTTCATGAAGTGCATTTAACATTTATTAACACCAAGGTTTCCTAAACTGGGGTTCTTGAAAACACTGCATGGGGTTCATGATGTGATGAAAAACTAATAATTAATTTAAATCATAAAATGTTAAAGTAAACTAATTGTGTGACCTCTCCATTTATGTGTGAATATAGTCACCTGAACACTTTCTGAATGTATATAAGGATTTTTTTTGAAAAACAAATTCAGAGAAAAAAAAAGAATTAAGATGAATCGATACATTCTGTATAATTTACTGCCATTGTGCAAATAATATGTAATCATGTAATCTATAGAAAATTAACTGATATCTGATTATGAGTACTTTGAAATGCAATCTTTGAAATCAATTACAAGTACTCATTTTTTGTATCTGATTATGCAATCCAAATTACATTTAATCAGTTACTATCCACTGTCCAGCACTGGTGCTGCACTATGCAAACTACTTTATGTTGTAAAAGCATAATGCTGAACCATCATATATGGTCATCATTTTCAGGAACCAATACCAATACCAGTGACATATCAAGATTCTTGATACAACAAGACACTGAAAATGTTATACACTAACTAATAACACACTCAAACAATTGCACGTAGGCTTCAAGTACAGCATTCCTGACATCCTTGCAGTCAAATGTTAGTCCGGTTGTCTGGAGCTCTGCTCATTATACTGGAAACGAACATTTGGTACATGCTGCTTTAAAGACCTAAAGCGGTGAGACTTCTGTCTGCTTACGTCAGGAACATAAATAAGAGCCCATCTTGTTTTGTCTCTCCAGTCTACCATTAAACTATCAGAATGAAAATCACTGTCAAAGACCCCAGTGTGTCCAGTACACTGCCCCAGTTTCATAGGCAGCCTAGCCCTGTAATAACGCTCTTCTCTCATCCCAGCTACATCCACTCAAAGTCAGTATAAGCAGACTGGATTCATGCTTGACAGAAAATCCGGTGTGTATCCTACCCTAAACTCAAGCTCAAGAGTTTCTGAAAGCCCGTTGCAGGTTTAGGATGCATGTTGTTAAGTCAGGCCAGTCGTTTAGGATTCTGCAAGGTGTTGTGTGCAGATACGGATGATAAAATATAGGAGTGAAAGGAAAAAGGTAGTAGCTGAGGATAATATCAACGTCTAAGTTTGTGACCCTGCCTAGAATTTGAAAGGGAGTGTCATGTAACCTCTCCCACAAACAATTCACTAACTACCCACCCTGGGCCTCATCGACCCACCGGGTTACAATATCATGTTGTCTACGAAGACCTACTCCAACTGTGATGTGTTTGAGCGCACAACTTTGAAATACCTGGCAACCGACGGTGAGCCCCTAACTTCCTTTTCACAACTGTCTGCCGTATCAGATTGCGCAGGTGAAATCAACAGCAGATCTTAACGGCAGCTCCAAGGTCCTTTTTCCCAAACTGAACAACTCAATAAAGAACAGCAGCTGCCTTCGACTTTTCCCTGGTGAATCTTTCTACAGATTTCTTACCAGTGGAAAAGCGGTTCTATAATAAACACTGGTTCTGAGTCAAGTCTTTATGAAGCGCCGGCTGGGTAAAAGCACATTAGACACAGAGTAGGCTGTATGTGTGTGAAGAGGATGAGAATAAAAGGGTGTGGAGCACATCTTCGTGCCTAAATGTTCCCGTTAGCTCCAGAGTGAGTGCATGGCAGGCACGAATGGTGTATGCGGATGCGAGCATGCGTGCAACCCTGCAGGTATGTGGTGTTCTGTGTGTGTCTTACGGTTTTAGGAGTGTGTGATGAGGAAGTGGGAGTGTTGTGGGGGGGTAGGGTGGTGTGTCAGTGTGTGTATGTGTGTGTTCAGGGCGGAGGGGTGTGGAGAAGCTACATCACAGTCGTTCCAACTCCCGCCAGAGCCTCGTTGCCATGACTACAGCAGAACGGAAGCCTCCTTCGATATATCCTATTAGGGCCTTGGCGAGACTTGGAAGGAAAGATAGAAGGACAGAAAAGGAAAGGTACAAAAAGATACCACAACAAAGTGAAGAGGAAAGAGCACTGGAGGAGTAATGTTAATACATAAAATATTATGTTATGACTCCTTATGAGGAACTTCAGACTGTAAGATACCGTCCGGCATAGGGAATTGCCTGTTAATGATCACTCTTCTATTTCTTCATGCTCTCTTGTATATTTAGTAATGAAAAAAAAATCAATTTCCAAGTTACAGATCATTAATTTAAGGAATACTGATAAGTGGAACTGTCTCCAAAGATTTTATTTAGCTCTTTCCTGGTCTCAGTCGCATATGGGATACATATCTGCAGCACATTGAATGCAAAAAAAGGAAGTGCTTTTTGAAAACAAACTGTGATTGGCTGACTTGGCACAATTTTAAGAGGTCAGGGTGCACGGGTTTGTATAGGTCTGCTAAGAAAAGTTTATAAGTTACAAGGCAGCTACAATTACATTTTATGATAGTCAAAAGAGTATTTGTTAAAGTTTGCAAGGGTTCATGGTAGAAAGTAAACATCACACAACAATCTTTGGCTGGTCGCCTTACATCTCACTCAGACAACACCTTAATTGAGCGGTTCTTAACCAGGACGAGCATTGTGCGATTTGTTTTATTCTAGGAAGCATTTGATTGGCCAAAAAATGTGTAGTCATTAAGATTTTTGGTCTGTTTTCCCAGAAGAAAACTAAATTAAACATGTCTGCAAAGATGCCTCAAAGCACATATGGACTAAAAGCCACAAACTTTCTACCCTATTTTAATTTAATGGGGACGATTTGACCAATTCATTCATGCATGTTTCGTTAAAAAAAAAAAAAAATTATGTCATCATTTTTAATTAAAATGTTATAACTATCATAACTTGATCTTCTGGTGAAACAAATTCCCTCTAGTATGCTGGACTTCTCCGGTCATTTAATCTGCATAACCCCCCCCCCCCCATCCTTCCTTTCCGACAATCAACTGCAAGCTCACATTCACACCTCCCTCCATCCAATCAACAACCAGTGTAAAGAAGCAAGTCCCTACCCAACTTTTTTCTCTTTTGCGATAATCCATTTCACACAGATGTTATATTGAAAAAAAGGGTCTGTCGCTACCGGTTTCATTTGAACTTTAACGCCCGAGTAGTCAAATAGTTCAGAAGATCATATTATAAAATTATTAATACATGCATTTGTAGAATAACATTTAGATGTGCCCTGGCCTTATCTAGAAAGTGGAGATCCAAGTCTAGAGGAACCCCGAGGGCCACTGACTTCATCTTAGTGACACTGCAACCACACCTCTTTCCAATAACTCCAAGCTTCATACTCTCCATCCTACTACGAAGTTCAACCCCACACACACATATGCCACATTACAAAAGCTCACTCACCACCATACACTCCACCTCCTCTGGCTCCGGCTTGATTTGTATGGATGGCATCTCCTCAACAGGCTCAGAGGTGGCTGCAGTGGATTTCTTAGAACTCGTCTGACACTGTGAAGGAGAAACAGAGAACACTTAAGAACTAATCAGAGCATCAAGTTGTAGTCTTACCAACAGTCTCATCATGAGTTAGCAAAATGCTAACCTCTGACCAGATTCACGAAATCTACAATCCGCCTGAACAAAGTGACACGAGTTCAGAATTAAATTTGAAAGAAAAGTTAGCATGAGACTACAGAGAGAGAGAGAGTTGATGATCCTCACAAGACCAATGTGAGAATAGTCAGAGGACAGTTAGCCTCTTAAGCTCAAGTTAGTTGGGGGAGGAGGAAACAAAAGAGATGATGAGTGGAAATCAAGTACAGGTCAATCAAATGTGGGGGGATGTTTGAAAATTGAGGGAGAATCACAGAAATGGGAAAAAAGTGAAAGGCAAAAAAGACTACATTAAAGATACTTTAGATATTACGTCTATGGTACTTTTAGAAACTTAAAGGCAAAGGTGTAGAAGACAGAGGATTAGAGGTGAAAAGATGGTTCTAAAGACTGACCAGCTGGAGAAAGACAAGAGGAGAAAAAGATTGAACCAGCAGGGAGTAGTCAGCAATCCTGCGTCGCCTCCCTCTTCGAGCCGAGCCGAGTCACACCCAATTCTTTAAGACCGAATAGCAGGAGAGAGGCCAGTCTCATAGAGTAGAGCAGCAGTATTAGTGGAGAGATAGAGGGAGAAATGTGGTAATGCTTAGGCATGGGGCTGGGAGTGGGGGTCATGTGACCAAGCTGCAGTAGATTCCACAAAGAGGTGTGGCCCCCCATAAGCTGGGGTGTGGCCGCCCTCAATGTGCCCCTCCTCCAAACCTGGCACAGACACACTGTGAACACACATATATGTATTTCAATATTAAAGCTAAATACACTAAATTAGTTTTCTAGCATTTCTTATGAGCACTGAATAGTGTACCCATAAAAAATTATCTCAGCCAATGAAATGGAATGACCCAGGGATGGGTCTCTGCAGGGGACAGGATCTTGCGCCACACATCCTTCCATCCGTTAAAGAATCCCAAAAAAGGCCGAAGACCTTTGTCCTGGAAATGGTATCATTAGTTTATATATGATTCCAAAATATTTTTTAACTTTCAAACTCTATTTGCCAACACAAATGTCTAATATTCATTGCATAGAGTCATAAAGATGAAAATATGATGCGCACTTATGTTTCTGTTTTAGCTGCAGCTAGACTGGGGGAAAGAGACTCACAATGAGAGGCAGTGTCTCAAATATGCTACGAAAACACTGCTAAATAATACCAATGTCAACATTCCAAAAAAGATAAACATTTAGATTAACTTTTAGTTTATTCTAAAGCATAATGCAAAATACAATTTCATGTCAGGTACGTTTTTTTCTTAATTCACCCACAACTGGCAGAAAGTGACTTTTGGACTCAGTCTGCAAGTTATACACACAAGACCGGCTCCGGCAATATGGAAGTATGTGAGCATTTCAATGATTTACTCAATGGCAAATCCTTTTGGAGAAATGATTATGTATATTGGTGACGAGGAAGCATTTACCAGAGTATGTGTGTATGTATATATGTGTGTGTGTGTGTGTGTGTGTGTGTGTGTGTGTGTGTGTAAAGGCTCCCCTGGGAGCCTGTGATGTGGGTAGTTCCAGGAATAAAAGAGGGTGGGGTGGGTGTGACCCCAGTCCCTCTGTGCCTCAGCAGGAAGTTATGAAGAGAGGAGGGGGTTCTCATTACTAAGAGAGGGAACATCAAGGATTAGAGAGAAAACACAAAGTAGAGAGGATAGCAGAGAGTAGAAAATGAAAGAACGGGGAAATGTGAAGAAGAGAGGGAATGATTGGGGGTGGAGGGGAAGAGGAAGAGAGAACCATCACAATCTGGGTCATGGTGTTCTCTCTCACTCAGTCGCTCTCAAGCCCCCTTGGCAACCAGTCCCCGCCCCAGTGCGGCGTGGGTAGAGTTGCCGTCTGGGACTGCATAGCTCACCACGCACGCCCTTCTGTCCATCCCTCCTTCTCCAAAGAGTGTCAGACTTTGGTACTCGTATTTAGGAAGTATTGGCTTCCTTGAACAATGGTAGAAATTCTATCGGATTCGGAACCTAATAATCCTCACCGTGAGAGGTGAGGAGGAAATTAAAGAGGAGGTTGGTTGGGTGAAGAGCTACAATCCACATGATTAGAGGTCGACCGACATGGGTTTTTCTCTGGCCGATGCCGATATGTAGAAATCAGGGCAACCGATGGCCGAAATATGATGCCGATTTTTTTTGGCCGATATGTTTGGCCGATTTTCTTTCTTTTCTTTTTATCTCATAAAATCGAAGCCAAGTGATACATAAAATTGCTTAAATTAAAAATGTATTAAACAAAACAAGCCTCTCCAATCAGTGCACTTGTATAATTTAAATAAAAAATTATGTATACATTAAATAATAAATACACAACAGGTAATCGAAAATCTAGGAAAATAATAGTTTTTTTTGTGCACAAATACTCACATAAAATAAATAATATAATAAATAAAATAAACGAGTAGTGTTACACAGTAGCACCCACCAAAAAACACAAGCCAATAAAATAACCACACTTTTATTGAAAGAAAATTGGACAGCAAATGTATTAATATCAATGTATTATTTTTATTCAGTTCTATGCAACAGAATCAGACATAACTGTTGTTGTTGTTTTTGACTAATAATACAAATAATGTAGTCCTGCAAACAGGGTTTTTCCTTTCTCAAAATGCGGCGGAGGTGGTACCATCCTGATCATGTGCGCACAATGTACACCCAGTTAAAACTGGCTGAAACAAACATTTTTTACATGCAATGTATTTTAGGTGTTATAACAATTATATGATTGAAGAAAATGACAAAGTTATGTTTTATTTTCTCTCACCTAATGATTTATTGTTATTTGTTTTTAAAATAGCCTCATGAAATGTTTTCTTTTTCCTCAGAAATTCTGTGTTGTGTATCTGGTTATCAAATGAAGGCATAAAACATTTAACATTTATATTTAAAATTATTTAGAATTAAACTTTTTTGGCAAACAGAGAATTTACTATTAAAATTAAACCATGTTAGAAATGATGTGTGATCATTCCTTAAATAATTAAGTTTCATAATTTTAGTAGTAGTATGTACATTCTGCTGAACAAATATTTCTGCTACAATATCATAAAAAAACTGACTTTTATTTTGATGGGTTGCCGTGAATACCTTTACGTTTCTGCATGTATATGATATGAAGATAGTTTTACTAAAATGAAACGGTGAAACGCTCATGAAGTGACTCTCAGAGCAGTTCTGGAGATGTTGTTCGTGTGTTTATGTCCTGATTGAGACGTCACGCGTGCTTCAGTGTGTGTGTGTGTGTGTGTGTGTGCTAAAGGAAAACGCACGTCTCTGTCATCCATTCATACATAAATATGATCGCGCACTATGAGTTAATGATCATCAGATCGCGTAAATCAGTGGGAAATGAATAGAAATGATGATTCGGTGTAAGGAAACATTAAGTGAACATGTATAAAAATATAAAAACCCTGGCAAAGCTGTATTATCAGCGAATGTGAGCAGAGCATAGCGAGGAGCAGATCAGTGAAGGAGATTTTAACAGCATTGCCCAGATCAGCTGTACCACAGCATGTGACAGCACAGTGATGCAACTGCAAACAGGAACAAGTATACTAACGTTACATAGACATTTCTTGTCGGCGCGTTATTTGAGCGGACTTAGCTTTTCCGGTGAGCATGAGCGGTAGCTAAGCAGAATGATATAATGGAATATTAAATGGAGCTTCACGCAGCGCAAATGTTATTCTCATTCTCTCTCCAAAAGTAGCGTCATATATAACCAATGAAATGCAAGGCTAGATTAAGAACAAAGGATAAGAACTTAAGTCTTAACGTTTTCTTGGGGAGTTACCAGGTAGTTCTCTCTTCAAAAAGTTAGCAGGCAGAGGGGCCCCCCCTCTGGGTTATTACAGGGTTATCCGTTGTGCCAGTGGAATGGCAATCTGCTTGCCTCAAGAGGCAGCATCACGTGTTGCTTGCAGACGTGCCTGTATATTAATCGGCCTAATTTGCAGCACAATCGGCCAATGCCAATTAAAAAAATGCCAAAAATCGGCCGATCAATCGGTCGACCTCTACACATGATATAAACCAAAATGTTGGGGCAACTAGTACAAAAAGTCTAATGCAATGCCAAATTGTTAAAATAAAAGTAATAATCTTCTACTTCAGGTGTTTTATGATGGAAATGCAAGCTTTATCAGAAAGTACAATTTACTGTGTACAATACCTTTGGGAAAAGTCCTAAAATTTTACCAAAACTGCTTTCAAATGCAGATGGAGTCACGTAAGCACAGGACACTTTTAGAAGTTTTTCTTACAAAAACACCTGGAAGAAAGAAAGCTACACCAGATTAATTGACCGTTGCATTTGTTGCAGAAACAGTTAGCAGTACAAACCCAGCCCTAATGCCATGACACATTATATCTCTTGGGCACTTCCCAAAAAATAGGAGGGGCTTCCCAGGCTTGAATCCAATTTTATTTTATTTTTTTACTTGACCCTCAACTAGGCACCTACGGTCAACAGAACCTTGTTATAAACCGTTGCTCTTTGATAATGTTACTCTAGGACGTACTAGGACCAGAAGGGGCTAAACTCATAATGCATGAGGCCCTGAGAAGGAAGTAGGACTTTAGCTCTGAAGGGCCAAAAGGGTGTACAAAGCCGCATGTTGCACAATCGTGTAACCCGAGATTGGACGTTGGCTCGTGCTCCATACCACGGCTAGGCCCAACTGGACCCCCTAGGAGGAGTGGTTGAGAGGTTGCAGGAGAAGTACATGCGGAGGGGGCAGGGAGGTGTGGGTTGTTCTCTGAGCGGTGTGGTGACAGTTTTCCTAGCAGCAGGGAGGAAAGGCAGGGCCTCTCCACCTCCCCTGCTGTTGTGTAGCTAGTTTCTCTGACCGCTGTAAGTACACAAGTAAAACCTATGCCAAAATTCCAAAGTGCAGGAGCTGCCCCAATCTAGGACCTTGTCCTTTCATTTGATCATTGAGGCAAATAAGGCAGTCAACAAAAAAATCAAATTTAAAATATTCGTCGAATTTAAAATAAAAATCCACATTCGAATGCAAAACGCTGCATTCGAATTTTAGGTGTTCGTCAGGCAGCTTGGCACAAAATGCGATGACGAGGTGTCGTTGCATTTTAAGGCTTTTTTTTTCAAATAGCCTGTCCAGTTGAACCCACGATGAAGAATCGATGCGGCTGCTGCACATTCAAAATATTGTGGAAAAAGAGATGTCTGTGACATAAATGTGGAGATGGCTCAGATGTTGTTTACCTCAAAAGTGTGCTGAAATGGTCTGCCTGCTCAAGCCGTTCACACAGAATGCATATTTATTGCATTTTCTAGAGGGACATCTATCATCGTTGCACTCGCGTCTCACACAAGAGAGCCCAAATCCACATAAAATTTATGTAAGTTAAACTTTAAAAAAACATGTAATTACTAGATTAAGAAATTAGCTTGCTAGCGAACGTGCATATTAACAGCGTAAACATGAACCTTGCGATCATATGATTCGAGAACGCAAAATGTTAGCCATGGCCGCCCAAACTGGCCGCCCAGATGTATCAGCAATGATGAATATTTGAGTTTAAAGCTGCTCTGACAGAAAGGCTGCGTGTGCCCTGACAGTGACGCGCTGTTTGAGCTATGTGCTCTTTTCCTAAATGCATAACTTACATTTCACAGGTATATTCTCCATCTGTAAATGTTAGAAAGGAAATATTTCCATTTTGCTGTCAGAAGTGCATGAGCTTTTGATTTGCTAAACTTCACAGACTTGGTTCTGAACGCGCGCCGCCGCGCGCATGCGCGCCAAACAGACAGAGCGCAATGAAATAGGAGCGCAATAACTCTGAGTTCAGCAATTTTGCTGAAATGTTTGTAGTTGGACATTTTAAACCTACAAGTAAGTGTATTTGTATGATAGCACTAACTGTAAAGTGACTGTAATGGGGTAATCAAAATAGACTTTTTACTCAATTAGCCTAGTCTGTGCTTTTTTTATTTTTTTAGTAAATTTAACTTTGCTTTAAAAGCATTATTTTTGTTTTTAAATCGGAATGTTACAATGTTAGAATGTAATGTGATTTTAACCCTTTTTGCACATTATATATGCATACATGGTTACATTCACTTTATTTATTTGTTTAATCCAAATACAAAATGCCGATATATGTACCGTATACCGCAAATCAGCCAAAAAATACAGAGATATTAATTTTTGCTCATATTGCCCAGCCTTACTTGGAAGAAACGTGCATTTGGTAATATATTGCTCGATACGCCCTCTTGTGGCCTCAGGACAGAAGCCAAAAGCTTTTTTTTCTTAACTGAATTTATGCCTTTTAAATTTGAATAGAATTCAAATTTGTATAATATTTTAGTAAAAAAAATGAATTTAGTTTTTCAGCCAATTTGACAGCCCTAGAGGCAAATGGAAATAGGAGGGAATTTAGTAGTGAAACCATTCCAAGTTTAAGAGGAGATGTGGCAGATGACTCACATATCCACCATCTTCTAAGATTTTATTCCAAAGTGATATTACTACTATGATCAAGGCCCAGAAACATAGCAAGGACATCAGTAAAATAGTCCATGTGACATCAACGATTCAACCGTAAGTTTACGGAGCTACGAGAATAATTTTTGTGCTCAAAGAAAACAAAAATTACGACTTTATTCAACGATGTGCCGCCATTGTGAAGAGAGCATCACATGCATTGTTTACATGAACCGGAAGCAAACATATGCGTTGTGATACTCTCCAAAATGGCAGCGCGTTGCTGCAGACGGGATGAGGAGGAGAAGAATTGTTGAATAAAGTAGTTATTTTTGCATTATTATTATTTAGAGCATCTGTCGAGCTAGTTCGTCAGGCTCACGTCGGGGGCAGTTTGCCAGTGTCGGGGCTATCGGCATGAGTGAGTACTCTGATTGGATGTTCAGTTTAGTGAATGGGTCAGTGCCCGAGAATTAAATCGAAAGTGATGAAAACAAGTAAGTAAATGAAGGTGGCACAGACAGAAGACTATTCTAATGTTTTGTGATCTCTCCCAAGTATTCTGATATGTGGATATTTTCATAAAGACATGGGCCGCTTAAACTGAATAAAGTTACCAACATAACTGATATTCAAAATGGTATTGTTAGCAGATTGTTAGTTAAGTGCTGCTTTGTTTACTAAGAAAAAAAGTTAGGCGCACCAGTGCAACCAGTGCAAAAAGTTAGTCTAGAGCCCTGTCCGTATATCCTTGTTTCGGATTCCCATTTTAAATGACGAATATGTGCTATTGATGACTGCTGATATAGACAGCTAATTCCTCTCACACAGGTAAAGAACGCATGGGTTAGTTTGCAGTTGGCTGTAGTCACCGCACCGCTCCGCTGTTGCTGCTAGTTCTTAGATGTCGGCTTGGTGTGTCCCAGCCTTAAGCCCAAATACGAGGAACAAAAATTTTAGACCAGCATTTTTCTCATCCCATACAGAGTAAACACAAAACAATATGACAGCAAAAACGGACTTGAGATTAGATTTTGTGACATGGTGCATAGCAAAGCTTAAGAATACAAAGGTAGTGATGTGAAATCTTGTCTCCAAGGGTCCTACTCATGGAATAATCTAACCTAATCTGAATTAGTAGGCAAAAATCTCTTGTTTGCTTGTTCAACCTTTTTTGTTTATACATAATTTACATTTTGGTGTATAGTCTGCAGGACTCTTTTCAGTCATTAGTTTGCACACTTCCACTGACAGCGCTTTTTTGCACGTAGCATTTCTAAAGGATGTCAGGTAATCTGCTTGGTTAACTGAAGTGACACACTTTCGCATTCAGCAAGCAAACTAGTAGTGCATGAATTTCTGGTTTGAACAAAGAATGTTCTCATTTATTCACATTTGGAAAAAAAATCTAAATAGATTCTAAGTCTAATTATAATAATAATTTCTTTCCCTGACGAAATTCCCAATCGTGACTGCATTTCCCCTGAGAAAATCTGCCAAGCAACAGAGAATGTGGCCACACCTTAAGACAAGAGGATGCTGTTTGACCAATATGTAAAGTGATCAACTATGCTAAAACTGTTCTGCAGAATGCAGCACATTCCTTTTTTAGCTTTGAGGAATGAAGGTATCTATGTACTCATGTAAATTCAAATTTAGCAGGTATATATATTTTTTAGGTATATTTGGATTTTTGTAACTTTTAGCAGTTATTGTGCATCAAAATGATGACTCATCTAGCACTCAGAGGAGTATATCAATTTCTGTCCAATAAAATTAGCAATAGCATTTAGCAAATAATAGTTCACAGCTGTTACATAAGCTAAAAGCTATTTTTATATATAAAATAGAAATAACCCAACATTATGTTCCATCCTGACGTGCTGTTTCAATAAGCAATATGTTAACATAGGAAGTTAAACTGTATTAAACCTAAAATATAAAGTTCTGTATGCTTTCTATAAATTTTTCTGTGAATATTTTTCTGTGCTTGTTTTTGGCATGGTAACTTTACACCTTTCTCTACTGTCATTTTTACTTATGTAAAATAACAGTATATCCAAGTATCCATCTTAGTTTTCAAGGATGCAAGCTCTATTTACATGTAAAAAAATTGCTAACTTGCAATATGTCTTGAGAGTGGGGCGGGGCCGACAGCCGTGGAACGGAGCGAGGCCGGTGGAGTGATTGTTGAAAACTGTATTAAACCTAAAATAAAAAGTTCTGTATGCTTTCTATAACATTTTTCTGTGATATTTCGCGTTCTGTGCTTGTTTGCTTGGGCGAAGATGGTAGGACTTTACACCTTCGCCTCTCTGCCATCCGCCTGTGGGAGAGGAGCATTTTTACTTATGTAAAATATGGCACAGTATATCCGGAGAAGTATCCATCTTAGTTTTCAAGGATGCAAGCTCTATTTACATGTAAAAAATTGCTAAAACTTGACAAGTCTATTTGATGTCATTCTTGTAAGCTGTAAAAATAAGTTGTAGTTATGAGGGTGAAGTGAACCAAACTCTAAGGGACTAACTGACTGACAAGTAAACTTACTTTGTCATTGCCTTTCTCAGAGCTGCTCCACTAACTCCATGCACTGCCAAATAAGGTGTTCGAGGACCAACTACGAAAACAAATGAGATGTTCCTTTAGTGTTCATGGAAGAAGACAGCCTCTCAAGCACTTGGGGGGGGGGACTACTCTTTTGTCAAGAAAATAAGGTCTCTGGTTGTGTATGCATGTGCGGATCTGTATGTGTACATGTTTGCCGCTGCGGTTTAAATATGTCAGAACAGAGTAATTTGAATGCAGTCTGTTGGGGCCTGGGGCACATCTTGTTCTGTGTACCAGTCAGTGCTGTCACCGCGTCCCTCCCTGTAATCAACTCATCGGTCCAAAAGCAAAAGATGAGAAAGAAAAAGAGTGAGAGCGAGAGAGAGAGAGAGAGAGAGAGAGAGAGAGAGAGAGAGAGGAAGAGGCAGAAGGGGAGGATACACATGTAAGGTCACAGCTGCATGGGGTGTGTTAGGATGAGCAGGCAGAAGGTTTGGTGACACACACAGAGCACAGGCTGTGGTGCAAGGACTCTGTCCTACCCTCTGGTTCTTTCCATTAGCCTCTTAAAAGGTACAAAGCCTGTGAAGCACAGCTCACATAGAAGTCACTTTCAAACAAAGCAGCTTTTTCACGGCACACTAAAGGTAGTGTCACGTGAGTGAAATTTCAGCAAACTTTTGCAGCCAAAAAAAAGGTCTATTGTCAATAGTGTAGCAATGTATGAAGCACAGCTCACATAGAAGTCACTTTCAAACCAAGCAGCTATCTTTTGGTCAATGTAGCATGTGACAAACTTAAACCAGTCACGAAATCTGCATGGGGAAGCATTTTGCAGTCACATGAAATTGAAACTAAATTGACTAGCTTTCTCCCGTGAAAATTTTCCAAACCACGGTAAATGTCACCGCTGTAAATATGACAAAGATGAAATTGTTTAATCAGTATGTAAAGTTAAATCTATTCGGCAGAATTTTGCAACTCAGAAAGTACAAAAGCCAGTTCCATTTTGGGTCAGCACATGGGTTATGATTACAAAAAAAAGGAAATCTTTAGATTCAGTACTGCATCTCCCCAAAGCAGAGATTGGCCTTGAGTGAAGCTGCTAGGCTACCTACAACTCCACACACTTCCTCTTCAGTGAGATATGTGAGACAACGTTGTGTCACCCTCACACATACAAGTTGTGGTGGAACAAAAGGGCTGTGTGCAACAAGAAGGGCCCTGGCTCAGAAGAGTCTGCTGGGGGATGAAACGAGAAGAAGCAAGCAGCGAAAAGAGAACCGTAGGAGTTTATGAGGTGAGAGTTGAGACCAATGTAAGAATCACCTTAATAGGTCAAGGCCAACTGAATGGATGAAGCAGGAGACACAGGGCTTACAAAGAGTCTGAAAGAAGGACACCACTCTACTTTAACACTTAAAAATGAAAATTCTATTATTATTTGATACTTTGCAATATTACGTGACACATACATACACTAACTGTTCTGAAGTTATTTTGATGAAATCTGGTCTGTTCATCACACAAATCAAAGCCATTATTTACTGAACATCTCAAATCAAACATGGCACCATTGATGTCAATGAGGTTTGGCCACAAGACAAGGGGTGCTCCAATCAACCAGGTTGCGATCACTATCTGCTGGTAATTGCTCCTATTGATTCACTGTGATTGATTCACTCAAAAAAAAAAAAATTAAAAAGAAAATATTATTATTTAATAAAACCCTTGGGTTAGAGATTAATGTCAATCTAGCATTGTAGGCTCTTTTCTATCTGTCTGAATAATAACTGTTGTTCTCTTTAAAAAATATTTTATATTAATTATATATTTTTAATTAATTTAATTCAACTTTTTATTTGATCAATATAAAGTAAAAAATAATGTTATAAAACATTGTCAAAATTTTAAATAACCTTTTCTATTTGAATTATTTTAAAATATTATTTATTCCTATACTCCAATCTTCATTGTCACATGATCCTTCAGAAATCATTCTAATAGGCTGATTTGGTGCTCAAGAAACCTCTTATTTTTATTATTATCAATGTTGTACTGCTTAATATTTTTTATAAACCACGACACATTTTTTCAGGATTCTTTGATGAATAGAGAGTTCAAGAATAAAAAAATAAACAAAACTGGAAGTAGAAAATTTTTTGTAACATATTTCCTGTCAATTTAATGCATTTTTGCTGAATAAAAGTATTAATGTATGGGGACAAAATCGGATCAGAGCATGCTTATAATGGCTTCAAATGGCTCATTTCCACTGAGCGGTAAGGGTCAGTACAGTACAGTACGGTACGATTCGGGATGGCACACACTGATCCAGCTTGCGTTTCCACTGCCAACAGTACCCTTACTTGATACCTTACGGTGTATGCCGGAAAGTAGCGATCGATAATAAAGCGTGACAATAAGCACAACTCTGCCTCTTTTTGTAAATTGTCAGTTTTAATGAATAGTAATAGCCATTATAAAAGTATATGTACAAAGTATAAGAGGCTTATATAAGAGGAAATAAAGACAAAAGCAAACAATTCAGTCAAACGTATGCTACAAAGTCAGTGCTGTACTACGGTAAAGATCAAAATAAATATAAAAGTTAAACATTAACTTTTTTGCTCAGCCAAAACGATGACCAGGAACAAATAATAGATTCATGAAACCACAAATGCCTGTTAAATATACCCCAAACGAATTGTATCTCATGTTTAATCACTACAGAGACATCAGAGCCAGCAGCAAATGTCAGAAGGACTAGCGGAGCGTAAGGCTGCTCGAGGCGGATACACGAGCACCGAGCGCCCGGTGATCACCTGGAGCTCCGAAATCGCCATAGCAAATTTACCAAATAGGTGCTATCAGAGTGCTAAATAGGTGTTTTAAACAACTACATTCTCGCCTGAAAATTCCTAAAACTAAATTATGACACGATAACAGTAATATTTTGAAAATTACGCGGGTTTTTGGTCAATGATGTTTCACAAGTCCACAAGAACAGACAAGACCGCATATTGAGAAACGGCTATTGTCTGTGTGATAATATAAAATACACTGTTACATTTTTTTGTGTTTGCACACATGTACACTCTGATGTTAATAAGCCCAACACGGACAGAAGAGCGGAACGAGTGAAGGAGAAGCTTTATCCCCTTCAACCAATCAACGTTCTGCAGTGAGTTTAGCTCCACCCTTTTGGTACCCTTTGCTTTGCTAGGTACCCCATCAGAAGGGTACCAAAATAGTGGTACAGTTCGCTATTTTGGTACCATTCACAACTTCTGACAGTGGAAACGGAAATAATTGCGTACCGTACTGTACTGAACCGTACCGCTCAGTGGAAACGAGCCAAAATAGACCCCATGGTCAATGATTGGTATTTCTTCCAATAAAAAAAAAACATCCTGATCAGAGCACACTTACACAAGACATGCACAAAAAAAACATAACAAATGGTATCAAACCGCTATAGCATTAGCACTTTTGAGTCACAAAAGTAATCATATAATTTTAGAAAATTTTGAATATAGTGCTATTTCAAAGTGTTTTTGGTCCTTTTTTAACCTTGTCAGAGTGGTCGCAATAAACAGAAATTTCTTCTTGTGTGTTTCCCTGAAAAACTCACAGTAGGAGTAGAAGTAAATAATTAATGATGATTTGTCATTTTTGGCTGTACCGTTTCTTAAGAATACCAACCGTGATGGTTAGGAGTAAATAAATAAATTCAAACAAACCCACACGTAGGATTTTCTCTTTATGGTTGGCACAGTCACCATAGCAGTGAACTTGGCCTTATCTCACCACACCCTTCTGACGCAAACTCTAATGCTACTTCCCAAAGGCAGCTCTCCCCACCCTAAAACACACACACACAACAGTCCTAACATGCTTATTCCTTTACCTCCAGTTCTTTTACTCAAAAAAGAAAGGTCTGTCCTGCATACATGCAGAAATGAAGTTTCTTCACATGATGCTTGGCTGAAATGTAGCCTTGCTAATGTGATGCAAACCTCAATGTCTAAAGCCATTTAATGTCCGTGAAGCAGATGAGCACCCAAGGCAGGAAGGAAGAAGTTTCTCTCTTTCTGAAAGCCAGCTCATCTTTTGCTGCAGAGCTGCACCGAGAGAGAAAAACAGCAAGAGAGAGCTGGTGATGTCAACTTTAAAGGCATAGAGTCAAGATGAAATTCCCAAAGAACATACCTGAGTGGATAGTCTGTACTTCCCTTGGAAGAATTACTCGAGAAGGACACATTTTTGCCTCACTCCTTATAATTAAGCTACAGTAAAAGGCTAATACAAATGTCGAGTATTTGCATACATTTAGAGGGGGCAACAGGAAAACAAAGCTTCGCAACTAGTTTTGCAAATAACGTAATTTTTACATTCTGAGCAATGGCTTGTATGCGGTTTCCAACATTCAATAGTCACACACACATTGAGACACACCCTCCCCACCCTGAGCACCCCACCCCCGCTCCCACTTTTTCATTGCAGTTTGGCAGAACTGCAGGGGTTGCTATGGGGACGGGATTCTTTCCCTGGTTAATGATTGTGCCGCAATGGTAGGGGGTCATTCTGTCACATCGCCTCTAATCTGGGGAGACATGGACAAAATCCTTACAGTCCTGTACCACACACACACACAAGCTACACATATCTGTATACAGATACACACACACACACACAGAGATACACACTCTCACCTCTAACTTGTTTTACTTCATTTAGGTCTGGGAGCTAAAGCACATAACACTGCTTGTCCCCTTTAACCTCTCAGTCTCATTTTCCCTCCAGCCAGCGCACTGGTGCCTCACTTCCTCTGCTCTCTTGGACAACCGATCCTCCTCGGGCAGCTCTCAAAGTAAGAAAAGACCTTGATTGTATCTGAGGTACATTCGTTTCTGCTGCCACCAGCAACATACATAAACTAAAAAAAAAAAAAAATATAGTCCTGCACAATTTAAATCTCAAATTTATTTCAAAGCAACATGAAATAACATTTGCCTTAAAACAAAAATGCCTTAAAAATAGTCTTTTATTCAACTGAAAAACACAAAATGCTAAAATATTTAGGTGAATTTTGAAATCAACTTGTACTTTATGAAATAAAACTTCTATTTTAATGAATTATATGCAGAAATAACGACATGTAAACTAGAGCTGCACGATTCTGGATAAATTGAGAATCACAATTTTATATAAATTTGAGATCATGGTTCTGAAAAAAAAAGATTAGAAAACTAAACAAAATAACAATTTACTAGTGGTTCTGACAAAATGTTACAATTTACTAGTGGTTCTGACAAAATGTTCATTGCTTAAGTCTTTTAAAAAATTCACTTAATTCAAACTTGAATTTTTTTTCAAAATATTTTTTTTTCAATGAAGGAGTCAGTCTCTCACTTCATAAAGACTTCTTTCACTATTGGAATCTCCTGAAAGAATGATTCAATGACAAATACTTTTTAAACGGGTTGTCGTTAACAATACAAGTGTTAAGATACTTTCGTTTTGATCGCTACTGTAGACTACTTATACTTGCTACTGCTACTATTTGATCTCTACTGTAAGTGTGTATACCCAAACTATAAACTTTTATCCTAGTATTTCTTAGGGGTGCACCGAAATGAAAATTCTTGGCCGAAGCTGAAGCCGAACAAAATGAAACACTGGGCCGAAGGTCGAATACCGAACACGGTTTTTCAAAAAAAGTTCCCCCATGTAGGCCTATTTTGCCATTGTTTCACCATTGCATAAATTAAATAGCCAAAAAGTGCCTTTTACTGTTTTGTCAGTTTTGTCTTTTCAAATAAAACAATAATTTACAAAACAACAATTTAAAAAAAAAATTCTTAACACTGAATTTTTTTTAACATTCTATCAGACATTATACCAAAGCAGCACAATTTTTGGTCATTTTTGAGACCTTCTTGAATCAGGCTTGTATTTTGTTTCTGTACAAATAAATGCAGCCTTGCTGAGAAGAGACTTCTTTTAAAATATTAGAATTATTACAGATCCCAATTTGACACTATGTGTGAATGTTATATTAATGTATTAATAGAGTTGGTTGTAGGGTAATTATTATTATTGTCTTCATTTTTTTTTTTTTAATAGAAAACATTAAAATTACAATACTAACATTTATGAATGACGATGGAGCTTTTATTTTGGCAGAAACCCACACGAAGACCTCAGTGCTTCTTTTTGTAGACAGCAGATTTATAAATGATTCTGACGAGTTTGGGAAGATGTTTGTTGCACGTATGGCATTGGCACATGCCTTTAAAAAAACTAATAAAAATGTTACTGAGCAACTGACGAGTAACAGTGTTTTAGCACTGGCGCCGCGAGTTTGTGCAGCGCTGTTTGAATAACTTACATGTGATTTGTGCGTGTATTAGAAAATTTACCATTCTGCAGTTTATTTACTAATCGTTTGAGGCCATTTCGTGATTTCAATCATCATACATTAGCCATCATCATCCACCCTTCCTCTTCTCATCGGAGACATGAGATGCAGCGCTAACAGTCTCTCGCTGTTGGTGTTTCGTGCTTGTAATGAGTTTTGCGTCTTTCTCTGACAGTTTTAAATACTTCCACACTGCAGACACGTTTGCTGCATTAGTGTGCAATAGACATAGCTGAATCGTTGTCATTCAGGAAAAAGATTGCGTGGGTGTTTGAAGCAAGATCGCAATTTTTTAACGATTAAGGGTGCAGCTCTAATGTAAACACTGCAAAATGTTTTGCAAGGATATCGTCACGTTCTCGCGAGACCAGTCGGATCTCGCAAAGCACACGAGATCTTGTCACATCCCTAGCATCCAATATAAAATATTGCGATATATGCAATACGATATTTCTTATTCTAAAATAAAATATATTTGAAAATTATACAACCAACATATGTTTCAGAAAGAAAGCATCACTACAACTTCTGAAAGTGAACAGCCATGATTTACTCTTGCATAAAACAAACTGGACCTTGTTAAAGGGTTAGTCATTTCACCCAAAAATTTAAATTAGCCCTCAAGGCATCCTAGGTGTATATGATTTTTCTTTCAGACAAATTCAATCGGAGTTATATTAAAAATGACCCTTGCTCTTCCAAGCTTTATAATGGCAGCAGGCAAGTGTTTTTTTCAACATTCCAAAAGAAGAAAAAATAAAGTGCATCCATCCATAATAAAACTGAATTAAGGCCTCATGTAGCGAATCAATGTGTTTTTGTAAGAAAAATATCCATGTTTAAAACACTTTTCTCTCACTTCCAGTAACTTTCATACGTTCCAGGCGAAATATGCGTAGCGTGCACGCCTCTGAGATATGCTAGTCTCGCGAGTTTATTTACAGGAGAAAGGTTTCAAAAAGTTGTCTTACTTTAGCACCAGTCTCCTCTTGGCTTATATCGAAATCCTCCGACATTCTTCTTTACAAATCCTCGTTTTGTGCTTCTAATTCCTGACCAGCTTTTTGTTTTGCGGTCTCTCCGCCGTGCTTCCGTGTTCGTCAATAATCACCGGCTCGTGAGCTACACCTACATCATCCGCCGGAACGGCTTCCGCCTATGACAGTTAGCAGAAGCGAGAGAAAAGTGTTTATAACATTTTTTTAAATTTATATTTTTATTACAAAAATGCATCGAGTCGCTACAGGAGGCCTTCTGGATTCACCTCCCAGAGCCGTGTGAGGCACGTTTTACTACGGATGTGCGTGCTTTATTTGACTACTTTTGGACTGTTGGAAAAAAACACCCGCCTACTGCCCTTCTAAAGCTTGAAAGAGCAAGGATCATTTTTAATATAACTCCGATTGGATTTGTCTGAAAAAAGAAGAAAATCATATACACCTAGGATGTTTTGAGGGTGAGTAAAACATGGGGTAATTTTAATTTTTTGGGGTGAACTAACCCTTTAAAGCCTGATGCTATGGATTGTTGCCTAGAGGGCGCTCTCGCGCTGAAACTCCAAATATGCCCTGCAGAAGAAAGGTAACGCACATAATTCCAGGAAATCCCTATGCTGTAGCTGAATAAACAGAAGACTGAACACACGACTATGATAATATATGGTTCATTGAATTTCTTCATGCCTTCTCGGGTATTTTCACTACAGTAAAGTACATTTATAATGCAATGCTTATCGACATAGCCTTTATCACTGTGTAGGATACTATTAAATAATATTTATTATTATTCATTATTAAAACTATTTGACCACAAACCATTTTGAATTTTTACTTTCACATAAATACTTTTTTTAAAAGTACTAAATCACTCATTTATCACAAACCATTTCGATATGTATCGTGCAGCCCTAGTAGAGAAACCAAAAGCATGACCATATTACATGGCTTAATTTGTTTAGTAAACAGATGTACTACTAGTATCTGTAATACTAGCATTGGTATCATTCAGTGCATTACTATTTACTTAATTCATATTAATTTGCATTATTGCGTTATTTAAAATAATCTATCTTTTCAAAAGTAATGTTTCTTCCATCTCTAAAAGGATGCCACAAAACCCTCTTATTTTTTATTTTTTATGATTCACCACTTTTCAGGATCCAATCAAAGTCCTACCCCACTTTTCTCACTGAATATCCTGTTTAACTTGGAAATATGTCACATTACGGATGTAAAATGGGTTGTGAACTCTGCTTCAAAGCGGTGTTAAAAGTGGAGGACCAAAAACATAACCTTAAATTTGTCCACTTAGCTCACAAATTTAATACTGAGGGCCTTTCAGTACCAGTGTGCTCAGTCAGTGATGCTAAAAATAGTGGATATATTAGTGTATAATATAGACTTATCAGAAACCAAGGTGGCAAGAAACAGAACGGAATGAAGGGGCAGATGGTAACATTGAAGTCAATGGTACTAAAATTTTTATTTTTCTGAGCTCAAGCTAGGCCTGGATTATTGCATTTAGTGGACTGTCCTATCTACAGATGGCATAGAGGACTGATTCATTTGTAATTTCCTTGAGAATATATACAATTAATTTTTCTCAAGAATATAAAAAGGCTTGAAATCCTTATAAAACCCTCAGCATGGCAAATAATTTTGCTTCTTATGATGCTGTTCAGAAATGTGATATGTTAAATGCTAAAACGTGCAAAAATGTGAATGCATCTGTTTGAAGCTTGTCAACTAAACCCAAAATATACTTTGTTTTTAATGCATTCACAAAGGTATGCATACACCCGGCAAGATGCAATTTCGCCATTAGCACACCAATTTTTATTTTGTCTGAACGAATTAGTCCACAAGTTGCCAACAAGTTGTTTGTTGGCCTGTTGTTTCACAGTCAGAAAAGAAATGGAGGAGACAGAACAACAACAACAAAATAGTGGTAATGCAACAACAATAAATGCCTGCATTGATTTAAATAACTGCAGTTTAAACACCTACAAAAACATCTTATCGCTCAGAACTTCTGGAGAGAAACAGCGCACACACTGGACAAGTATTTGTCTGCACGCTATCAAATGGAATAAGTTGAAAGAATAGACCTTATATATTAGGGCTGCACAATTATGACAAAAATCATAATTGTCAATTATTCCCTTAAAATTGTAATTGCGATTATTAATTACGATTATCACAATTATGTTTATACCATTGTTTGAAGCAACCGCATGCTATATGTTTAGATGAAAAAATGCTGAAAACACTAACTGAAAAACTTTTATTGCTTTTTTATTGTAGCCTATAAGCCTCAAATGTGAACTATACATTAGATTGGTTTCTTCTTTAAATAAAAAAAATGCATGATATTATAATGCTATACTAAAACGTACAACATGTAGATAACATGTAGAAAGAAAAGAAAAGAACACATCGTAAAACACAAAATAACAAATGGATTTTGAACGATTACATAATTGTGGCATTCGTAATTGTAATTGCGATTAGAAATTTGATTAATTGTGCAGTCCTACAAAATACGCTCAACATTTCTTTAAAAAAAGTGACAGTGAGATACGACTGGTCCCAGTCAGAAATTTGAAATTAAGTTTGATTCCCAAGACTGTCCAATAAACAACTGGAAAAACTTCAGAACTACAGGTGCGATGTTGACCCCAGGCCATAGGGTGTAAGAATACAAAAGGATTTTACACCAGACTAAGTGTGAGAGTCTTTTATGACCTTGTATTAGTGGATCGTAAAAGACAAGCTGGACTGTCTCACCTTTATCTGTATTCACACACTGTATTCAGAATAAGGCCTAAACTGAAGGCGTCAGTGGCACAATGTCCTATTACCAGCCTGTCTAACTTTAAATTTGGTTAACATTCTTGAGAATAGAGTAAAAATAATGGGCTTTTAAGAGGGACAATGATGATCACATGCAAAGCATGTGCATTGAGGCATTTGTTGATCTTACCTCTTACATCAAAATAAGTGTCTGTACCTACTTCTACAGATGATAGTTTATCACAAAACAGTTTATTACAAAACAGAACATTGACTAATTTGTGTTGCACTTTTAGAGCTAAGCTTTAGGACAGGTTAAGGGTGTGACGCTAAAGGGCAGTCAATAACACAAGAGGCGATTTAAGTGGAACTGCTAGGCGTGCACCACTGCCACCCTGCAAAAACTCAACCTCAATCACACCCAGGGCCGACTGCACCCTTCTCCTAAAAATAACTGTGCTCTAGGACAGTGGCAGTCTCTAACTGTCTCAACTCCTAAAAACAGATGCACTTTACACAACCCCCCAGCTAGTTGGCTTGATTAGGCTGCCAATGGATGCCTCAACCTATAACACCCTCCTGAAGCGATGCCACCCTGATAAAACCCAAAGGCTGAGACCTACAGAGGGTAGCTGTGTGTTTAACCACTTTGACCAAAGTTTGTCCATAGATGTTAATGATTACCAGCTGTCTGGCACACCCAGAGCACTCTGTTCCTCCAATGATAATGCCTCAGTCCTCTCACCACCCTGACTCCGTCAATAACAACTCATGCAGGAGACTGCTCCCAAGAATGAGTTTGTTGCAGAATATGCCATATTAAAAGGCAAAAGTTGTGTACAATTGCATGAATTAGGTCTAACAGGTAGCTCTACAGAAGTAGAGTAGACTAAAAGATACAATAGACCTCAGACAGGTTAGACGTCACTTTGAATTGAATGCGAGTGAAATGAGGTTGTACGGGATAGAAAGACGTTTCATCAGCTAAACTATCAGTATAGTGTTTGAAAACAATACAGTCCTTAGAATGCACTGTGCGCTTATCCCTTTCAGCCTTGTGTTCGTTTCTGTCAAAAATTATAATCATTCTTAACCATGCTTCTTTGCAGTAATGGGTCAATATATCAGGCAGGCCAATTAATTGCAAACTATTTGGCTAATATTGAGATGATAGTAGTATCCAAAATCCAATAATAATATATATGTTGTTTTTTTTATCAATTACACACCTCTTCTGATTGGCCAATCACTGCATTTTACGGTCAGATGTTTCTGAATAATGACCGTTGTCTGGGTCGTTGCTGGGTCTTTTATGACGATAAATGACCGTTCATTCTGTAAATCATACTGAAATGCAACCGACTGACCAAACAAATCACAAAATAACCCCTTCACATCGAAGACCCCTTTACTATATGCTGGGTCACACTGATCATCCTGTTAGGTCTTATTTTGTGACAGTGACAAGCTGACCATAAATATACACATGCAGCTATCTCTAGATATCAGTGTAACCCATTTAAAAGTTCTAGTTCATACTTCCGTATAGCAGCAAAAACACAGTATCAAGTACACTACAAATGTGACCCAATCCTTACTTGGCTTCATTGGATGTTCATGACAGTTTTCAGTAGCCTACAGTCCTAAGCATGCTGCAGTCTCTTGATAAACAATGCACTGCCAACAACACGTTGATATTTAGCCTTTAACAACTTAAAGATGATGACAAAAGGCAATATCATACAGCATCACAGGCCAGCAACAACATTAGAGAATGTCTTCATCCCATGCAAATGCAAGGCTGCTGTCCCTTTAAGAAAGCAGCTAAGATGGTGTCTCTCCAGCGAGCTGCATTCGGCGCGCTTCCTTCCTGCCTTCGCCGCTTTAAAACAGCACTGCAGATACGCGACGGCTTTGACAGATGTGCTACACACGGACTTTGTCACAAGTTGCACAAGTCTTTCAAATGCACCAGCGTTATCGTTAGGAGACTGTCGAATCAGCACGGCCTCAGAGCCGCATGCACAGGGGTGAAGTAATCACCCAGCAGCTCCGATATTATCGGCTCATTGTGGTTAACGGCGAGCAAACCGAAACCGGCTGACTGCTCATAGATGAGGAACTAAGGCAGAGACCTGCAGAATGGAAATCGGACAGCGACAGCCGTCCAAAGCAACCGGCTGCGTTGCCAAATGAATCAATAGCGAACGATAAACGGACTTACTTGTGTGTTCCGAATCTCCGTGTGCATCTCGTTATCTAAGCGGCGGTGAAGGGGTGGAGTGGAGGGGGGGGTCGATCGGATCGGGCGGGGTGATATTTGAATAACAGTGAGCTCGATGTCAGTTGTTCCACCTCAGTATTAGAGGAGAAAGGTGCGCTCGTTGCCTCGGCGGATCACAGAAATCATATCAACGGCGTCGAGAAATAAACCCTCTTTCCGTCGCACTGGTCGTCTTTCAGTGTGTGTTTGTTGCCGTGTTTCAGGGTTGGGCTCGAGCTGTGAGTCTCTCCTCCGCCTCTCCCTGCTGCTGACCCCACCCTGCGTCCCCACCCCTTCACTGTGTCAATCACAGCCTGTGTGTGTGTGCAGCCCAAACCAGCAGCGGCGCGCGCCACCGCGAGAATAGAACCTCAGAATCATCATCGCACTCTGTGTGTCACCCATAGGGTGTCACCTAACCTAATGACGTCAAGTTGCACCGGATGTTCAGAGCTGAACTATTGTGGTCTTTTTGCATGAGTTAGTGATGATGGCCCATATGTGTATTCATTGTTTGCCTTGACTTTTGGCTTGTAAATGAGAATGGAATATTACTTATAGTTTGGAGACAAAAATGCCCATAAAGTAAGCTAAAACTTTTAGGGCCCCATTAATGTTTTTTTATTTATTCTTTTTTAGTCTAAAATGCAGAACCTTTAATATAAGTAGCTGTAAAAAGACAAGTCTATATCAAGAGCAGTGCTGGATGTAATTATTTACTGTAATTTAATTACAGTTACTTCTTATGTAATTAATACGGTAGACTGTAGAACATTTAGGCTATACACAATAAAATAGTGTATTTAACAACAAAATTAAAGTCTAACCTAAAATCCATGCTTTTTACACTGAACAAAATTATAAACGCAACACTTCTGTTTTTGCCCCCATTGTCCATGAGCTGAACTCAAAGATCTGAGACTTTTTCCATGTACACAAATCTGTCTAAATCTGTGTTAGTGAGCACTTGTCTTTTGCCGAGATAATCTATCCACCTCACAGGTGTGGCATATCAAGATGCTGATTATAGACAGCTTGATTATTGCACAGGTGTGCCCTAGGCTGGCCACAATAAAAGGCCAAGCTAAAATGTGCAGTTTTATCACACAGCACAATGCCACAGATGTCGCAAGTTTTGAGGAAGTGTGCAATTGACATGCTGACTGCAGGAATGTCCACCAGAGATGTTGCCCGTGAATTGAATGTTCATTTCTCTACCATAAGCCATCTCCAAAGGTGTTTCAGAGAATTTGGCATTACATCCATCCGGCCTTACAACCGCAGACCATTTGTAACCACACCAGCCCAGGACCTCCACATCCAGCTTCTTCACCTCCAAGATCATCTGAGACCAGCCACCTGGACAGCTGCTGCAACAGACTGTCAGAAACCGTCTCAGGGAAGCTCATCTGCATGCTCGTCATCCTCATCGGGGTCTCGACATGACTGCAGTTCATCGTCATAACTGACTTGAGTGGGCAAATCCTCACATTTGATGGCGTCTGGCACTTTGGAGAGGTGTTCTCTTCACGGATGAATCCCTGTTTTCACTGTACAGGGCAGATGGCAGACAGATGGCGTCGTGTGGGTGAGCGGTTTGCTGATGTCAACGTTGTGGATCGAGTGGCCCATGATGGCGGTGGGGTTATGGTATGTTATGGACAACGAACACCGGTGCATTTTATTGATTGGATTTTGAATGCACAGCGATACCGTGATGAGATCGTGAGGCCCATTGTAGTGCCATTCATCCACGACCATCACCTCATGTTGCAGCATGATAATGCACGGCCCCATGTTGCAAGGATCTGTACACAATTCCTGGAAGCTGAAAACATCCCAGTTCTTGCATGGCCAGCATTCTTACCAGACATGTCACCAATTGAGCATGTTTGGGATGCTCTGGATCGGTCTATACGACGGCGTGTTCCAGTTCCTGCCAATATCCAGCAACTTCACACAGCCATTGAAGAGGAGTGGACCAACATTCCACAGGCCACAATCAACAACCTGATCAAGTATATATGTATACATACAGTATATGTACCCTTCTCACTTTAAATACTTTGGTGAGTTAATAAAAATATTGGTAACTTTAGTATCCAATTCTCACTAGTTGCTTATTAGCATGAATATTACTGGGATATTGGCTGTTTTTTATTACTTAAAAAACACATGAATGTCTTATTCTGCAAGACCTTATTCTTAATCTTACCCAATTCTTAAACTTAACAACTAATTTACGTTGTAAAAAAGTATTAATAAGCAGTATTTAGGAGAAAGTTGAGGCAAAAGTCCTAGTTAATAGTGAGAACTGGACTAATCTAAAGTGTGACCAGAATAATTTATGTAGTTATCTAGTATGATATCTGATTATGATTTTGATTATTTATTTGAAATAATTAAAAGAACTGTTTCATGTCTAAGTATCATTAACTTGTCGAGGTTGATATAGGATTTAGAAAGTAATTAGTAATAAGTCATGAAATACTTTTTGGAGAGAGTAATTTGTACAGTAATCTATAACACTGTTGAAGATTTAATTAATTAGTAACTAGTAATTCATTAAATTTACTTACCCAACACTGATCACGAGTTTTCAAACTAGGGTCCAGAGGCCACTTAGGGATCTTTGAAATAAACACACAATTGAACACTAACCGAACTTGATGTGGTTACGGTTTCATTCTGCATCTGTGGGAATGAGGAGATTAACAGTAATAATTTTATTCCAGTCTCAGTCAAACAAGAAAAATATAAGGTTAACCTAAAACCAAATGATAAAGATCACTTCTTTTGACTTTAAATGACCATATTCATGATTTTATTAAACTATTATCTATATATATATATAATATTTTGTGTGGTGCCTAAGAGTGGTGTGTGTGTGTGTGTGTGTGTGTGTGTGTGTGTGTGTGTGTGTGTGTGTGTGTGTGGGTGTGTGTGTGTGTGTGTGTGTGAGTGTGTGTGTGTGGGTGTGTGTGTGTGTGTGTGTGTGTGTGTGTGTGACCCCATCTGAAAACCCAGTTAAAGTGTTTTTTTGTGATTTGCTGTTTTCTATTAAAAAAATCATCCTTCATATGGTAAATAACAATCTGTGAAATTTTAACATTTATATCTTTAATATTGACTGAGTAAGGTCATGTCAAAGATTGAAATTAATGGTAGAAATTAAACTTTGATGCATGTTATCTCATAATTAGATTTTGAGACTTTAGCCTGTATTTCACAGAGAGGGTCACAAATATATATATATATATACACAATTTGGGAAAATGTCCTTTTTATAATATTATATTATTTATTACAATATTAATGAATCCCTTGCAAAAGGATCGATATTTGGGGGTTATTTGCATAAAAACATGTTCATGCCCCTGCATTTTAATAATGTGTTTTTATTCATTTTTCTCCTTTATATTTCCCCTCATGATTTAAAGTTGTTGTAAATAATTAGCAATAATAATAATCGGGTCTTGATGAATAACATATTTCTTTGCAGAGGACTGTTATGTCTTTTCCCAGTTTTCAACTACATTTCCCACACTCCTTTCAAACTACACTTCCTATGATAACCGGAAGCTGCCGTACAACGGGAAACATGAAGCGATAAGGGACAAATCTGTTATAAGAGACCGTTCAAAGAGTTTTTAACAAATTACTAACATACTGCAGGTTTGGTGTTGGGTCCTTTCAGTTCCTTTGTGAAACCTGCATTGAATTGTGAGCGATTCACAAAATAGGCTGCTATGAAATAAACCAGCAGGTCCAGACTGTAACGTTTAGGAACTTCTTAAAAAACACTTTAGCCAGTGTTACTCGTTGGTTGCTTGATTACTCGTGTCTAACAGCTATTGGGATACTTTGGAAGGCAATGCAGGGATGCAGACGTTATTCTACAGCCGGGAATAGCACAATGTTTCATGAATTTCCCACAGATACATGCCACCTGACTTATTTCTCGTTTCCATGAGGAATAAATATGTTTCACTATGAGAGGGCGGCAAGGGCGAGCCATAAATATGGTTGGTCATGTGTTCATATAGTTTTGGCATATTAAATTAATAAGTTTGCATATTAATATAATTTTCTTGCGCTTCAGGTTTAAATACATTTGTTTAAATGTGAGAATGCCTTTTCGCAAAATGTGATGGCTACATAATGGACAGGTGTTTCTATGAAGTTTATATAAAAAAGCCATATATACAGTTCTTGCAACATTCCCATTTTCCATGACATTCATTCCATATTTAAAGTGAAAGTGAAAGTGACGTGACATACGGCCAAGTATGGTGGTCCATACTCGGAGTTTGTTCTCTGCATTTAACCCATCCAAAGTGCACTGCACACACACAGCAGTGAACACACACACACCGTGAACACACACTCGGAGCAGTGGGCTGAAATTATTTAAATTTTGTTTTAAATATTTATATAAATTTAAAAATTTCATTAAAATATTAAGAGATTTAAAATAATAATCAGTAGATATGATCACCTTTACAGCTGTTATCTCTCGAATGTTTTACGTTGGTTTCAACTACATTTCCCATAATCCGCTTCACTTACACTCACTTCCTATTGAAACAGGAAGTTACGGGTGCAATAGGAAACTTGAAGCCAGGAGTAAAGAGCCAGCGTATGGTTTCTCATGCGTAGAAAAGTAGGAAATCGTACTCGGTTACTATCGTAACCTCGGTTCCCTGAGATACGGAACGAGTACTGCGTCTTATTATTAAGACGCATATGGGAAAATGTCCATTTTCTCCTAAACCTGAAGACTTATTTAATCACGCAGTGAAACTGCACGACTATTGGTTCGTGCAGTGGTAGAAAACGAACCAATGAGTCGGCAGCGGAGCTGCACGAACCTATTGGCGACGATCACCTCCAGTTCCCGCCGAAATGGGCGGGGTATCTGGCTATATAAGCGGTCGTTTCGCCATAGGATCCTCAGGTTTACTTCGACTGAAGCGACGACTGAGTTGTGCAGCTACCTGGCACGGCAAAGTACGCAGTACTCGTTCCGTATCTCAGGGAACCGAGGTTACGATAGTAACCGAGTACGTTCCCTATCGATACTCCACTCGTACTGCGTCTTATTATTAAGACGCATATGGGAACTGAATTTAATCACGCCGTGCTAGGGTAGATGAACGACTGTATATACCTCCATAAACATAAATGCCCATAGGGAAGTAAGTAGTATACTTCAGGCTAAAGCGAGCTAAACTCATAGAGGTCATGCTCGGCCTGGATAATCGTTCCATATGACTCCTGTATACTCAGTTAACCGGAGTATGCAGGGTGCCAATCAGAGGGCCTGAGCGCATTGCGGTCAAGAATCTCTGACAGGACTGTTCCCACAGCGTATGTGTACAAGCTCATCTAAGCAGAGAGGACTCTGGCCTGTAAGGCCGGTATGTCCAGGTTATAAAACCTAGCAAATGTGGACGGAGTGGCCCAGCCAGCCGCCGCACAAATCTCTGTAATGGGTACACCGCTAGACCACGCCCATGACGAGGCAATGCCTCTAGTCGAATGGGCTCGTACTCCAATGGGGCATTGCAGGCCCAAAGAAGAGTATGCCAGCATGACAGCATCCACTATCCACTTAGAGAGTCTCTGCTTCGTGACCGGATGCCCTTTGGCGCGGTTACCGAAGCTAACAAAGAGCTGTTCCGTATGCCTAAAAGGGGCGGAACGCTCAAGTAGATTCTCAGAGCTCTGACAGGGCATAACAAGGATAACTCCCGGTCCTCCTCAGACGGAGGAAGCGCGGAGAGCGTGATGACCTGAGCTCTGAACGGGGTTGAAAGTACCTTAGGTACGTAACCATGCCTTGGTTTCAGGACGACCTTGGAGTCGTTAGGCCCGAATTCCAGGCAGGCAGGGCTAATCGAAAGCGCCTGCAGGTCTCCAACTCGCTTAACCGACGCTAGTGCTAGTAGCAGAGCAGTTTTCAGCGAAAGTGACCGGAGGTTCGTAGACTGTAGCGGCTCAAAGGGAGGGCCCTTCAAGGCCCTCAGTACAGTGGGCAGATCCCATGTAGGGACAGTAAGGGGCCGAGGTGGATTCAATCTCCTGGCTCCCTTCAAAAAACGGACAACTAAGTTGTCCCTGCCTACCGACTGGCCCGCTATAGGGGCATGAAAAGCCGCTATAGCTGCTACAAATACCTTGAGTGTAGAGTGAGAACGTCCTTTATCTAGCAGTTCCCGCAGAAAGGACAGAACCACTGCTAACTCAGAGGTAGAGGGGTTTTCACCACGGTTGAAGCACCAAGTGGAGAAAACAGACCACTTAAGGGCGTAGAGGCGTCTCGTAGACGGGGCTCTAGCCTCAGAAATGGTGTTTAATACTCGCTCTGGGAGGTCAGTTGGCTCCCGTTGAGCGGCCAAATGCAGAGAGCCCACAGCTCGGGTCGAGGGTGCCATATCGTTCCGTTCGCCTGAGAGAGGAGATCCCGTCTCAGGGGCACGGGCCAGGGGGCTGCTGTCAGTAGCTGAGTCAGCTCTGACAACCAAGGTTGGTTCCTCCACAAGGGGGCCACCAATAGCACCTTGTGACCCTGTTCCCTGATACGCCTGACGACCTGTGGAAGCAGGGCGATCGGGGGAATGCATAAAGGAGGAGGTTGGGCCAGTCGTGGGCCAACGCGTCCCTGTCCTTCGAATAATAAATTGGGCAGTGAGAGTTGTCCTTGGAGGCGAAAAGGTCTACTTCTGCCTTGCCAAAGGTCTTCCAGATCTTCTGAACCACCTGCGGATGGAGCATCCACTCCTCTGAGGGGACATTGCTCCGGGATAACATATCCGCTCCCTGGTTCAGTCTGCCCGGCAGGTGTGCTGCCCTCAGCGAGCGCAGGTTGAGCTGAGCCCATTCCAGAAGGCGCTCTGCCAGAATAAAGAGGCGCTTCGAGGAGACACCTCCCTGGTGATTTATATAGGACACCACGGACATGCTGTCTGAGCGAATCAGCACATGGCGTCCTATTAGGTCCGGCAGGAAAAACTGGCAGGCTCGACAAACTGCTAGCATTTCCAAGCAGTTGATGTGCAAGCCGCTCTCCGCCTCCGACCAATGGCCGAAGGTCGGTTTGCCTTCGCACAGCGCCCCCCAACCTGTGTTGGAGGCGTCTGTCGTGACAACTTTCCTGGTGTGGACCAACCCCATGGCCACGCCCTTCCTCATCCACTGTGGGTTCTTCCAGGGGGTCAGGGCTGTTACACAGGCCTGATTCACCCTGATATGCAAGCGTCCGTGACGCCATGCGTTGTGTGGAACCCGTGGTTTCAACCAGCGTTGAAGAGGGCGCATGCGGAGCAGGCCCAGCTGTAACACTGACGAAGCTGAGGCCATAAGGCCCAGCATTCTCTGAAACACTTTGAGTGGGCGAGCGGTGTCGCTCTTGAAGGTGGCCGCGAGTTTCTGAATGGCCAGAGCGCGTTCTGGCGCTATCACTGCTCTCATGTGAGCCGAGTCCAGGACTGTACCCAGGAACGATACTCGTTGGCTGGGGGACAGTGCGCTCTTGGCGAAATTGACCCTGAGCCCCAGGCACTCTAAGTGGCTGAGGATGAGGGTTCTGTGTGAAAGTAGTTCCACCTCTGACTGGGCCAGAATGAGCCAATCGTCGAGGTAGTTGAGAATGCGGATTCCCATCTGTCTCAGAGGGGAAAGAGCCGCGTCCATGCACTTCGTAAAAGTACGGGGGGCCAGAGACAGCCCAAAGGGAAGGACCGTGTACTGGTAAGCCACTCCCTCGAAGGCGAATCTCAAGAATCGTCTGTGACGGGGGGCTATCTGGATGTGAAAGTATGCGTCTTTCAGGTCCAGAGAACAGAACCAGTCCCCCTGTGCGAATCTGCGAGAGGATCTGCTTCAGCGTGATCATCCTGAACGGCCGTCTCATGAGGGCGTGATTCAGGCATCTGAGATCGAGGATGGGCCGGAGGCCGCCATCCTTTTTGGGGACGAGGAAGTAACGGCTGTAAAAGCCTGACTCGCTCAAAGCTGGAGGAACCATTTCTATGGCTCCTTTTTCCAGCAACGTCATCACCTCCGAGCGCAGAACGCGAGCGTTCTCGCCCTGCACCGAGGTGGAGACCACGCCGCTGAAGCGCGGGGGTCTTCGAGCGAATTGGAGTGAATAACCTCGTTCTATTATCCCCATCACCCACTCTGACACTCCGGGGATGGCCTGCCAGGCCTCGGCCCGCGTGGCAAGGGGTTGGATAAACTCGAGTGGCCGGCTGCACGGAGGCAGGGCACTCGTGAGGGACGGAAGAGGAAAATTGCTCTCTTCTTGAGAATGTTTGTGTTTTATTTTTTCCGCTTTCACAGCAGACAGTTGCATGGTCGTTTGTACGGACCCTGTAGCAACAGACACAATTCCCTCTGCACCCGGAAAAGAACGGGGTGCCAAGAGGTTTCTCATGAGAGGCCTTTTGGTGGGCGGTCCGGCCGTGGCGGGACTCGACCCTCTCCTCTTCCTGTCCTGCAGGTCAGGAGGACGCCGGGGGCGCAGGGTCCAACGCTATCTTGAGTCGGGGGCCCTGGCGCTTCGGAGGGGGGTGGCGTCTGGCTGAGCGTGAACGCCCTCGCGGCTGCTGAGTTCTAGCAGGCTGAGGGGCGTAAACGGCAGGTGCAGGTTTCGCAGGCTGCTGAGTCGGCACAGTCCTGGGGCGACTCTGAGCAGCTGCTGGGCTGGAGCGCTTGGGCAGGAAGTGTCGCATAGCCTGTGACGCCTTCTGTGCAGCGCCCAGCGAATCCTTTCACCGCAGGTCCAAAGAGGCCGCTGGGGGAAATTGGAGCATCAAGGAAGGAGACCCTGTCCATGTCCTTGATCTCCGTCAGCGTGAGCCACAGGTGGCACTCGAGCACTACCAGGCTGGCCATAGACCTTCCTATGGCTTGGGCGGTAGTCTTGGTGGCTCGCAAAGCTAGGTCCGTTGCGCTTCTCAGCTCCCTGAGAGTCGCAGGATCAGGCTCAGACTCGTCTACGGCAGAGAGGAGCTTGGCCTGATAGACCTGGAGAACCGCCATGGAGTGGAGCGCCGAAGCCGCCTGTCCAGCTGAAGCGTAGGAGCGTCCAGCGAGCGCTGAAGTGGTCCTGCATGGCTTGGACGGGTGACTGGCTTTCGCCTTCCAGCCGATGGCAGTGGGTGGGCAGAGATGTGCAGCCACTGACTCATCTAGTGGAGGCATCCTCTCATATCCCTTTTCTTCAGCGCCGTCAATTGTAGTGAGGGCGGATGAAGCGGAAGTACGGAGGCGGGCAGTGTAAGGGGAGCGCCAAGATCTCGTGAGCTCGTCGTGAACTTCAGGGAAGAACGGCGATGGTCGTTGTTGAGGGGCCTGACGGCACCCCAGCAGAAACCATTCATCCAGACGGCTGTGAGAGGGCTCCTCTGGTGGAGACCACTCCAAACCCAGCTCATCAACCGCTTTTGAGAGACACGACGAAAAGTTCGGCATCCATCCCGGCTTTGGCGGCACTGGGCGCGGGCAAACATGAGGGGGCGGGGTCAGTCACTGAGCCCAACAGCTCCTCAGCATCTGAGGCTACCAGTGACATGCTGTCATTGGCTAGCTCATCGTCACTTCCCCCGAACGAGACCAGATCGCTCGCGCTTGCAGAGGGACGCTGGTCAGGCTGGGAAAAAAGGACGGGAAACATCTCTCTGTGTGGCAAAAACGAGGCACGCGGGATCTGAGCCAGCGTGAGCTCGCTCTCAACCAGGCGCTGAGAACCTCTGCCCCGCTGTTTTTTCCTCACAGATCCCTGTGAGGAAGAAAACGGGAGGGCGCGAGATCACTCTCTGAAAAGAAAGTGATGCGCGTGCGCAGAGAGGCGAGACTGATGCTCTCGCAAAGAGAACAATCAGAGCCAGCGAGCGCGGCAACCGCATGGGATTTCCCCAAGCAGAAAACACACTCGCTGTGACCGTCATCGGCGTGCAGGGGAGACCTGCACGAGCCGCAGTAACGGCGCGGCATTAGAACGCCGATTTGCTCTTTTAGAAACTTACGTGATAATCGCCGGATAGCGGCAGCGAACAGGACCGGAACTGCTGCGATGCTGGGGCGCGAAGAAGGCGGATCAGCCGAGCAGATCGAGGTCGCTGGGTCCTACTGCGAGGCGTGTCAACGGCGAGTAGTCTTCCGGGTCAGTGTAGACGAAGTCGTCGTCGCTGAAGGAGAAAAAATCTGAGGATCCTATGGCGAAACGACCGCTTATATAGCCAGATACCCCGCCCATTTCGGCGGGAACTGGAGGTGATCGTCGCCAATAGGTTCGTGCAGCTCCGCTGCCGACTCATTGGTTCGTTTTTCTACCACTGCACGAACCAATAGTCGTGCAGTTTCACTGCGTGATTAAATAAGTCTTCAGGTTTAGGAGAAAATGGAAATTTTTCCATATGCGTCTTAATAATAAGACGCAGTACGAGTGGAGTATCGATAGGGAACTTACTTACGGATTGCGGATTTGGTGTCGGGTCCAGTATAGTCGGCACTCTCCCTTCCTTCAGTAAGAGTTTACTTGCATAACCTGCATTAAACTGTGACAAGTTCACAAATGAGCCCAGACTGAAATGCGCTGAACAGATTGTTAATGTAGGACTGTAACGATCAGGAACGTCGGTAAAGAGAAACTTTAGCCATTCGTTTCTGATGCTGGGATCCTTTGGGAGGCTGTGGAGAGACACGGGCTCGATCCTACAGCCAGGAATGGCACAGCGTTTGATGGATTTCCCCCACATCTAAATACAGACACACTGCGCTCTTCTTCGGATCTTTAAAAGTAATATTAACCTCCTTTTAGTCTCACCATGCCTGGGTGGGCGATCATATGTTAATGTGCTCATGGCTGTGACGTCAATACCACGACGGTTTCTGAGTGACCTGGTTTTGCAGCTAGTTTCCAAATATAGTGCTGCTAGGGTGGAAGTTTTCTTCAGCACCCATTGAAGCAGTAAGGGAAATCTTGTTTTTCGTGATATTGGCTTTTTAAATCATAAAATGTTCAGCTTCTGTTTTTGTGAAACTGAATAGTTGTTTGATGAGGCTGACTTATTTTTCATTGTGTGAGAATTAACAATTAGCTATTAAAGATTAAACGCAGAATAAATTGAAAGAAGTATATATTTACCATTCATATTTGTTTGTCATGATACTATGTCGTGTACACTCTACAGCAGGGCTGTCTCCAACCCTAATTAAACACCTGAAGCAGCTAATCAAGCTCTTACTAGGCATATAAATGTCCATGCAGGTGTTGAGGCAAGTTGGAGCTAAACTCTGCAGGATACCGGTGTTGTGTAATCAGTGTTGGGGAGTAACTAGTTACATGTAACGGAATTACGTAATTTAATTACAAAATAAAAGTAATTGTAATTAGTTACAGTTACTAAGAAAAGATGTGTAATTAAATTACAGTTACTTATGAAAATGTTAAGGATTACACAGAGGGTTACATCTGATTTGTTCACATACACACGCCCACATACAGATTTAACTGATTTCTTTCATAAATTGCAGTGAGTGCTCTAAAATATGAAGCACCAATGTTTCAGAAATTTATATCATGGTTTTCCGATAAGTCTTATATTTCCTATATGGGTTTATGTATATGCTTTTTTTTTAAGATTAACTGTTTTTTCTAAGGCATCATTAGATTCCAGTGTTTCATGTCATAGCTATGCAAAGATTGATGATTTAAAATCAATATCATAGCTATTAAACAATTTCTTGTTATGATTTTAAATCTGTATTTAACCTCATAATGATTTTAAAGTAAGTCTGATTTTGAGGTGGCTGTGCTTCAAAGGGGACATCGGATGCCTATTTTCCACAAGTTGGCGTGATTCTTTAGGGTAATCTTGAAATGGTCTCGGTGGGTGTGTAAAAGAACACAGCAACTCGTTTCGGTGCATATCTCTTTACATGCCAATGAGCTCTGCTCACCCGCCACTCTCTTCTGTGGAAGAGCAAAGGCGATTTGCAGATAATCATAAAAAAATATAAAGTGGGAGACTTACTTCTGGAGGTGCAGCTGGATCATGAACAATGGTTGCTAATCCATCCTTTAGTTTTAACTTTTTAACAAAACTTGCCTTGAATTGGCCCTTATTCAGAAAGCAGTCTGGAGTAAAATGATTTGCGCAGCCAGACATAAACTAATTTAGTGAAAGTGAAGTGACGTGTGGCCAAGGATGGTGACCCATTCTCAGAATTTGTGCTCTGCATTAAACCCATCCAAAGTGCACACACACAGCAGTGAACAAATACACCGTGAACACACACCCGGAGCAGTGGGCAGCCTTTTATGCTGCGGCGCCCTGGGAGCAGTTGGGGGTTCGGTGCCTTGCTCAAGGGTCTCACCTCAGTCGTGGTATTGAGGATGGAGAGAGTGCTGGTTATTCACTACAAAATCAAAATTGCTTGATAATTGAGACTGTTTAGGCTTTTGGGGGGATCAAAAAATGAGTGAATTTTTACCATTGTAGGGTGGTTGTGTCCACACTGCAAAGACACACTTATATGCAAATGAAGATATTTTGCATCCAACATCTCCTTTAAAATTAAAATATTATAATCTTAATTCAAGTGATGAAGGCTTTCGAGAGTCTGACAGTAATTAGTGTTAAACTCTACTGTAAGTTTAACCCTGCCTGCTTTGCATGTTTGAAAATGATTAATAGTTGAAAATATTAGAAATTTAGAAAAGTAATCAAATGTAATCAGTTACTTTACTTTTATAAAGTAATTGAAAAGTTACACTACTTATTACATTTTAAGTAGGGTAACTTGTAATCTGTAACCTATTACATTTCCAAAGTAACCTTCCCAACACTGTGTGTAATATTCAGTTCCCGTGAAAAACTGTTCCAGTGGGTGGAGTTTACATAAATATTCATTAGTTTCCCTGTTGTGGGCGTATCCTTGAAACAACGCGCAAACGAATGGAACTGAAAATATCAGTGCGTGCTCCTCAAATCGCTTCGTGTTTAATGGATTATTTCGAAAAGGTAATGAAGTATCAATGTTTAGCATTAAAGCATTAACTGCAACAGTGTATAGTTTGTGTATGATAAAAAGTATATAAGCTGTTTTGCCTGATTGGTTACAGGAACACAGCAAAACAAACAATTAGTGAATAACTTATGCTAACCTAGGCTAATAGAGTTTAGTTGTGTTATTTTTTCTTTTTGATGTGTAGTTTTTATATATTTCATTTGTGGGGCTTCAATTTATTATTATCTTTTTAATAGATTTGCCTACCTAGTTGTCATTGGTGACTTCTGCAGTGTGTAGCTACATCAATGCCTGAAACAAACCTCTACAAATGTATCTGTGGCTTAATAAAATGTATATACGCTAGTCTGGTGTGAGTGTCTTGTGTCATTCTTTCATCATCATCTTTTTGTATTTTTACTTTACTTTTACTTTTAGTCATTTAGCAGACGCTTTTATCCAAAGCGACTTACAAATAAGAAAAAGTCACTGTTTAATATTCTCTCCTTTGCTGCCAGAAAAAAATATTTTACTTAATTGGATTAGTGATAAATCTCCATCACTTAAAGGTTGGCATAAGATAATTTTTGAGTTGATTCCCCTGGAGCGTCTTATGTATGTATTACATCAAAAAACAGGTCAGTTTTATAAAGTCTGGACTCATTATCTGGACTATATGGAACCTCATCTTCGCCCTATTATACTATATATTAAATCAAGAAAAGGTATGAGTATAATAACGATTCTAACATAACACTAAAGGCCTAAGTATACTTCTTTTTTACATAGTAAGAATTGGTTATAAAAACTAAAACAGAAGTGAAACTTCTAGGAAAGAGGAGAAATAAAAAGCGATAACGTTACTTATAGTGATCAACCGATATTGATTTTTTTTATAACCGATACCGATTATTTGTACGTTTATGTACCCGATAACCGATATGCAGAACCGATATTTATTTACTGTTATAAAGTAAATATATAACAGAGTGAAGTAAGTCCATTCTTCACTTTGGTTTTTCAGTCACCTTAACAACAAAAAAAACTGTTGAAAATTTAAATTTTCGTGTAAAATTTTATCTTAAAATTACAACAATAAAAACATTTTATTTATAAAAAGCATCATCAGCAACACTGATATTAACAATAAGCAAAAGAATGTCTAATGTTTTCAAATGGAGAAAATAAAGGAGCTTCTGCTGAGTGAACAGTGTCCACTGCTGCAGGTGTGTGTGTTCACTACTGTGTGTGTGTACTTGGATGGGTCAAATGCAGAGAACACATTTCACTGCTAGTTATACTCTGTATAATTGTGTATGTGACCATTTTTTTTTTTTCAAAACCGATAACCGATAATGGTAAAATGCTTAAATATCGGGAAAAATATTGGTAAACCGATATGACGGTCGATCTCTAGTTACTTTATATCCCTGCACAGTGGAGTCGCACGGTAGAGTCGATGGTCTTTACACTCTTCGGTCTTCACACGAGGAGGGCTTCACACGACGGCTGCTGCGGTATATTAACCTTTTAAAAACCCGTCTAACAAATCACTATTTGCATTCAGCTGAACACACTTTCCTGTTTAGCACAACAAATGGCCAAGCAAGCGCAGACACTGACAAGAGACGCGATACAGTACGAGACCAAAGGCAAAATTTTTAATAGCCAGTATTTCCCAGCCTCCACAGTCGCATCAGTATCTTTATCAACACCAAACTACAAATATTCCTTTTTTCACATTGTTTCATGTATCATGCAAATTATAATCAAAGTCACACAGGTAAATAAACATTTGCTTCTATCTGTCACATATTTTCTTCTATTATTACTTTATTTTAAGAAAAACAAAAACACATACCTGATTGGGAATCACCAATCTCCAAGTAGCCTATAATAATTATAATATAAAGGTATACGTCCACCCAAAAATGAAAACTCTCATCATTTACTCACCTGTTTGAAACCAGTGTGAACAAAACAGCGTTGACACATTTTTCAAAGTATCTTCTACAGAAGAATGAGTCATACAACATTGAAACAACATGAGAGTGAGTTAATATTTATTTTTGAATGAATTGACTCTTTAAAATGGACCTACAAAAGCATTTAATTTTTTCCTTAATTGTATTTAGTTAACAGTCAAATACAGAGCATTGCTTAACAGTATAGAGAATCTGCGAAATAACTACCAATAATATTATAATAATAAATATCATATATAATCATACATTGTGTCTGTTCTTTGACCATGTTGCACTGAAAACATGAAATCTCTTTCATGTCATATGTTTAAAATTGGTGTGAAAACATCCACGATTTCCTGATCCTAGTGTTGTGTTCAGAAGTCAGAAAGAGCTTTATTACCCAGTATGTTTACACACACAAGGAATTTGACTTGGCGACAGGAGCTTCTAAGAAGAAAGTACGGATAGTGCAACATACATGATATACAAGGGAATCATATTTAACATTTGAAAATCATCTTAATCTTTAGAGTTTTTCACATTTGACAACAATGAAACCAAAATGTTTTTGTCAGCCAAACTCTGTTCTCCTGCATGTCTCCTCCTGAGATTAATATCTTCTGAGATTAATTCAATAATTTTAACACTTTCATGTTGACAGTTATCTGATATGGGTTCATTTTAACATGACATGCAGGATAACAAATGACATGCTATCTTTTCCAGTAAGTGTTTTATTTTTTTTAAATGCTACTCAAAACATTGTTGTAGAGTATAGAAATATTAGTAACATTCATTAAATGTTACTATGACAGATACAGAAGTAATTGATTTATGAATATAACTCAAATTGAAGAGACAAGGGGAATTGTGTGAAAGTACGTGTATGTGGAATGAACCAATGCAAAATTAAGTCAGTGTCTGAGCACTCAATGAAAACAGCCTCCGTGTATGTTTAGTTCACACAATGATCAGCTAACACTGACTTAAGCTCCACATGCAGTCTGAAACAAGACAATTACTTTACATGATGATGAATACATGTGGAAACATCACAAAAGCAAATCAAAAGCAATATCACACTATTGATGATGACATATGTATGATTGCCTATCCAAATGTAAAAATAATATTCTTGGAGTATGCTGACCTAGAGGTGTCTTGACTCTTGATGTCCAAGAAGACTGCCATCAGAATAATGCTTTAAGGTTTATGCACTGTATTATATAATCAATTACAATATTTTCTCAGTAGGCATGTAGCTTATGTAGGTAACAGAAACACTGGCTATATACAAAATAAAAAAGGGTTTATGAATGACACAGGATACTCACACCAGACTAGCGTATATACATTTTATTAAGCCACAGATACATTTGTAGAGGTTTGTTTCAGGCATTGATGTAGCTACACACTGCAGAAGTCACCAATGACAACTAGGCTAATCTATTAAAAAGATAATAATAAATTGAAGCCCCACAAATTAAATATATAAAAACTACACATCAAAAAGAAAACATAACAAAACTAAACTCTATTAGCCTAGGTTAGCATAAGTTATTCACTAATTGTTTATTTTGCTGTGTTCCTCTAACCCAGTGCTTCCCAAACCTGTCCTGGAGGACCCCCTGCCCTGCACATTTTGTATGTCTCCCTAATCAGACACACCCTATTTAGCTCTTTCAGTCTCTACTAACGAGCTGATGAGTGGAATCAGCTGTGTTAGATAAGGGAGACATACAAAAGCTGCAGGGCAGGGGGTCCTCCAGGACAGGATTGGGAAGCACTGCCCTACCAATCAGGCAAAACAGCTTATAGACTTTTTATCATACACAAACTATACACTGTTGCAGTTAATGCTTTAATGCTGAACATCGATACTTCATTACCTTTTCGAAATAATCCATTAAACACGTAGCGATTTGAGGAGCACACACTGATATTTTCAGTTCCATTCGTTTGCGCGTTGTTTCAAGGACACGCCCACAACAGGGAAACTAATGAATATTCACGTAAGCTCCACCCACTGGAACAGTTTTTCACGGGAACTGAATGCATAGCAGTGAGAGTAAGATGCCAAACTTGTCCTTTAAACTACATCTCCCATGATCCTTTCAACCGATGCGTTCTTCCTGTTGAAACAGGAAGTGTGGTTGTAGTGTAAACATGAAACGGTAAGAGAGGATTGGAAAGTGTTTTTTATGTTTTATTGTTGATTTTGAACTGAAACTGCTTGCATATTAAACCATGGCCGTATTCTGGCATGGAATTACTTATTCCTTTAGTGGCATATGATACGAGCCCATGTCTTTAGTGTTGATAAATATAGTCATATCACTAGCTGACTGTGGTACAGTTTATTTGCGAGATGTGCACGGTGGTTTAACAATCTGCCGTTTTCTAATATCTACATGTAATGTTAGTGATTTAATAAAAATTGCTTGCGTTGGAAAAAAAGCATTTGTATTTGACTGGAAATATCAAGCTTCCTGGATATGACATGCTTCATATTAAACGCACGTGTGTGTATATGTATATATGTGTTGTTGCCTATTAATTGTGTTGATAATATTACTGTAGAAACTGCGTAGAATATATGTAGGACCAGTAAAAATGTCATTGCGACTAATTACAGCAAATAAAATAAACTCTTCACAAATTGTTTTTAACATGAAATGCTGAATTGTAAAAATGTAATAATAAAGCAGTTTGATAGCAGACTTATTAATATAGCCATAGATGCTGGAATGGCGTTAAGATGAAAATAAACAAACAAACTTAAAAACAAATCACGATAGTGTCATGGATTTGCTGTCTTTTATTTTATGCTGGCTGAAAAAATAATAATAATTTAACAAAAATGTGGAAGAACTTGGGGTGGGGAGAGTTCAAAGTGAATTGTATTTGCCAATACAAGGTGAAAAAGGTGACAGAAATGTGTTATTTTTTTTCAGTATTACTCGTCATGCCTGTGATGATGTGCCCATCCCTGAAGAACAGGAGACAGAAGGACAAAGACAACTACACAATCTGCTGCTGCAGCAACTAGATACAGATGTAAACATTGACCGGTAAGTTAAGTATTACTAAGAATTTTAATAGATTTTCAATTCATTTTTAATCTGGCTCACACATGTATAGCAGTAAGTTAGTTTGGATGGTCTCTGTTGGTTATTGTAATGAATTATGTTTTTTAGAATGTAAATTGGTCAATATTTGTTTATTCGTTTATTTGAATGTTTATTGTGCCTATTTATTTACCTCCGTTACACATTTTCATATCCATTTGTTATAGGTGTGTCGCAAAGAAGAAATGCTTTGCTCCAGCAGCAGTATACAAGCCTTTTGGGGAACAGGCAGCTGGTGTGAGGAGTCTGTCCCAGTTCCAGGCTTTGCAGGACGGGGATCAGGAACTGGCCGCTTTGAGAGAGCTGGGTCTTACAGATGCTGAGATAGAGCTATGGAGATGCAGGGATCAACCAGAAAGCTTTTGAAGGTCTGATCTTAATTATCTTAATTTCGATCTTAAGTTTAGCATGACATGTTCTAAAGGGTGAGATTCTGAATTGTAAGGAATGTGAGAAATCTAAAGGGGGAGAATGTCAGCTGTAAGTCACTCAATGCAATGTGACCCAATTCATAATTTTCTCAGGGCAGAGGGGTTTGTGTGGCACTTGAGGTGAGGAATGAGCGTCTGCAGGGCATCCGGGATAAAATGGCAGCACATGCGGAGCTGCTGTCCAGACCACAGCGTTTCTCAAGCAGTCGGCCACTTTCCCGCAGGGAGATGGAAATTGAAAAGGCTCTTTTTCAAGGCAGTGACCGCTGCAGCTTCCTCACTGCCCTTTACCATAGAGGTTAACAGAATACATTAATACGAAGTAGTTTTACCTGTAGGCACTTTTCATACATGTTTAAAACTTTGCTGTCTTTTCTATCCACAGAGGAAGAGTCCCCAGTTAGCCAGCAGGGGCCGACATCCTCCAGCTCAACAGACCATTTCTATAAAGACTTGCTTGAAGACCAGAACAAAAATGTTCCTGATATTTCAGAGCGTTTGCCTAAATCAAAAATTGTCACTAATATCCAGTGTGAATCGCCAAGGTCTAAACCAGTCCAATCACAAACTCACACAGTCCATGATTCCAGCTCAACCAAAGACCCACTCATATGCACAGAACCAAGCCCTGTGTCTGACACTGTCAACCAACCTCAGTCTCAGGATAAAAGTGTTATACCTATCAAAGTGACATTAGGCCAGTCCATTGGCACGCTAAGTGCAGCTTCTGCCCAAAGCCATGATGGGCCTGTTACTGTAAGTGGAAGGATAGAGGACATTTCAGATGAAGAAATAAAGAACAATCGGGAGACTGAAGAGGGTATACGAAATATTCCACGATTTAAGAACTACCAGAGAGGAACACCATCTAATGTAAGTGTGGGTAACAGCAACATAACTGCTTTAGAAATGTCTACGAAAGAAATAATGCATTTGTATGATATCTGTATAATATAATACAATAAGCAGAAGTTGGTTTGTATCATATCATGTTATGTCATATTAGATACACAACTCATCAAATGTTTGGGGTCGATAAGATTTTTAATTAAGTTTCTAATTGCATCAAAGATCTTTTTTTAAATTAAATATACAGGTAAATGGTTATATTGTGAAATATTATTACAGTCCTGTGATGGCAAAGCTGAATTGTCAGCTGCATTACTCCAGGCCTCATGTCACATGATCCTTCAGACATCAGTCTAATATGCTGATTTGGTGCTCAAGAAACATTTCTTATTATCAGTATTGAAACAGTTGTGCTGCCTAATATTTTTGTGTCTTCAAAATTCTTTAATGAACAGCATTTGTTTGAAATGGAAATGTTGTAACAGTGTAAGTCTTTACTGTCACTTTTGATCAATTGATCATCCTTGTAAAATAATATGATTAATTTATTTTAAAAATATATCTTATTGATCCCAATTTTGGAATGGTCATATATGCGAATATATTTCTAGACATCAGAATACACTCTCTCTCTCTCTGTGTGTGTGTAGGTCCTGTGTGTAAAGAACATGAGTCCGCGGGCGTCACTGGCTCAGCTGGTTTCTCTCTTTTCAAGGTTTCAGAAAGACGACACGCAGCCCATTCTGTACCGCTTGCTGACTGGCCGACTCAAGGGCCAAGCTTTCATTACATTCTCTGGTAAGAGAAAGACTTGACAAATGTTGTGCATCATTACCCCCATAACAAGTCAGAATATATGGCTTAAATTCAATTTGCAGCATGTTATATAATATAATATGGGTCCTCAAATAGTGGACCGCAGTCTGGTTCTGGACCCTGGCTTGGTTCCAACTGGACCGCAGGACATAATACCATTTCTATAGTTTAAAGTGAATAGCACATCAAAACAACATATCTCTACACACCACAAGCACTTAGTCATTTATTGCCATGATCTTTCAGTGCTATATCCTCTGTTTTTTATGTAGAGCAAACATGCTTCATTCAAGCCCTTTCTGCTCCATCTGCATTGCTTCTCTCCTCCATAAAGTGCTACTAGAGATGAGATGGTTATTGTAACAGTTGCAGAAACACAATGAGCAGTAAAATAGATTTTTGCTAAAACGAGAATGCAGCAAAGTTATTTTTATATGTCATACATTTGACTTTTTCTTTTACAAAGTACTACTGCTGCTTGGAAAGTCATTTCTAACTATTCTCAAAAAAGTATTGTCCAGACTTCAATTAAGAGGGAAATATAGAAAGTGAACCTTTTGGAACTTGATTGCCACTGTTATATAACATCTGGATTAACTTCCTTTTTGTGTTTCACAGACGTCAAAAGTGCCCAGGCAGCTCTAGACTTGTTAAATGGCTACAAGCTGCTTGAAAAGCCGCTGATCATTGAGTTTGGCAGAGAGAGAAGTAAAGAAACGGATGCACAGACTGATGGACCCTCTGTACATCACAACACCCCGTCAGTACAAAAGAACGAAACATCCTGCAATGAGAAACCTGCTTAGATGTATTTGATAGGCTCTTCTTTATTTGTAAATAATATTATAAATTTTACATACTATTTATTTGGACATAAAATCACTTTGAGAATTTCTGACAGACTGTTCCCAAAACAAGCATTTCAAGAAATTGTAATTCTTCTGTTCACCCCCAGGTGTCCCATTTCTCCATTACTGAATACAAGCAAGGCTGTACACTAGCTCTGCTGTTTGCTTGTCTATACATTTTACCTATGCTTTTCTGAAATATATACAAGGTTGTCCTCTAAGTCAATGAACCAGAACAGAACTCACCAGTTACATTTCAGTGCGATGTTTGCCACTGACTTTCCCACATAGTAACGCATTAAAATGAAGTTCAAATCAATGCAGTCGAGTTTCAGCTGGAGTGCTTCAAGTGCCTTCACTGTAAATCATTAGTTTAAATGATAACGCCAGCTCAACATAAACATGTTACACGTTTTGAATGTGGTTGCCAGCACAGAGTATCTACGAGGACATTTTGGATTCGTAGTGAAAAACAATTAACCATTTGCACTTTATTTTTTTGTGTCTCTTTCATTAGAACAACAAATACTTGAGTAGGGGTAGCAGGGGCCGCCATTCAATCATGAGCTCAGCCCACCCTAAACATATGCAAATTTACAGAAGACTCATTAAAAATGCACTCTATTTTCTTTATTCTTAGTAAAATAGGATAGTTAAATCACTGCCAGCCCCTATATTCATAAAACCCATCCCCAACTCCATTTCATACTCTTTAAACAGGTTGGTTCTTATTGTTTTTCCCTCTCCCTATATTTTGTATATGGAAGCCCGTTTCCGCCACTGAATAAAAAAGATTATTGTGACTTGTTATCTCACAATTCAGACTTCTTTTTCTCAGAATTGTGAGATATAAACTCGCAATTTCTGAGAACATACCAGTCTTTAATTTGTCATTATTTTGTGTAATTTCGTATACTTTAAATGCCACAGAAATGTGATCATTCTTATGTGAGCTAAATTATTTATTTTATATAAAACATCCCTTATTTGAGAAATGTGCAATATAAATGTGTAAAATGTTGGTGGAAAATATTTTTCAGTTACATTTTTTATATACTCTTAACTTTAAGTACTGTTAACTTTATTTACTATTTTAAAATTTATTTATTTGACTTAAATGTACAGTTTTTCTCACTCACTCGCAGCCCCCTAGCAGGTCCCTGGACCCCGGTTTGAAAACTCCAGGGGGCCCAGCATACTTGGACTACAAATTATACCAGAGGTCTGTCCTCTTGTTCAAAACACATCCTTCTACTTTTTTCCTATAAAATATACAGTACAGGTGCTTGGATAATCACCCCGATCATCACATATTTATGACGGTGCTTCTGAGGAAGGAAGAGGAACATGGAGATTTTTAGCTGTTGGCCTCTCTGACGAGCCTATTGAAAGATGTTTACTGTGTCTGCTGAGTAGAACAAAAATAGAAGAGCTTTATGAAAAGAGTTTTGGGCCAAAGACTAATAAACAACACAAATCTTTATTTAGAGAATGAATATGATCATTTAGTGCTCAAACTGAGTACTTATAAATTCAATAACAAAATAAAGATTACTGTAATTAGTTAAAACAATGTTAATAAAACAGTCATAAAGTCAATAACATTGCAAAATACTACGTGAATACAAAACCAATTCAAATTTTTAAGTGCACTTAAAAAGGTTAACGGACAGTGCTTTATGAGAGGGCAGCCGAAAAGACTATGTCAAATATTAGCTTTGCATATTTACATATGATTCTGTCGATCCATATTGAAACCCATCTTGGTTGTTTATTTTTAATTTTTGAACTTTCAAAAGAAGAACAGCAATGTCTGTTGACAAAAGAAACCAAAAGCAACTCATATTCTATTCAATCAAACACATTTGCTCTTTCTCTGGCAGTGTGTCCATTCCTCTTGACCCTTAATCCAGCATCCTGCCTATTATAAGAGTCGTTCAACAGTCCAAGTATTAATCACTTGAGTGCTTTTAGGAAAAAATGGTACAGAACGACTAACACAAATCCTCAAACGTACCCTGTGACGTCATACCTGGCCGCTGTGTTCAGCCGAGCCGATTTCCTGGAATCCTGAGCTGGCATGGAGTGGGTACTAGTGCTTATATGGCTGTTAAGGGTCTGGTTCTTGTTGGCAAGGTTGGGTTTGTGGTTGAATGTAGCGTGGCTGGATGGTAGGGCATCAAATGAGACGGTCCACGCTGTCCGGTGCGGTCAGGGTAGGGGTAATGGTGTCTGGTTCCCCTGCTACCGTCCAAATCGTCACAACAGGATGCACTCAACAGCCCTCCACCTAGGATGGACAAAAGCGAAGAAGCCAAGCCCACATATAGGCAGTCACCTATCTCAAACTTTTGACTGGCTGGCATGTTCTGCATGTAGAAGTTCTGCACCACCTCATGGGTCTTCCAAGACACAGGGATCAACGACAAGATCCCTGCCAGGAGGAAAAGGGAGCCACCTACCCCAGCCACCTTGCTCTTGTCTGAAGAGCCATCCATGCAGACGGTGCACTGCATGCCAACAGTGGATACCGCGCAGGCCATGACTGAAAAGATGGAGGAGATGACCATCATGGCTCTGGCTGCTTGTAGATCAGTGGTGAGCCCCAGAAGCGAGTTGTAGGTCTCACACTGGAAGGCTCCGGTGCTCTGGTACACACACTCCATCCATAGACCTTTCATGGTGACTACCGCCGTCACAATGTTGGAACCAACATGTGCAGACGTTGCCCAATATGGCAGAAGAGTGGCTACAAAGGTCCCAAGCATGCCAAAGAGGCCAAAAAAGAAACCTATCAACTCCAGCGCTGCTATCGCCATGTCGCCCACTGGATAAACGTGTTCTCCAAAAGTAAAAAAAAACTTCCGGTTGATTACTGTAAAGTAAAATAATACACACTTTAGCTATATAAATCTGTTTGTCTCAGCTGAAGCAGTCCGTTTGTGAAAAAAATGTGCTTAATTGTAACGAATGCGCACTTGTAGTGTTAAAAGTATATGAATAGTATTTTTTTTTACTGTGCTTACAGATAACATTAATTTATAAAATGCCACTTAGGTGTACTTAAAGAGAGAACACTTTCATGACATTTGTCAACACTTTTAGGAAGTGCACTTTGTAATCATGTCAAATGTAATGTTCATTGTAATCGTGTTTTACTTCAAGTACATTTTAAATTACGATTTATCATGTATTAAAGAAGTACACTTATTTTGACGTGTTAACTACAAGAATGCTTGTAAAGTACTTGATTATAATTTAAAATGTAGTGTGTTATTCGATTTTACATTTAAAGTTAATATATTTGAAATGCACTGAATTGCAACATCATTACAAATGTGCAGTTACAAATATATTTGAAAACATAACACAAGTTTGAACAGAAATTACATTAAAGTACATTTTAGTTTACTATAATCTCTTGTCAGTACATTCGGAAGTACACTTTAACCATATTTAAAAAACAAAAAATTATACAATTACGTGTAAGGATGTACTTTAGCCTTACTTATGTCAAAAAGTTCACATTTGAATAAATTTAACAAACTACATTAGCTAAATTAGTACATTTTAGTTTACTATAAACTCTTATCAGTAGATTCGGCAGTATACGTTAACCATATGTATATCTTTTTTTATAAAACTAAGTATAAAGTATGCTAGTCTAATTCTTTTTCACAAGAGGGGCTAGTGTACTTACACGTATGTTAATGAGTGAGATGTTTCCAGTAGTTCTTGTGTTCCCACAGTCCTTCTATTTGTGCTCCTACCATCTCTGTTGCTCTGTAGATATTAGAAGCTGCCCCTGTCCATGTACACATAGGCACCTCTAGAAAAGAGAAGTTAAAGATTTACTCGTAACTCACCCCAAAACTGACCTTTTCTGTGTTCATCCCAAAAACAAGGCCACTGTGGGAAAGGACAGCGTCAATCACAGCGAGCACGTTAAGTGGTATTTGTATTTTCAGGAGTGTAAAAATGACTCTATTAGAGGCTATTAGATGTTTTGTGATTTAAATGTTATACTACAACGACACATTTTCATTATAGGCTAACGTTATATATTATATTGTATGTATTAAACATACATCTATCAAACGGCTGCTAGTTGCTAGTTAGTTATATTGATTTTATACAACTATGTAGGCCTAATAAACAAGTAACAGTTAGTCGATATTGGGTAACTAACATTTTAATCGCAATATTGCCAGATACGTTGTCTATTTTCCTCCACCAACGAAAATATTTCAAAATAAGCCACAGAAACAACCGTCTCAGCACGCTAGCAGTGTTGCTGAATCAGTAAACGAATCGTTTGATTCGGAATGATTCAATGACTCGATCAAAGTGAACCAATACATAATACACAAAAAACACACAAAATCACTTATCGATTCGCCGCATTCTGGCGACCAGAGCCGTTAAAAAAGACGTGTTTTTCAACGGCTCTGCTGACCATAGACATAATACATATTTATATGTCTTTGGTGCTGAAGACCAATCAAATTCAATGACCGGAACTGTTGCATAAAATAAACACATTTAACTTAACAAAAAAGGGCTTACAGCACAAATATACAGAAAATGTAATCTTTTAAAACAAAAGAAAAAACAATAGTGATTTTTTTTTTTATAAATTGAATGCATACCATTATTCTGTAATTTATTAAAAGTGTAAGCCAAACTATTACAATCCTGTCATAACTATTTGCCACATAACAGGATATTGCTGTAAAGAAGAGTTTGATTCATTCTTCTGTCTGATTTGCTCTAAACATATTTGTGTTTAATAGACAACAAACAATTACACGTTAATATACAGAAATCGCAGTGTAAAAAACATTATTAGACGTACCTGGATAGACATTTCATCAAGTCAACAAAAAGTGTGTCCTTTTGCAGAAATATCACATCACAGGATGTGCTCAGTGCATGTGTGTGTGTGTGTGTGTGTGTGTGTGTGTGTGTGTGTGTGTGTGTGTGTGTGTGTGTGTGTGTGTGTGTTGTGTGTGTGTGTGTGTGTGTGTGTGTGTGTGTGTGTGGTGTGTGTGTGTGTGTGTGTGTGTGTGTGTGTGTGTGTGTGTGTGTGTGTGTGTGTGTGTGTGTGTGTGTGTGTGTGTGTGTGTGTGTGTGTGTGTGTGTGTGTGCAGATACAGTTTGAGCCGGTTTCAGCCGAACCCTTGACTCAATCTCAGTTAAATCACCTCACTGTAATGAGATTATACCAATAATCCAGCCACTTACTGGAAGGGTCAACCATGAACCAGCAAACACAATAGATTCATGTGACAAAGACATGTTTGTCCACTTATGCAACCAAAATCATTCTGCACATTATAATTTGTAGCTTTAATTTATAATGTTTTCGGGTTGTTGGTACCAAATTGCACTAAAAGTAAAATAAACTATTGATATACTGATTTTATAGTTATTCTAAAATATATCTGTAAAATCATATATAACTCAAATAAAATAACTTTTTGATAATATAATTAAAATGTGCTAAATGTGATTAATGATTAATGATCGATGAAATAAGACTGATATTTACACAGGCATCTACACTGGGTCACAGTGAGGTCTCTCAGGTCACGGGTGAAATGTGTAGGTGCTGTAGTGGGAACGGCTATACTGTGTTTGGACCCGGAGGATGAGGTGCCAGTCCAGAGGGACAGCAGAGAGGGCGAGAGGAGTGTGTCTACTGAGGTGCCATCCACACACACCTCCACAAATGAGCTCAGAGGTGTGGAGATACACACATTACAGGATAGTCTGAGTCTGAACGTTTATTCCCAAATCAACACCTACATTGACTCCTCCTACGACCTGAAGCTAACACACTGAAATAATGAGTTACAGTATGCTATTTTATAAAAAGCATTAGTAGGAGGAAACTAGATATGTCAGGGGGAAACCGGCAAATCTGGTAAAATGAATCAAAAATGACTTATGCTGACTTTTTCTAAAGTTGCACAGGAAATGAGAGAGTGTAGCAGAAATGAAAATCAGTCTTTTTTATAAGATATCGAACATCAAACCATATCATACAGCAATATAACTAGTTTTCAGAGATGTCCCATCCCATCACCTTGTTGTTCTCACCATGTCACTGTTGAGCTCATTTGTGGAGGTGTGTGTGGATGACACCAGTCCTCACACCTTCATAGACACACTTCTCTCACCCTCACTTCTCTTCTGTTCTTTCCATGCTGACCCTAACTGACATGTACCATGTGTTCCCGTGGCTCAGTGGTAGAGCATTGCAGTAGTGCAAAGGTTGTGGGTTCGATTCCCAGGGAACACATGTACTGACAAAAATATGTACAAGCCTGAATGCACTGTAAGTCGCTTTGGATAAAAGCGTCTGCTAAATGTAAATGTACCAGGTTCCCACAACAGCACCTGCATGCTTCATCTCTAGACACACATTGACATCATTTACATTTATCATATTTTGTATATTTATTTATATCTGATCACCACAAAAACTATCAGTATACTGAACAAACCACTAACTGAGAAATTCATAAACTCTACACCATTTGTGCTATAGACACTGGATGAAGCTTCAAATCACAAAGCTCAGAAAAATCCACCAAATTTAAATCAAACAAACAAATATGAAACAAATCAAAACAAATATGAATTGGGAGTTCATGATTATGCTATTAGTTTAGTGGTTATTCACTAGTTTTGCCTTATCATATTTAATCTTTCATAAGTTATTTCCTTTGATGTTAACATAATATGCATAGGAAAGTTTTTCTCTGCCCTTTAGCGATAGACAGACAGACAGACAGACAGACAGACAGATAGATAGATAGATAGATAGATAGATAGATAGATAGATAGATAGATAGATAGATAGATAGATAGATAGATAGATAGATAGATAGATAGATAGATAGATAGATAGATAGATAGATAGATAGATAGATAGATAGATAGATAGATAGATAGATAGATAGATAGATAGATAGATAGATAGATAGATAGATAGATAGATAGATAGATAGATAGATAGTTGTGCTGAATTCATTTGTTTCAAGATTCTTATAGATGTTGAAAACATTTGTGCTGATTCATATTTTTAGAATTTGTTTCAAGCTAGAAAGCTCGAAAGAACAGCATTTATTTGAAATAGAGATCTATTGTAATATTTTAACGTCTTTACAGTCAGTTTTGATCAATGTAATGCACCTTTTCTGAATAAAAGTATTAATTTATAATATTAATTAAACTCACAATATATTGCACATGTATATATTTTAAATGTATTTAAAACTTTTTTCTAGCAATTTTTCCCCTTAGATCAGACCTGTAACCTTCCATTTGAGAACCACGGTTTGCCCCTGTATCACCAATTAATTGCATTCTATTGCTAAACACTAATTAATCAGCATTAATTTTTCCATATCTAGGCATATGCCAGGGCTTAGCACCCTATTACTCAAGAACACAACCTATAAACCTGAAAACTCTGTTGATTGTGTTCTTTATCTAAACTATCTCTTTGACCTCAAATACTGGTCACAAAAACTTTCATGGCTTTGTGTAACAGACAAAATGTTGAAACAAAGGGTGCTGGAATGTGTACATCTGAGGTCAGCGTCCAGGTCAAGAGTATGTAGGTGCTGATGTGGGAATGGCCACCCTGGCTCCGTGTCTTGACCTGGGCATGTGTGTTGGAGCAGAAAGTGAGCAGAATGGCCATGAGCTGTAGTGTGAAGGCTGGTGTCACCTCAACACCTCCTTAGATAAGATGAGAGGTGTAAGAAGCACATGAGTGAACAGGGTCACTAGATGGCCACTGCTTAAAGCAATGTTGGTTAACGGTTTACACAGTAATAGAAATCATACAGCCCGAATTCCAGAAATGTTGGGAAGTTTTTTTTTATCTAAATCAAATGAAAACTAAAAGACTTTTTTCATTTATTTATTTAAATTTTAACAAATGATATTTCATTTAATTGCAACATTTAATGCATTCAGCTAAATCTTTCAAATAAAAACAACATTTTGAAAATATTCAATGTCAAATTGCAAAGGCTTTGCTATCTACATTAAAGTCATATTCAGAGAAACTGGAGAAATTCATCTACAGAACCATCAGACAACAGAGCAATTCTGTCATTAAATAGGCCCATTTAAAAAGGATGTTACTCAAAGTGGAAAAATGTTCTAGGGTCAGAGTGACTCCAAAGCTCTAACATTCTTGTTGGAAATGGAAAGCTCGGATGACGTGTCCTCTGGGCTAAAGAAGATGTGAGACCTTCCAGTGTGTTATCAGTTTCCAAAGTTCAAAAGCCAGCATTCTGATGGTATGGGGGTGCATAGTGCATGGTATGGGCAGCTTGCATTGTTTTGGAAGAACTTCCAGCGTGTTTTCAGTTCTATTTCAGGGATGGCCTTGTGTATTTCATGGGCAGTGCAAAACCACATATGGTATGGGCAGCTTGCATTGTTTACAACAGCGTGGAAGGCTTTGTAGTAGAAGAGTCCGAGTGCTGAAAATTATATAAAGGTTTTAGATTGGCCTGCCTGCAGTCCAGATCTTTCACGTCTATTTTAGGGATGGCCTTGTGTTTTGACAAAACCACATATGCACCTATTACAACAGCGTGGCTTTGTAGTAGAAGAGTCCGAGCGCTGAATTGGCCTGCCTGCAGTCCAGATTTCCAACAAGAATTCAAATTTGAACATATAGAGAACATTTGTTGAATCATTTAACTTAAAACAATTAGTTTGTTATGTGATTTCCAACAAGTAGGTCAAATTTGAACTCGTCTGACCATAGAACACTTTTCCACTTTGAAACAGTCCTTTTTAAATGAGCCTTGGCCCAGAGGACAAGACGGTGCTTCTGGACCATGTTCACATATGGCTTTCTTTTTGCATGATAGTGCTTTAGTTGGCATCTGCAGATGGCATGGCAGATGGTGTTTACCGACAGTGGTTTCTGGAAGTATTCCTGGGCCCATTTAGTAATGTCAATGACAGAATCATGCCGATGATTGATGCAGTGTTGTCTGAGAGCTCGAAGACTGTGAGCATCCAACAAAGGTCTTCGGCTTGTCCCTTACGCACAGAGATTTCTCCAGTTTCTCTGAATCTTTTGATGATGTTATGCACTGTAGATGATGAGATTTGCAAGGCCTTTGCAATTTGACATTGAGGAACTTTGTTTTTAAAGTATTCCACAATCTTTTTACGCACTCTTTCACAGATTGGAGAAGCCTCTGCCCATCTTTACTTCTGAGAGACTCTGCCTCTCTAAGACATCCCTTTTATAGCTAATCATGTTACAGACCTGATGTCAATAACATAATTAGTTGCTAGATGTTCTCTCAGCAGAATCTTTTCAAAATGTCTTGTTTTTCAGCCCTTTGCTTCCCCCGCGTGCCAATTATTTTGAGACCAGTACCAGGCATCAAATTTGAAGTTAGCTCATTTAGTGGATAAAAGTGTAAAATATCTCAGTTATGTTATGTTCTTTATGTTCTATTGTGAATAAAATATTGGCTCATGTGATTTGAAAGTCTTTTAGTTTTCATTTTATTCAAATTTAAAAAACGTCCCAACATTTCCATAATTCAGGTTGTATTAGCATGCATATTACTAGCATATTGACTGTTTATTAGTATTTATAAATCACATATTAATGCCTTATTCTACAAGACCATCCCTCTTACTCCATGCCTAAAATTACAACTACCTTACTAACTATTAATAAGAAGCAAATTAGGAGTTTATTGAGGCAAAATTCATAGTTATTAATAGTGAGAATTGGTCCCCAATTATACTTATAATTCTTTATATTTATTCTATACAATAAATTCAGTTTGAGACAGTCTGCCATGCTTCTAAACTGCTCTGGGTTAAAGCAGGGTCGGTGTTTATTTGTGTGTAGGTGTGGATGTGGGAACAGTGATGCAGGTTCTGGTACATGTACTGGGTGTAACTGGGTGCCAGTGGAGAGAGCAGAGCAGCAGAGAGGGTGAGAGAAGTGTGCTCATGAGGTGTGAGTGCTGGTGTCAGCCTCAGATGAGAGCAGAGGTGTGATGCTTGTGTAGACGTGAGAATGACTGGGTCACTGAAATGAACATCGCTGGACACTCTGACCCTGAGCAGAGGTCAGCCTTATGATGGATAATCATAAACATTAATTTTTTCAGTGGCTATCTGTCATGAAAATAATGTAATTGACCTTTGTCAGGGTTGCACTTTGTTTAGGTTTTGACAGGAGTGAAAATGAGGCTGAGAGTGATGAGTACAGTGTATTTAATGGATTTGTGCTGTAGTTCATCAACATGCCAATTGTTTATCAGAGAAATCATCTTCCCAAAGAAACTTTCAGAAGACTTCAAGAAACAGTTTTGAAAGCTGTGAGTTTTGAAAATGATGCGATCTAACTTTATACAGTATGTACTATTGTGAAGACTGTAGTGTATCTCTCACAGCCTGGTTTTCATTAACATAAAGTTCAAAATGGCATCTGCCCTGACTAAAGTCTTTGATAATCTAATAATGTCATTCACGTTCTGAATCAATTATGCAATTTCTCTGAGATGTTTACTTTATAATTACTTTTTGCACACAAAAGAAGAAATTGTAAAAGAATGAACATTCATTCATCCTTCACTATAATCATCCCCATAAGTATCACTATTTTGTTCTTTCTGTGGAACACAAAAGTAAATGTTCTGAAGAATGTTCATGCTGCTCTTTCTCATCCAATGAACATATTGTAACCATTCCAAAAAGAATGAAAAAAGTATTATACAACTACCATAAATCTAATCCATACAACTTGTATGATATATTCCAAAATCCCCTGAAGTTTTTTATGAGGAACACACAGAATTCCAGTTGTTCTTTGTGAGTGAATTCCGGTTAACTCTAAACCTCATTATTGTGGCTTTAAAGTTAAAAGTATTGCTTCCACATCTGTGTTATGACACATCACACTAGTGATATTTGACGTCATTGATGGCACCATGTAAGAATATCTGTAGTCACCAGATTTTTGAGTGAACCATTCCTTTTTCGAGCCTCACTGCAGATGGCTAAAAACATAAATAAATAAAAACCATAAAACATAAAAGAATCATTACAAACATTATCTGACAAAAAAACTAAATGATAATAAAACATTAGGTTGAATTATTGTGTTCATATGGTTCAAAAGGATCCTAAAAACAAAGGATTTCAACAGTCTAGGTAACTAGTTAATCATTTTGAGCAGACGGACTGCCCCCTGTAGGAAGTTTTCTAATTACATTAACTTAATTCACTACATTGGCTTTCATTCAGCTTCAGGGCTCAGTCATTCTACTGTTAAATGAATGATGCATGTGGATCAGTGAGGTTCAGAGTTGAGAAGTGAGAATGTAGGTGCTGATGTGGGAACACTGATGTTGGTCCTGGTACATGGACGGAGCAGAAGAGAGGGTGAGAAGTGTGCTCATGAGGTGTGAGTGCTGGTGTCAGCCTCAGATGAGAGCAGAGGTGATGCTTGTGTAGACGTGAGAATGACTGGGTCACTGGAATGAACATCGCTGGACACTCTGACCCTTAGAAAAGATCAGCTGGATCATGAGATATTTAATAGCATCGTTTAAAAAATGTTTTACTGTGATTTTTCTGAATTAGTGGTACATTTATTTGATTAGATATATTTGTATATTTATGTTGATTCAATTAAACAGACCCATTCAAATTTGTTTAAGAGTGAAAAGGTAATTTACCTCATTTTATTCACAGGATGTTGGTAACATTTGTTAAACATTCTAAATGGCACTTTTTCACTTCACTAGTCAGATGACAGGAGACATGCATCAGTAGGTAAGGAAACAGCTCTAGTTCATTTGTCGGGGTCAAGAGTCAATAGGGCTATTTAACTTATAGGCAACTAAACTAATCTGAAATGTTTATAGTTGCACTAAAAATGTAGTTTTACTGTAATAAAAAGGTTTTAATTGACAAAGCATCTAAAGAATCTTCTGTAGCTTATAATAATGCTATTGGCTCTTGACTGGTTTACAATGAGGAATGTTAGATGAGGGTCTGTAGCTTTAAGAAAAGCAATCAACACCGATTGCTTAAGCACTGTATTTAATGCAATATTTTAAGGTTTGTTTGAAACTGACAATGTTGTGAACACTGAAGTAATACTGCATCAGTCAAGTAACTATTTAAATATCAAAAGGCAAGTGAAATATTTAAAAAGAAGACATTCTTTGATTTATATAATTTTGTACATAAAATGTATTTGTTTTTAATTCTTTACTTTTACATCAGAATACAAACTGCAAAAAAAATAAAAGGAAGACATACAACAGCATACAAAAATATTTTTCTGTTATTTCCTCATGTAGTTTAAATTAAGTTTTACCATTATTCAATTCACACAAGTGAATTTATTCTTTAAAAAGGCAAGTGAAATATTTCAAAAGGAGACATTGCAACAGCAGTGTGTTTTTTAGTAAATCTGAGATGTGAGAAATCAGTTAACATTTAAATAAGCCAAGAAATTTCCTCTGAAATAATCCATTACGTGTATTTTGGAATTACCAGTGCTGTGATCTAAATTAAGTCGATCTTGGCTTGAGGGAAAGATTATCTGGCGGTCACTGCATTATTAAAATATTTTTAAAACATATAACTTCATCAGACCAACCAATCAATCAGATAATTAAAATAAATACTTTTTTCTAGAGCTAAACGCTAACTTTAAAATAAAAAGTTTAAACTGACACTTAAGTGTCATGTATTTGTCACATCAGTTCATATCTTTCATAAAAAAGAAAGACAAGATAAATGTATTTGACTCTGCAGTACTTAATTACAAGAATAAGACAAAACAACAAATCACAGATCTTCAGTTTTGTTTAATTCTTGGGGAGAACTGATATATAATGCGTGCTCGAAGTAATCCATTTCTTGTTATTTTAAATTAAAGATTCGTGTTGACTTGTTTAAAAAAATACATTGGTCAGGCTTGGGGAGCAGTGGGCTGGAGATTACTGACATTCCTGACCATGGGGGAGAAGATTTTTTAAGAGCCGTTAGTGGCAGGGGGTTTCCAAGACTGAGATCAGCAAATGTTAAAACAGACTGGGACTAGACAGACCCCCATAAGCCAGAACACTCCCAAATGAACAGAATAAACAACATAGCTATCTCTTATTGCCACCCTCACTGTCTGCTGCTCTGTGCTTTAGTTTCTTATCTATCTATCTATCTATCTATCTATCTATCTATCTATCTATCTATCTATCTATCTATCTATCTATCTATCTATCTATCTATCTATCTATCTATCTATCTATCTATCTATCCATCCATCATCCATCCATCCATCCATCCATCCATCCATCCATCATCTATCTATCTATCGTATCCTATCTATCTATCTATCATCTATCTATCTATCTATCCATCCATCCATCCATCCATCATCCATCTATCTATGCTTTGATCCTTTTGAAATTACATTAATTAGTATAATCTGTGGCCTATAGATTAGACTCGTTTATTTTACATAGGCCTATGATATCTCATGTCTTTGACGAAATTAACTTTTCCCCATCTATCTGCAAAGACTACGTTTGTCCGTCACATCGTTTTCTAATTAGATTAAAGTGAACGAAAACACAACCGTTAATTGATTCATTGCATTATCTGTTATCTCAACTGTATGTTTAAGCGATTGCTCGCCGCTATCTTGAGTTGTCCATTTGTGCCGTTTTGCCTGACGCGGGTCAGTTTGCTGGCCCTATAGGAGGCCGGAGTGACGCAGTCTAGCAAATTTGCTCCTCCAAATGGAGCGTCGAAGTCCATCAAGCCCCTATTAGGACCTCATTAAATTCGCTTAGTGAGATATGTTGCACCCTTCTTAACGGGCTGAAGTGTTAACGCGTGCTTTTAGACAAACAGCGCGAGACGCCCTCGAACTGACCGCGGATCGGCGTTAGTTCTTAAGCTTTTGGTGACTCCTGCAATGTTTAAGTTAACAGCTGTTTTAAGATCAGTTTTCGAAGGCAATAACTGAAGGAGCCACAGACAGCAGAGACGGGTCATTAGAAAATCTAAATAAAAGTATGCGTAGAGGCCTACGTCATTCAAATACATTTTTTTAAAGGTTATTTTAAGATACAGATTTTAAACATTTTTAGGCTAATTAGGCAAAGCGAGTGACGTTAAATGTTAACAAACTTTTACAATCTTCAGCTAAAACAAATAGCCTATATTTTTAAGTTGGGTAGTTATGCCTTTAAAAGAAGAGTTACACGTGATCACATGCTACTATGGTGTTTATTACTAAAGCCTATTAAAAAAGAGATTATAATTTGGAGAATACATTTCTACAAACGTTCGGTTTTGCACAGTCGGTTGCTGTACAAAATCAAAAACGGGTAAAAGTGTCCTAATGAAATTCAATAAGATGACGTCAGTAGTGTTTTTATTGATTCATTTTATTTACATAATTTCACAATTTAAACAAGAATCCAGGGTACAGAACTTAAAATCTAAAAGAATAAACAATAACGTTGCATTTCCCTATAGCCTACACACAACAGTAAGGGTAGGACACACGTTTTGGGTTTTATGTAGCCTAAATTTGATCACGCCTGCGTAGTCCTAATTAATGTAGCCTCGAAACCTTATAAGTATCTAGCACATATTATATATGGCTCCCCTCCTGTATCGCCCCCCGTCGTCTTTCTCGCAGATGGTGTGTAAGTTTGCCCCTCCGTGTTGTTGCAAAAACCTCACGGTACCAGATTTCTCACCCTCACGCTGGGGCGTACTGTTTATACAACTGGAGAAGTCTTCACACCAAAATGTCCGTAGCAGTCTCTATCCCCATCATTTGGCAAACAGCACCAAACCCCCTCTTAAAACAACCTCAGATCATTTGGCGTCGGCAACATCGTCCAGCCCCGCCCCTGCAGCTCCAGCTCCATAAAAACGCCGAGAGCGACTCTTCTTCATTCATTCGCTTCCGTCCGGAGGATAACGGCTCATCCAAGGCGTTCATCGCTCGGCGATCTTCCAAAACAGGACTATTTGGGAATATTGCCCAGCAAAAAAGAGAAATGAATTCTGTGTGCGTTGCAGCTCCTCTTTCCATTACAATGCACACTGGCATCCAGCAGTCTAGCAGGTGAGCATTCTATTCTATTCTATTCTATTCCATTCTATTCTTTATTTAGAGGTTACCTGTTAGATGCACATCTAAAATATTCCTGTCATTCGATCCACAGCCCAGCTTTCCTGTGGAGACCGTGGCTCATGACAAGAAAGGATGCACAAACTAAATGCCGGAGAACCAAGTTGGCTTGTGTGAGTTTTTTTTCCACCTCTGCAATTCTAATGTTTCAATAGAATTTCCATCTGTTGGCTATAGGAATGTTATTAAGCTCAGAAAACACATGATCGTTATGGAACTCCTTTAGTGCTATTTATTAGGCTGCGGGTTAATTCAACCTAACAGCACAGAAAATTTCAATTTGTTGTATGGCATACAGTTTTTTAGAGCAGCAGGTAGCCTTGGGGTGACAGACAGGCATGTGGTGAGCATTAGGCAGCAGATTGTGTGACTGTGGAGGTGTTTCATTGACACCAAGCCATTCAGTGACGCAAAGGCAAACTGAGCAGCTCTAGCGCTGAGACACTTAGCCATATGGCACCACTGTCTGAGTGTGAACACTGAGTCTGTGCCCAGAGACGAGGTGTAGGGGAAAACAGCTCCCAGAGAGCAAGCGATCGCTTGCCAAGATTTAAGCAGACACCTCTAGGTCTGAGAAAGGGAGTTGGAGCCAGTTTCCCACAAACACTTTACCCTGACACCCTCCATGACACAGCTTTTGCATCCTGCCCAGGGTGTTTTACAGCCATGAAGCTGGCAGTGATATCACCTCATAAACACTGGACAGGAAGCATTGTTTGAGTTGTGTTTCGTGCATGTGGTCTTACACGTCTTTTCTCACTCTTTCCAGCCTTACTCCAGGCCAGAAGTGCCCAGTAACACTACAACAGATGGCAAAATGCAGTCTTTCCAGCACCCTGTCAGGTCAGTGAGCATTTAATTTTGCTTGAGCAATAGTTGTTTTATAACATGCTTTTATTTTGGCTCTAAAACCCTAATCCGTTCTAAATAAGGCTTATTTTACCATGCTAAAAAAAAACATTTCCGTGCTCTGTTTGCATAGTTTGTATTTACCCATTTATTTCTTCATACTTTAGGCTGTATTGGCCCAGATCGAAATCCTACGACTACCTCTTCAGCGATGGTCAGGCCCTGCTCAGAAATTTCCCAGTGCAGGCCACCATAAACTTCTATGATGAGTCAGACAGCGAGGAAGAGGAGGACAGCTGTGATGAAGATGACGACAGCGACACTGAGGAGTGTCTTAAACCTAACAGTCACTTCACCAGTTACAACTGAATGTTCATCCTCACCCGTCTTTGCAACAGTGACTTTACGCTGAGGAAAAGATCATAAATTTAACATTAACACTGTAATGCCACATCGCTCTCTATTAGAGAAGTCGTGCCATCAATAATTCAGTGCATGGACATGGTGTTTCTTATGAGCATCTTGAGCACAACCAGAGTGATTTTACTGATTGTTTTATACATGACTGCAGATTCGGATATGTCTTGCATAAAAGTAATTCCTGTTAAAAACAGTGAAAATGCAATCCCACATTGGGAAATGTTTCAGAGCGATCTCAGGGTTCTTACCTTCTTTTGTATATAAAAAAACTATTTGTATTCTATTACCCATCCCTAATTTAATAATATGATTTATGTACATTTTATGTATATATGTATTTATGGCATATTTTTTACTTTTGTACTTTTGATTTAAAATAAAATCTATATTAAAATGAGTGCAAACCTTGTCTGTTTGGGATTTGTGCTTCTGATAAGTCTCTTTTTGAACTCACTTGAGTCTTTTGATGTTCTCTGAGCCTATCTGTTGACTAAGGGCTCTGCTGTTTGTCCAGGTTTCAAACAAAAGAGCTTTGATAAAGGACACTGTCTACTATGACAATGTCCCCTTAAGAATGTTGGCTTTTCAAGATTGGACTCTTTGTGTTAAAGTCACAGGTCAGTAGAGAGCTGTCTTGATAGTTTTGCTACTTCTATATAGGAGAAAGGGCAGTTTCTTATCGGAGGACATTAAAGAGGTTATACCTACCAATGGGCCAGGAAAAAGATCAGAACAGTCAGAACATGTTGGCTTTGGAAAGCCTCTAACAATTCTAAGATATACATTTGTTCAGTATATAAAATCCATAAGTGTTATAGTATAATGTAAAGGTATGAAACCCTTGAGAAAAATAATGACATTTTAGCATATTTAAAAAATACAGAAATAACAGTACATCTTTAAATGCAATTTCATAATGTATTGCCAAATGTACTAACCATTCTTTTTTATGTAATTTTATTGAAATTTGTATTTCATGTATTTAAATATGTATTTTTTAATATACATTTAATGAAGTTACAGTTTGTACATTTAAAATGTATTAACTTTGAGTTAACTTTTATTAACTGTAAGTACTTTATAAGTGTTTTAGTGTTTAAGTTAAGTTTAAGTTAACAAAAAAAAAACATAAAAATGAAGCATGATAAAAGATTATTATACGTGTGTTAAGAAATATAGGGTTATACTTTAAGGTGTCCTTGTGACAGTGTTATAAGTGTATATAAGTGTATACACCTTGTGACAGTGTATATAAGTACTGAGTAATATTAATTAACTACATGTACTTGTAGTTAGGGCTAGGATTAGGGCTTGGCTTAGGGTTACTTGCATGTAATTATGCATAATTTATTGTTATTATAATAGTAAGTACATGTTACGTGTAACATGGACACCTTAAAATAAACCGTTACCAAATAATGAAAGTGTCCTCTCTTTGAGTACACTTGTGACCTTTTATTGAATTAATTAAAAATTATATATTTTTTTCTTAAATATACTTTTATAGTTTCACAAGTGTGCGTTTGATACACTTATGTGCACTTATTTTCACAAGGGAAAGAGTGACTTTAAAACTGAGAAACACATTACAGCATAACATGAGTTGCATCAGGGGTTTTCAACAGGGGGCCTGTGACCCCTAGAGGGACTATGGTGGTACTGCAAGGTGTCTATGGGTTATTTTTTGACCTCAAATAATTGTGTGTGTGTGTGTGTGGGGGGGGTATAGGCCTTTGTAAACAAATACATAAGTTAACTTATGCTAACTTAACTTTAGCTAAGTTCAGCTAAATGTAATTATATGACTCATTAATGATTATTTTAATGGCGTGTGAGCATGAGTATGTAAACTTATATGATACTTCAATATTGTATGTTAGTAGGCTATGGTTACAAGTTACAATGCAATGCTTAGAATCCCTGCTTCATATCTCTGTTTTCTATGGTCCCTGCTGAAAGCCTACCTCTTAGCCTACTCCTCCATTACCTCTTCCATTAGTGCCTCAATAAAAATAAATAAAATAACAATGCCAGAGGATGCCAGGGAAATTAGAAATGTATGTTAACGTAGGCAACTATTAAGAAATTTAGGATGGTACAGCTTAATTTGGTTGTTACCTTTAAATGTGAGTTCAAAGGTCGTTTTGCAACCTTGTGGCTTACTGATATTACACATCACACAGCTCCATCACAAGCGGCAAGACAGAAGGAGCGGTTCAGCATTGTGGGTAATGCTGTCTTTTAACTCAAGGCGTGGCATCGAGAGAGACCCCTGACTCTAAGCTGACTCTATCATCCTCTCTCTCAAATTAAAATGTCACTTGATGGCACTCCGCGTCCATAACGATAGGAATAAAACATTAATGTCTGGACATAAAAATGCCAGGGTTTCTAGAAACTGTGTCGGAGAAGTGTATACGTGTGCACAGACAGACTACACTACCCAGTTTATTTTTCCACATTCCCCAAGAAGCGTGACTTAGCGTGTACGAAAACAACAGTATCATTTCATTGGACAATCAGGGGGAATCCGTGACTCCTATTGGTCCATCCACATGTCAATCAAACGGCATGCGTGACTCATGTGAGCGCTCCTTAGCTGGAAACAGGGATGGAATGGACTAACAATTGCAACAGCCTGGAAGGTAACTTAGGCTTTATTATTATTTTGCATCTCCCTCTGAGTTACAAATGTACACTTTATTTTGTATTGTTATATAGGCAACTAAAATGTTCACTATATTTATATAAATATACATCTTTAATCACAATTAGAGCCCCTCTGAGGAGTCTGTCAGCTGCTATAGTCAAACTGAATATGTGTCACTTATTAATATTTTATTCGCTTTTAAGACAGATATTTGCTTTTAAGAATAGCTGTAGGAAATGTAACTACATCAAATTGTTTTGTCAATATTTTCTAAAAACACTTGCGCTTAGAAGAACATCTATAGTTCATCTAGAATTTCAAGTATGCTTTGTATATACTTCTTATATTTCTTATCTCCGTTATTTTTTATTTGATGCGGTTTCTAGACATTATTAAACGTGAAATTGCGTTGGGATGGTATTTTTCGTGTGCGATAAAGCGATAGTAACTCGCGAATTAAATGAATTCGTTAAGGAGTGAGCTCTAGCTAGAGTGATATAAATTTAGCTCGCGCATGTCTGTCTATCTACCCTCTCCGTTACTATGGGAACCTCCTCCCTCGTCCCTCCCCCCTCCCCCATCAGCATATTATACGGGCAAGAGATTATAGACTTATATAGTAAAGATATCAGCTTCATGATAGCTGTCTTTTTTATATGTTATATTTTAGAATATTTAAGGTATGCCAATGGCATGGAGTTCATATTTGATTCTCACAGTTAATTTGTTGTTTTGTCTGTCATTTGATAAAAACAAATGGCCATAATTATGATGAATAACAACAAGTGTGCACATAAGACAACTTTTTCCAACCCTTTAAATGCATCTTTTCTTCTCCACAGGTCAAAATACTTCAGATTGAGTCTCTTGTGGTAGTATGGCAGCAGGTAAGGACCAGTTTTCCACAACTGCATCTTAAAATGTTGAAGTTGGAATATTCATATTTCTGTCTGATCTAAAAATAGTGCAGTAGTTCTTGACACGCCTTGTTAAAAGACATAAAACCTTGATGTAATAGATGATGTGTCAAAGCTCTTTGGGCCCTTCTTGAGATGTGCTGCACTCATTTCAGTATTGATATTGGTGCCTATTATTTTAAGAAATAGATTTTATAGTCTGCATGAAATAACCCTATCTATTTTCTAAATATACATTATAGGTCCTGTGAAAACTTTTCTGTGAATATGCTTCATTGTTTTGACTTTAATGAGATGCAGAGTGATGGAAAATGATTATCAGAATAATAATAAAAAACATTGTTCTATCAGTAATTCCAAATTGAATGGAAATAACAAAATCATTTTGAGTATATGACAGGCCTAATCCATTGGCAAATGCATGAACTGACAAACATACGTATACTACTCACAGGAACAAACAGAGAAACACCTTTGCCCCTAATAAAACATACAGATGTCTTCTGATCTCTCAGCGTTCCTAGATGGAAAGGATGCAAACTCTCTCCTCAAACGTTTTCCACGGGCTAATGGCTTCCTGGAGGAGTTCCGGCCGGGCAACATTGAGAGGGAGTGTTCCGAGGAGAGCTGCAGCTTTGAGGAGGCCAATGAAGTGTTTGAAAATAAGGAGCGAACGGTAAATCCTGTCTTCCTCAATGTGATTTCCTGTGTTTGCTTGCTTTTTGTTTGCGGATGCAATGTAATATTAAAGGGGTCATGACATGGATTTTTTAATTATTTGAATATGTTCCTTTATGTTTACTTACAATGTTAATGAAGTTTTTTGCACACAAAAAACTAATAAATATGTGTAAAAATAATTATTGTCAACCCCCATTCTGAACCTCTCTCTGAAGCAACCTGTTTTTAAGGGGCGTGTCCTTTAAGGCATCTCAGTAATCAGCCACTGTTACGATTGGCTAACGTCATCGCAAACAGTATCAACGCCATTTTGAACATGATCAAAATAAAACAGTAATTATTCAGACAAAGCATTATGAAATAATTTACTTAAGGTTTGTGATGCAGCTGCAGTCAGATCTAGTACCGCTTCATCTTTCAACAAATGTTTGTTTGTGAACTCTCCATGACACTGTGCCTCGTTTACAAAACAAAATGTTCCGACCAATCCCCTGACATGATTCTGGGATGCCAATAAAAATAAACTATCCACTTGTTTCTTACGCTGGGATTCTTCTGATATCTGTACAAAGACGCGAACGCGCTGTTTAACCCAAACGTGAGTGTTAAGTGTCAAGCCGTTAAGCGACTGAATGCCAGTGGGCATGGCCTATAGTAAGAAGATGACTGTTCGTTAATACCTCGCTCTAGAGGCAGTGTTTATGCAAACGACTGCACCCAGATTGCATCACTTTGCCCCTCGGATCCAAAATGAGCCGTTTTTGGAGCTTGATGAAATAAATGCTTTGTTCATTATGGGGAGGACATTTTAAGCTATGGAACTTGGAAGATGTTTTAATGATACAAAGACCTCTTATATTCTAAAAGATCAAGGCAAATTTGATTTCTCATGTCATGACCCCTTTAATGCAAGTCTACTGCTTTACACATACAAGTTGTTCCTTTTAGAGATGTTGTCAAAATACCAGCAAATCAGTTTCAGCAATTTGCTGAAACAGTGCCATATTAGAGTGAACAATATGTGTGAACAAGCACTTGCCAGGTTTGGATGCGTTTATGTAAGAAATCTGCTGTCACAGAATTTGAGCCAGTCGCAAAGTTCTTGTGAACCAAAGCAATTACTCCTCACGATTTACTTACAGGCAAACATTACATACAAATCTACAATTCATAAGTGGGTGTTTCTATTAGGTGTTAATTTTGGCACTTTTGGCCCTTTAGACTTTTGGAAAATGAACTCTATTAAAACTTATTTTTGTCATTTTTTTGGACATTTTTATTTCAGTTACATTTCTATCACATCGTCAATTATATGTAGCTTAGCTAGCATTTATGTATCCTAAATATGCACAATTTAATAATATTTTCAGCTTACAGTGATATATTTTTCACACACCACATTTTTATTGACACTGTTGTCTCCTTGGTTAACAAGTATACTAACTGATTTAAAATGATTACGGCCAAAATAGAGTGCAGTTGCGTTTCAGAAATAAAAATCCTCTAAATCTAAAATCCATTTCCTCGATAGGGAAACTGTTTTTACAAACACCTTAAAAACCTTTAAAGAGAGGCAGAGTATGATTTTCAGGGTTGTTAATTGATGGTATATGTTTTTGTTGAAGCCATCAGCTAACATTATTTTAAAAAGATTTAACAACAGAATGTAAAAAAAAAAAACATTGGTGGAAAAGATGGCAAAACTGTGGAATGGTGTTCTGGTGGTGGTGTGTGAATGCTAGCAAGAAGTATAAAGCACAGAAGGCCACTGCAATTTAACAGTTTCATCTGTGCAAGTGGCTTATATCATTTATCACTTCATTCATAGAAGGAGTTCTGGAAAAACCGCAGCATCTACACAGTGAACAGCAATGCTGATTCCCACTCAGAACGCCCGAACACTGTATACATGGTGGTGCCCCTACTGGGCGTGGCTCTTCTCATCATCATTGCGCTCTTCCTTATCTGGCGCTGTCAACTGCAGAAGGCCACGCGCCGGCGTCCGGCCTACACCCAGAACCGCTATCTGGCTAACCGGAACGCCCGGAGCCTCCCGCGGATCCTGGTGCACCGCGACCCTCCCTCGCATTCAGAGAACTCTCACGCCAATGACAGGCCCAGCGTGGTGGTCAGCAGTGGCGAGAGGGGCAGGGCTTCGGTCATGCCGCAAGACGCCCATCATCACACCAGCCACTCTCAGAACAATCGTTCCCTGTATGCACAAGATTCGTCTTTGTCCGTGGCTTCCCACCTGTCCGGGGCGACCCCACCGCCATCCTACGAGGAAGTTACCGGCCACTTAGAGAGCAGCAGCGATGAGACGACAGCCCCCTACAGTGATCCTCCACCCAAATATGAGGAGATAGTGCTTGAAAAGTGAGAGCTTTCATAAAAGAGGACACATATAACGGTAACCAAAACGTTAGGGATACACTGGTTCCCTAATGTGGCTCTCACTCTGAACAGAGTGTGCAGGCTATGTATGTGACTGTCTCCTTGTGTTGTTGATCGGTTCGTGGACTGCACTGGTAAACGTGGTTGTTTTTCAAGTCGCAAAGGGTCCTCCTGCCTTCACACTCATACAGCCTTCTCACCTTTTCCGTGTACCTTTTCACTCCTCCTTCGACCTCTCACACCACTACCCACGGCTGCAGTGGCTGCCCTTCAGAAAGAAAAATGTATAGAAGTAAGTGAAGAAGAGAGAAATCCCTCACCGAGAGTTGCCAAGATAATCTGATGATAATCGCATCAGGCATCAAGTTCAGAGCCTGCTTGGAATCGAAAGGAGGTACATGGGAGAAAACAAGATGATGTGCCAAATCTAACTGGTGTATCGTAGAAATGTTCAGACACACTGAATATTTATAGTGTGTGCGTGCTGTCATTTCTTGTGTTCTTAAAGTCATGATTTCACAATCTCCCTTACACCACGTATACTAATTCCTGTGAATTCTTATACCAGCAGTATCTCTGATCCATGCCAACATACTTAGAATTAGTAATACACTCTTACTTGTAACACTGATGGGAACAAAACAAATGCAAAACACAACACCTAAATCACATATCTGTAAAACTGAAGACCATCGTGTGGAAAATGCACTCACAGGTATGCACACAATTTGATTGTTTACAGACACATAAACAGAAATGTACATAGAATGTAATTTGTTTGTTTCGTGTGGAGCTAGGCCTTAGAAACATAGTCAATCAAATCGTCTGCTCATGTTGCTTGTGGTTTTACGGTTATTGAGAGATTTTACCTCAAACGCTGTGCTCACATGATCACTCTCTCCCAAGACACAAATGCACAAAAACTCACATATAAAAAAACTAACAACTGTGTTTGGGGCCCAATGGTAGAGTCGTGGCCTAATGGTAGAGAGTTGGACTCATAATCGAAAGGTTGCGAGTTCGAGTCTCAGTCCGGCAGGGATTGTCGGTGGGGGGAGTGAATGTACAGCACTCTCTCCACCACCCTCAATACAACTACGAGGTGCCCTTGAGAAAGGCACCGAACCCCCAACTGCTCCCCGGGCGCTACAGCATAAATGGCTGCCCACTGCTCCGGGTGTGTGTTACTTGGATGGGTAAAGGCAGAGCACGAATTCCGAGTATGGGTTACCATACTTGGCTGTATATCACGTTACTTTCACTTTCAATCATTGGATAATACAACATTCCAGGCCCCTGATTTTCTTGTGTTGTTGTTCTCCCCGTTGTTCTCAGACTGTTTACAATGTGTTTTATTACCCTTTTTAATAACGGCGTAAAAACTGTGTGAATTTGTACAAAGCTTTCTGTGGCTTTTGACATCACCAGGTGCTATACTGTACTATAATGCTGCTTGTTCTCACCTTGTTTCCCTCTTCATCACTATCTCTCTGTGTATACGGCTTGTGCTCTAACTAGTCAACCAAACTGCCCATCTATTACATGCAGCTGAGTCATGTTTTCCAGCTCAGGTTTAAACAAATGAACTGCTGCCATTGCAGTAAATGTGTAAATAATCTCTCACACTGCCAACTTTTGAGTGACTGGGATATTCGACTTGAGGCTTGGTCACATTTACCAAGGATCAATGAATTTTTGCGTGTAAAATGCAGTTATTTGCGCAGAGGGCGTAAGATTGCCTTAAGCAGATTTCACATCCTTCACTCAAATTTGCCATTTTGACCACAAAATTTTGCGAATGTGACCAGACTTTAGCGTTGTGATATCGCTGTATCAATCCAATATAAATGTAAATGTGACATTACAAGGCGCCAGTGGGTTGTTGGGCAAAGCACTAAAACTAATAAAGCCTTAATATAATTGTGTTAAAATCACTGTATTATAAAATTCTAATGCAAAAAGGGTTAGTACTTTAACTTGACCAAACGCTTTCATCCAAACAGCAGATCGAACAGATCGAATATATATATATATATATATATATATATATATATATATATACAAGCAGAGTATTTGAAAGATGCACTGGGGAAGTGGGGCTTGACCTTGCTTCTGCTCATTGAAAATGGAGGAATTGCAAACTGCTTACTTGGCTTGGGGCTCGACTCAGGTCTCTTGGGCCTCTTATAGCAGTAACAATCAATCCCACAATGCCCTGACAGACTGTCTTTTGTGCTGATGGAGCACCCAGCTCAGTAGACGGCCTTGATAACTGCTGGCACGGACTGCAGATCAGTTTCAGGCTTGGTTGCTGTTGAAAGACTGATAAGAGAATAGCATAGACAACTCACTATAGCAGATGATGAGCGTTGAGAGTTGTAAGTTATGGCTGAACGTCACAATGTCACATAAAGCAACAGGTTTCTATTGTAACAACATCATGCCAGAGGTAGCAAGAACTGAAGATAATTTCAAGTGTGGTTTATCTCTGTGTTTATTTTAGACCAAGAGAGAACTGTATGCGTGAAGATATGTGTCAGAGAATAGTGTGTGTATATGTATTTATATCTATGCCTGTTGCCATCACTCATGTTCCTGTCTAGTGTTTGTGCGAGTAAGAATGTGCCACAGAAGCCACAGGCTTTGGTTTGTATGCTAAATGTATGTGTTATATGCTAAACCAAAACATAATACATCATTGTTCTTGTACATTGCATATAATCAGTCGCACATGAAAGCCAGTTGCGTAAATAGTAAACTGATGCATGAATCCAGTTTTATTTTTTATTATTTTTATTTTGCTTTAGGAATATTTCTTCATATTTAAGCTTGAATATAATTAGAAAAAAATGACAGCTCTGTGAGCTCAGTTTTATTGATGTTGAGCGCTTTGTGTTTTGCCACACAGACTTGTTAAAAGCATTAACTGTCTATGAAGTATCTCACCCAAAGAAAATATTGTTAATTGCTCTTTAGTACTTTTAATTATAGGCTTTAAATGTGTTTAATAGACCATTGACTTTAAAAACAGCCAGAAGTCTTTTGAGTCTTCCATAACAAATCTATATAGCTTTTCTTTAAAGATTTGTCTCACACGGACCTTAACAGAGCTTCCAATGAGATTTATATGTTTTGAAAAATGATGCTGTTCCTGTTCTGTCACAAAACTCATATATGAATCATTTCATTCCATTTATATTTACAGTACACATCATATCTGCTTAATGGAAGAGTTGTGATTTTAGTATCACTGAGGTACTATTATAATTTGTGTTAATATTTTACATTATTGTTCAATTTTATTGTTCCATTTTAGTAATTTAGCTTTTTTGTGATTTAGCCTATATATTTTTTTATATGTCTGCATATTTTTACAGTACATTCAATATAGGTTTTAGTTTTGTTTATTTCAGTTTTTAGTTTATTTTAGTGCATTAAGTTAACAAGCTGAAATAATTTTTTAATGTTTAATAATAACCCTGTTAGAAAAACACTACATGTTTACATTTTGCTCAGAAATGTGGATTTATGGACACAGTTTATATCCAAAACATCTGTATTTGTTAAATAAAGGGAGATAAAACAACATTTCACATGTTTGTTACTTCAGAGCACTGTTTCCTTTCCCTGAGATCACACTGTTAATTGAATGTTCCAAGTGCCAATTTCCTTTTTGTGAAAGCACCTATGTTCTTGAATAATAGTCTATTAATTAAAAAACGAAAACACTCTATATAGCTTATGTCTGATTTTATGTATTTATTTATTTGACAAAGAACATGAATTTGCTAAGCAGATGTCCGCGAGTTGCTTCCAAACGGGAAGGATTGTTTGGCCACCCCCAAACTCGCAATTCTTTCTTTTTCTCTTTTTTTATAGAGCTGTCACAGGAACAACACATATTAAGTAAATTGCCCTATTTATAAGAAACATTTTATGCTTAGTATTTTAAAAAGTTGGGTTAAATTTACAATAGCTCTAAGATTCAATTTACAATAGCTTTACTATTTTTTTATCTGACAGAAACGTATGCACCGCCCACTTTTGCTCGCAGTAATATGACGTCACGTACGTAACGTCAGTCGACGTGAACTGCATGAAGGTGGGTTTACAGTCTATGGTTGAACAGCTTGTTGGAAGTTTAAAGAAGTGTTTTTATGAAGCCAAAGCACTCAAACGTTCTGTTTGCTATTGTATCGCTAGTAGATATTCAAAGGTCTGAGTGGAAAAACGAAACCAAACCGCTCAGTCCAAGCCGTGGACATTAACGTTACGAGTTGACAAATTTAGCCCCGCGAGCTGTAAGTTACGTTAATCAACAGGTGTCTGTTCAACAGTGTGTTGCTGTATAGAAATGTTAAACTGCTTAGTCGAGAACTGACGTCTATCTTGGAGATTGTAACGTTACGTCATAAGGGAACAGTATTGATGGCTGACCTATATCTGAGCACACATTGGTCACTGACCGCTCACTTTGAATAGATTGCAAGCAGCAGCTATCTCGAGTATTTGCTACATCATGGTTCTTTAAAAAATTATTTACCATCACTTTATTTTGTAATCTATTTCAGTCCGTGTGTTTGTTTTGCTCACGTAACGCAGGTTAACATTTGATGTTGTGCCATGCGGTCAGTTCTAATTCCCTTCATTGGCAGTAGGCTAGTTATGGCTTCCCCAGGGTATTTTGGTGATGGTCCTCCGATGCGCGAGCGTGACTCCTACTTCACTGAGGGCATCAGCCGGAGTATGCGCGTGCCCGAGCGGCTGAGGGTCGGTCCATCGCCTCACGCGCAAGAGCCTGCAGACCAAAGACATGAAGAGTTACCTGCTGCCTACAGCATGCACATCCCAGACAGACTGTCCTTAACAGGTAGATAGCATATTGGTCATAGTTCAGACTCTATATTTTTAGTAATGAGTTACAGGTCAGATATGTGAACCTGGACCACAAAACCAGTCATAAGTAGCACAGGTATAATTGTAGCAATAGCCAACAATACATTGTATGGATCAAAAATTATACATTTTTCTTTTATGTCAAAAGTCATTAGGATATTAAGTAAAGATCATGAAGATATTTTGTACATATTTTCTACCATAAATACCAAAACTTTATTTTTGATTAGTAATGTGCAAAGCTAAGGTCTTCATTTGGACAACTTTAAAGGATATATTTATAGCTTTTTGTTTTTTTTTGACCCTTATGACTGGTTTTGTTGTCCAGCGTCACATATATGAATGTGTAATTGATTTATTTGATCAAAAATACAGTAAAAGTGATGTGAAATTAAAGACATGTATGACACTAAAAATAGATTTCTATATGAAATAAATGTTGTTCATTGAACTGTCTATTAGTCAATGAATCCTGGAAAGTTTATTTATTCAGCTTATTTGGCTGTTAAAAATTCAGCTTGGCTATCACAGGAATAAATAACATTTTAAAATGTATTAATAATAAAATATATTTTCCTGTGTTCCTGTGGCTCAGTGGTAGATCATTGCGTTAGCAGCACAAAGGTTGTGGGTTCAATTCCCAGGGAACACACATACGGACAATTAATGTATAGCCTGAATGCACTGTAAGTCGCTTTGGATAAAAGTGTCTGCTAAATGCATACATGTAAATAATTATAAATATATAAAATATATAATTATTTAAAATCTATAAAAAAAATATTAAATTGACAACATTTAAATTGTATTAATATTTCACAACTTTACTGCTTTCATTGTGTTTTTGGTAAAATTATTTTTTTTCAAATTTGTGAAAATTTGTGAGTATAAGTTACTTCTTTCAAAAACATAATAATAATAATTACATTTAGTTTATATTTTTTCAAAAATGTGTCCTCTTAAATTTTTTTACGTTTTTCAACAGATGCTCCTGATCTGAGTCCACGACCTCTCTTCAATAAACACACTTCATCAACGTGGGACCTGCAGCATGGGTCCTGGGACAGGGAGACGTTCATGAGAGAGCCTGTCCAGGTAGTCTCACATAGCCAAACCCTTGACTAAGTGGCAAAAGTGACATACATTTGGGGCGTGACGTGTCCAATCACAATTTGTTTTGTTTTTATGTGATGTGTAGAGAAGTTTATATTACACTAATAATAGAAAGGTGCAAAAAAGTTTGTTTGATGACTTGAGTCATTTAAAAAATATATATAAATGTCATTCCAGTTCATGATATTGCTTGTAATGTGTCACAGAGTCCACTGCGAAGGTCTTACAGTGACCAGGCCTTTGGTCGAACCCCTCCTGGAACCCCCACACACTCCAGACAGACACTCCACTCGCAGTCTCCGTAAGTCCAGTTCACTGTTTAACTCAAGTGCTGAAGCACTTTGTGGGAATCATATTATTATTGAGTTATAATGCTCTGTCATATATAAATATTCGAAGAAGCTGACAAATATTACTGACCAGAATATTACACTATATATATATATATATTTATATATATATATATTTACTGTACATATACACTCACCAGCCTCTTTATTAGGTATACCTGTTCAATTGCATGGTAACACAAATTGCTAATCAGCCAATCACATGGCAGCAACTCAATGCATTTAGGCATCTAGATGTGTTGAAGACGACTTGCTGAAGTTCAAATCGAGCATCAGAATGGGGAAGAAAGCGGATTTAAGTGACTTTGAACGTGGAATGGTTGTTGGTGCCAGACAGGCTGGTCTGAGTATTTCCAAAACTGCTGATCTACTGGGATTTTCACACACAACCATCTCTAGGGTTTATGGAGAATGGTCAGAAAAAGAGAAAATATCCAGTGACAGCAGTGGACGAAAATGCCTTGTTGATGTCAGAGGTCAGAGGAGAATGGGCAGACTGGTTAGAGATGATAGAAAGGCAACAGCATCTCAAATAACCACTCGTTACAACCAAGGTATGCAGAAAACCATCTCTGAACGCACAACACGTCGAAGCCTGAATTAGATGGGCTACAGCAGCAGAAGACCACACCGGGTTCTGCTCCTGTCAGCTAAGAACAGGAAACGGGAGGATGCAATTCGCACAGGCTCACCAAAATTGGACAATAGAAGATTGGAAAACCGTTGCCTGGTCTGATGAGTCTCGATTTCTGCTGCAACATTCAGATGGTAGAGTCAGAATTTGGCGTAAAGAACATGAATGCATGGACCCATCCTGCCTTGTCTCAACGGTTCAGGCTGGTGGTGGTGGTGTAATGGTGTAGGGGATATTTTCTTGGCACACTTTGGGCCCCTTAGTACCAATTGAGCATCATTTAAAATGCACAGCCTACCCGAGTATTGTTGCTGACCATGTCCATCCCTTTATGACTACAGTGCACCCATCTTCTGATGGCTACGTCCAGCAAGATAATGCACCATGTCCCAAAGCTCAAATCATCTCAGACTGGTTTCTTGAACATGACAATGAGTTCACTTTATTCAAATGGCCTCCACAGTCACCAGATCTCAATCCAATATATCACCTTTGGGATGTGGTGGAACGGGAGATTCGCATCATGGATGTGCAGCCGACAAATCTGCAGCAACTGCGTGATGCTATCATGTCAATATGGACCAAAATCTCTGAGGAATGTTTCCAACACCTTGTTGAACCTATGCCACGAAGAATTAAGGCAGTTCTGAAGACAAAAGGGGTCCAACCCGGTACTAGCAAGGTGTACCAAATAAAGTGGCCAGTGAGTGTGTGTGTGTGTGTGTGTGTGTATATATATATATATATATATATATATACACACAACCCGAATTCCGGAAATGTTGGGACGTTTTTTTTTTTAATTTGAATAAAATGAAAATGAAATTTTTCCATTTAAATTTTTCTGGATTCCTTTTTAATGGTTAAATTACATTTTATAAATCAAAAAGTGTGTCTAGCTAATTAAATTCATGAAACTTGAACAATTTAACATCACTTTATTAAAGGTTATACAAAAATGACATGTTTAGTGCCCTATGAAATGTTAAATTTTTTCCAACCTTATGTTTTATTGTTACCAAATTCGGCGCCCCCCTAAATTAATGGTAGGGAAAACTGGGTGAAAGATCTGGACTGCAGGCAGGCCAATTCAGCACCTGGACTCTTCTACTACGAAGCCATGCTGTTGTAATAGCTGGAGTATGTGGTTTTGCATTGTCCTGCTGAAATACACAAGGCCATCCCTGAAATACACATTGTCTGGAGGGGAGCATATGTTGCTCTAAAAACTTTATATACCTTTCAGCATTCATAGTGCCTTCCAAAACAATGCAAGCTGCCCATACCGTATGCACTTATGCACCCCCATACCATCAGAGATGCTGGCTTTTGAACTGAACGCTGATAACACACTGGAAGGTCTCCTCTCCTCTTTAGCCTGGAGGACACGGCATCCGTGATTTCCAACAAGAATGTCAAATTTTAAGTCGTCTGACCCTAGAACACTTTTCCACTTTGAAACTGTTCATTTTAAATGAGCCTTGGCCCACAGGACACGAAGGCGCTTCTGGACAATGTTCACATATGGCTTCCTTTCTGCATGATAGAGCTTTAGTTGGCATCTGCAGATGGCATGGCGGATTGTGTTTATCGACAGTGGTTTCTGGAAGTATTCCTGGGCCCATTTAGTAATGTCAATGACAGAATCATGCCGATGAGTGATTCAGTGTCGTCTGAGGGCCCGAAGACCATGGGCATCCAACAAAGGTCTTCGGCCTTGTCCCTTACGCACAGAGATTTCTCCAGTTTCTCTGAATCTTTTGATGATGTTATGCACTGTATATGAAGAGATTTGGCAAATTCTTTGCAATTTGACGTTGAGGAACGTTGTTTTTAAAGTATTCCACAATCTTTTTATACAAACTCTGACAGATTGGAGAACCTCTGCCCATCTTTACTTCTGAGAGACTCGGTCTCTCAAAGACATCCCTTTTATAGCTAATCATGTTACAGACCTGATGTCAATAACTTAATTAGTTTCTAGATGTTCTCCCAGCTGAATCTTTTCAAAATGTCTTGCTTTTTCAGTCCTTTGTTGCCCCTGTGTCAAATTTTTTGAGACCTGCAGCAGGCATCAAATTTGCAATGAGTTCATTTAGTGGCTAAAAGTGTAACATTTCTCAGTTTAAACATTTGTTTTCTATATTCTGTTGTGAATAAAATATTGGCTCATGTGATTTGAAAGTTAGTTTTCATCTTATTCAAATAAAAAAAAAACGTCACATTTCTGGAATTTGGTTGTTGTGTGTGTGGCCAAATAATAGAAATAGGCCTTTTGTGTACATAGAAAAAGTCTTTAGATCTTTGAGTTCAGCTCATGAAAAATGGGGACAAAAACAAAAGTGTTGCGTTTATAATTTTGTTCAGTATCTGTATATATATAAAATGTACTTACTGTTATGGCAAAGCTGAGTTATTAGCAGTTATTACTATTAAAATAGTCTTTTTGCAAATAATATTTACAAATACGAGTGTGAGTGTGCTCCCTTGAACCTTTAGAAATCATTCTGATATGACTTTGATCTCAATTATTATTTTTTATTTGTTTTAATTTATTATTAATAATGGTTCAGTACCATCGGTATTGATGACAATTTTTTGCTGCTTAAAATGTGTTTAATTTTTTGAAGGATTCTTTTCTTTTCTGTTTTGTAACATTAATGTCTCTGCTGTCAAATATAAATGTCTTTATATTTTATTTGAAAATATAAAGACAGAATTTTACACAGTAAAACACATTTTTCAATATGTATATTGGTGTATATCCTTAAAACATATTTTTTATTACACGAATACAGTGTACATAATACATTAATTTACAAATTGGTGATTCGACATTATCCTACAAATTATTTTATTCTCAACTTCAAGATTCTTAGTTAAATTGTATAAGCAAAAGTGTATATTTTAAGTCCTGTTCAAAGTTTTTAATCACAATTTTAGCCTTTTCTTTGTTTATTTTTAAATGGTCCAGGTTTGACAGAAAATACAACTATTAGTCTTTAAGTTAATGAGCTTATAAAAGTGGCATGATTTTAAAGAACTAGTAAATATTGTTTTAAATGTACATTTAAACAACTTTCAAAATGTATTTCATTGCCAGCTACCTTAATACAACATTTTTCAGATATTTTCCCAGAGAATTACATTCAGTATGCATCCATTTCATAGCCTTTATATTCATGTCTCACTACCATTAAACAGCCTCTAGAGGGCAGGAGAGATTGATTGTTGCATTTGGTCAGTTCACCTCAGCCACCTTCTGTGCTAAATGAGAAGCTTATTTATCTGATGAGACATTTATTATTGAATCAAACCCGTTCAAATGAATCGTGTCAGGTTTGTGTGATACAGCTAGTGTGAGTCTTAGTATCAGTCTTTAAATAACAGCGGTGCTCCTCTATGTCCGTACTCTCCCACCCTGTCCGCAATAGCTGCAGTATTGGACGTCCACCTGTCATGCATACAGACCCGTCCCCACCAAAGCCCCCAGGACTCCCCTCCATCCCACCCAACCTGCTGTCCCCAAAGAGCATGCTGCAGGCCGCCAAGGAGCTGGGCCAGCAGGCGTCTCAGAAACTCCTCCAGACCGTCACCAAAAAATACTCTTCCAGGTGACACTGATCCTCATCCTTCACACCCTGCCTGTCCCCTTCCTTCGGTTGTGGGCTCTTACTAACCTGGGATATTCAGCTGTTTGCTCTGACCGTTGAATCCCTGTTGTTTAGTTTGCTTGTTTCTGATGGAGCTGCCTCAGACTAGGCTTCCTGTCAGGCTCTTAGAGTCGGTGCACCTTTCATGCCTGCAAATTCACATCAGAGCTTTGGGCCTTGATTTAATTCACTGCTATTACTTTACCTGAGCAACTAACAAGCACCTTAATCATTCTAAAACTGAGCTTTTAGTTCCCACTTTCTTCTCATTTTGAATGGAATTGTTCACAAAATCATGTTAATTGTGGACTGCTGTGGTTCCTGGTGTTTCTTGTGTTTTAAGGTTTGGTTACCCAGAAAACCATCCCTCTCAGGCTGTGGAGGTTCAACCTGATCAAAGCAGGACAAGGTGACAGTGGCTCATGCAATTTCCATGTATACAAACGGCGATCTAAGAGCAAGCAAACACTTCCTGTTTAGTTGTCCATGTAGGGTTTTTATCATAACAGATTGTGTTGGAAGCCCGTTAAATTAAGATGTAAGGCAGGGCGTTATGTATGTTTCAGTGGAAAGATTAAGTTTTTGTTAACATTTATTTTTGTCCCACAGTGCCTCGCAGGTGTTCTGGCTCAGTCCTGAAGAGGACACGGGTACTGCCGTCGAGTTCATGGTGCTCCGCAGACAGGTGAGCGCTGGAGCTTCAGATTTCACTGAGAAACAATGCTCCCATTCATGCGCCGATTTTTTCTGTTGCGCAATTTTGTATGTCATGCATACAGACGTTTATATACACATAACACAATAAATACAATGTTTTTACATGTCGTTTGTATAAATACAGTGTGTATAATACAGTACTCTACAAATCTGTAGTTGACACATAATTTTACATGGACTAATTGTTACGTATATATATAAAAGCTCAGTTAAAGTAAAACAAATTCAAAAAAAAATATTGACCACTATTAGTTGACCTGGTGATATTTGTCTGTGTCTAGTCAATTAGCTTTTGGTCAACAGTGATTTTCTTGGTCGGGAGTTTATAATGTTGCCAAATTATTATTAGAATCATGTTTAAAAAAATAATAAGACATAACAAAAGGCCAGAAAATCAAATGTACAATATGAAGAGTGTAGTCCAATTTACAAGCAAATTAACTGGATCTTTTTTTCCCTTTAAATATTGGTTGATTGGCTTTTTTAGTAACTGTATACATTAATATATATAAATAAACAAATTCATACTTCTATACAGCAATATAACACATTACAATTAATCAAAAGTGACAGTAAAGACATGTACAGTTATACAAAAAAAGTTTTTCAGTTTTGATTATAAGAACCATTGTTCATAATTGAGCAGCGAATCAGCATATTAGAATGATTTCTGAAGAATCATGTGACACTGAAGACTGGAGTAATAATGCTGAAGATTCTAAATTGCTGTCACAGGAATAAATTGACATTTTAAAATATATTCAAATAGAAAAAATTTTTTTTTAAATTGTTATATTTCACAATTTAATGTATTTTTGAACAAGTAAATGCAGCCTTCCTTTAAAAATATATTTGAACAATTCTTACAAACCCTAAACCTCTCAACAGCATGCAGTATATCAGTATTTCTAGTGTGGTTGCTTTGATTTGACTGGTTCAGGTGGTGAAGATGAGCAGGAGGATAGCAGGGCTGGAGAGACAGAACGCAGAGCACAGACAGACGGAGCTGGTGCTGTACTCTCTGTTACTGTCTGCCTGTCTGATCAACAGCTGGCTGTGGATGCGCAGATGACGCCTCACAATCCACTACACTACACAGACAGCACTACAAGAGCAGGAGCGCTTTACTGGGAAGTACATAACTGCACAGATTTGCTCTCATAAGAATTATGGTAAATGGATGGTTTAGAAACCACTCCTATAGAAGACTGTCATCAGAATGAGGCGTTGACCTCTGAACCTTCCACTCGGATGTCACGTGATCACGGCAGTGACATGGGCCACTTTGAGGAACTCGAGCATGTTTCACTGATGTCGTTCAGGAATGCAGTCCCGCTGGATCTTTTGATCAGACTACTAGCTAGTTTTTTGTATTTGATTTATTATGCAAATTATGTAAATGCTGAGATGCTTTACAGGCCTTTACCTGTATTTATGAAAGTATACATATCAATGTTTATATTTAGATTTCCTTTTTTTCTTCCACTTAGGAATTTGAATAGCCTTCATCCGTTTTAACTCATTTTCCCAGCCTGATGTATGATACATATTTAAAATAAAACAAATTGTAATTAGTCTCATGTCTCGTTCTCTCACTGTCAACATTAAATTAGTAACAATTTTCATTCACATGATGCCTGACAAAGAACTACTAAACACTGCAAATTGATCAGTTTATTAAAAAATTAAATTAACCAAGGAAAAAGTTATTTAAATGCTTTAGACTATAAACCAAATGAAAAATGCAAAGCCTTATACAAAATCTGCACGAGATAAGATAGGAAATGAACAGGAATACAATTTAATTCTAATTAATCATCATTGTACATTGTAATAACATTGTCAAGCAGCAACTAGTGACATTTTGTAATGAAACAAATACTAGTGAAAAGAACATGAAAACATTCCTCGTGAGGAAAACAAACATACGTAAAATGCTCATTGATTGGGACACAAGGGTACATACTATACAAAATAATACAAAAACACTTTCTCATAATTCGTCCTGAGATGGACCGACACATTCTTCTTTAGAAACTCAAACTATAAAGTATCAAATGTAGCAAGACCATCAAGATTCATTTAGATAAGACTGAGGCTTCAGGTGGAACAAACCGATAAACGTGGTAATGAAATCTTGACCAGATTAGACCAGTACAGCTAAACTTTAACTCTTGAGGGTTTTATCTGTATGTAGACCAGCTTAAAGCATTATGATAGGGGCCGTATCAGTTTGTATTCAGGGAACTGTATTTGAAATGTAATGAGCGTGTTTATCAGTATCTTGTTCCACCTTTGTCTCAGTCCACTCTTTGGTCCATTGTCATAGTTTGTTCCCAAAATAGATTAGTGCTCTTCAAACTTGCTGAAACTGTCCTAAATACACAGCTGTTGAGCGTTGACAATGGGTGATCTAACAATGCTGGAAATGTTTCCTTTCAGATTTTATCGAAAAAAGAAAGCCAGGAAGGAAGAAAAATAACTAGTTTCTATCTCTCAAGTGAATGAGAAAAGACTGATCGTGCACAAAATGTCAGTACCAACGCACACAATGTGCTGAACTGAGACTGACTGCTCAAATACTTGATTACTTACAAATGAATTTGGTCCATGTTTCCAAAAAAACGAATGAAATAAAATGCTATGAAACCAAATATTTAGGGAACATATTTATATTTAATCAGGTTTGAATCTATTAGAATTTTATGTGGTTGTCTCTTAACCAAAAAACTGAACTATAAATATGAAACTGCTATGTTGGATCTTATTTCTTTAGCTCTGTATTTTCGAAATCATCACATAATGGCTCCTCATTAGTCACATGGCATTTAGGGCTCAGATGATTGGCTCAAAACAAGACATTTCCTGCACCAGCTGACCCCTTTAGAGGAATGGGTTTTATACTGTAATGATTTGCGTGTCCTACAGGGGGCAAACTTTGATTAGTGCCAAGTTTAACCATTCAAAAGTTTAGGGTTAGTAAGATTTTTCTTTTTTTACTTTTATCTAGCAGAAAATGTATTAGGATCTTATTAATAATCAGAAAATATTATACAAAATAAATGTTAAGTAGCACAACTGTGTTCAACATTTCTATAAAAAAATTATTCTGAAGGACCAAATCAACTAATTAGAATGATTTCTAAAGGATCATGTGACGACTTCAGCTTTGCCATCACAGGATTAAACTACATAAATATATTCAAATAGAAAGCAGTTATTTTAAATTGTTTCGATCAAATATATATAGACTTGGTGAGCATAAAATAATTAAAAACAACAAAAAAAATCTTACCGACCCCAAACTTTTGAATAGTATTATAAATATTAATACTTAATACTAAAATTGTGTATATCTAGAATCATTCATCTGAAGATGAGTTCTTTGACATGATGACCTGCTTTACAAACTTGCATTTGAATGTTTATTGAATCATGGGGGGGGTCTCTCCTCAACCACCACCAATGTGCAGCATCCACTTGGATGATGCGACCGCTGCCACAGGACAACGGCACCAGTGCGCTCACCACACACCAGCTACAGGTGGAGAGGAGAGAGAGTCATAGAGCCAATCAAGTGGATTACTTCAGAAATGACAAAAACCCCAGTTAACACACTGCAAGACATCTTTCAGACTATTTATCATATTTGTGTATAAGAACCTGAGAAACGCAAGCGAATTCATGAATAAATCAGCTCAATGTTGTTGTAACATCTGCCAGGGAACGTTTTAGAAAAGTGGTTCAGGTGTGCACACTTGAAATGTGACGTTCCAGATAAAAACGGACATATCGAACAGACGTCACATTGACATGCGTAAGCCTCAAGGACTGAGCGTCAAGCAGAAAATCACTTACAATTTAGACCAGAGGTCATTCTGAAGAAATTCTGAAACCTTTAAAGCACATGACAAAATAATACAAGCATTGAAATCAGATGGTTTCATAGATGTTTACTGATTTCATGGAAGAATCTCATTTACAAATCCATGTAGTCTTGAATTACGTTAGACCCTCTAAATAATATGAGGATCATTGCTTGGCCCTGCTTTATTTGCGTATAATGTGTTTTTTTTTTTATGGATTCCTTTGGTCAAGAGCTAAATGTCTGTACTGCAACCACAAGACTGGAAAAAAACGAATTGTTATCTACAAATTGAAATTGAGGAATTACTATCACATTGAAACAACAGATTTGGAGGTTTTCCAAACGGTGAAAGGACAGACCGGGAAATCCGGGACCCATGGCTACCACCACGCGCTAAGTGTGGTACCTCTCACTCAAGGCACGTTGTGGTTGCTGTAGCTCTACTGGAATGATGGACCTCAGTTCTGATTGGAAAGCTACAGACTCACACACAGACAAACCCAAAACCAGTTGGGTCACTCATACTTTCACATACGGATACATGAGCTTGTGGACACAGGTAAACGCTTGTTGGTCCATTGCTCTTAAACTGTGCGCGGTGAAGCGTTAAGTATGTGCTGTACAGACAATGCGTCCTAGAATACAAAAGGCTCGAAGACATTCAGTTTTACAGTATTCTGATTCAGTATTTACACATAACAACTGTTCGGCTAGTCACTATATCGCTTGATACTCAAGTGCCACATTTGTATTATTAGTACATATACACAACAAAACAATTGCATACCCAAAAAATATGTAAAAACAAACACACAAGTAGTGCAATAAATGTAAAAAATTATGCCAATATATTTGGTCCGAGAGTCTGGAGGGGAAAAAAGACCACCAGACAATACTGTACAAACAAAGTGTTGATTGTAAATGACGTTGTAAATTGTTATTCAAAGATTTGAATGCATTCCTAAGCATCCTGACAATCTTGATCTGAGAGTAACGGAGAGAATAGAAGTGCACAGATTCCTTCACCTGCTTAGAGTTGTTTCTTTATCAATGTGTGTGTGATCAGATGAGTATCTCCACCATCTCGCTGTCCACGTCCTGTGCTGGGAGTGGCGGCGGCGGCAGGCTTTGCTGCAGGAGCGACTGCATTGGCGCTCTCCTCTCTAATGTGCTGCTGTGAAACACTGGCACATCTGTAGAGACAAAGAAACATGCAGATGTTTAGGGTCATGCTAGGGTAAAAAAAGTGTCTTAAAAGGAAAAATATTTTTCAAAAGCTGGTTTAAAAAAAGCCATGTTCAAAGAAATGTACTCTTTGTTTTCATATGGTTTGAAAAACAATTAAATTAAATGACTCCAAAAATGTTGAATACACAAGGAAAAAAACATACACACACATTTACACTTATCCAAAGCGACTTACAAATAAGGACAATAGAAGCAATAATATGTAAGTGATAAGTCTCGGTTAATCTAACTCAGTAAACGTAGCAAGATTTTTTTTTATAATAAATAAAAACACAATTAATATAAAGTTGAAAGAATAGAAAAAGAATACAGAACGCTAGTGTTAGACGGTCATTTTTATAATAAATAAAAATAAACAAGTAGGTAGAATAGAAATAGAATAGAGTGCAAGTGTTAGAGGTTCAAGTTTCTAAAACAAGTAGTATAAAAATATAATTAAATAAATGTATTACAGACTCAAACCTGTACACCCCTAAGTGAAAATGTCCAAATTGGGCCTAATAAGCCATTTTCTCTCCCCGGTGTCATGTGACTCGTTAGTGTTACAAGGTCTCAGGTGTGAATGGGGAGCAGGTGTGTTCAATTTGGTGTTATCGCTCTCACTCTCTCATACTGGTCACTGGAAGTTCAACATGTCACCTCGTGACAAAGAACTCTCTGAGTATCTGAAAATAATTATTGTTGCTCTACATAAAGATGGCGTAGGCTATAAGAAGATTGCCAAGACCCTGAAACTGAGCTGCAGCATGGTGGCCAAGACCATACAGCGGTTTAACAGGACAGGTTCCACTCAGAACAGGCCTCGACATGGTCGACCAAAGAAGTTGAGTGCACGTGCTCAGCGTCATATCCAGAGGTTGTGTTTGGGAAATAGACGTATGAGTGCTGCCAGCATTGCTGCAGAGGTTGAAGGGGTGGGGGGTCAGCCTGTCAGTGCTCAGACCATACGCCACACACTGCATCAAATTGGTCTGCATGGCTGTCATCCCAGAAAGAAGCCTCTTCTAAAGATGATGCACAAGAAAGCCTGCAAACAGTTTGCTGAAGACAAACAGACTAAGGACATGGATTACTGGAACCATGTCCTGTGGTCTGATGAGACGGAGATAAACTTATTTGGTTCAGATGGTGTCAAGCGTCTGTGGCGGCAACCAGGTGAGGAGCAAAAAGACAAGTGTGTCTTGCCTACAGTCAAGCATGGTGGTGGGAGTGTCATGGTCTGGGGCTGCATGAGTGCTGCCGGCACTGGAGAGCTACAGTTCATTGAGGGAACCATGAATGCCAACATGTACTGTGACATACTGAAGCAGAGTATGATCCCCTCCCTTCGGAGACTGGGACGCAGGGCAGTATTCCAACATGATAACGACCCCAATCACACCTCCAAGACGACCACTGCCTTGCTAATGAAGCTGAGGGTTAAGGTAATCTGTGGGGCATCCTCAAATAGAAGGTGGAGGAGCGCAAGGTCTCTAACATCCACCAGATCCGTGATGTCGTCATGGAGGAGTGGAAGAGGACTCCAGTGGCAACCTGTGAAGCTCTGGTGAACACCATGCCCAGGAGGGTTAAGGCAGTGCTGGAAAATAATGGTGGCCACACAAAATATTGACACTTTGGGCCCAAATTGTACATTTTCACTTAGGGGTGTACTCACTTTTGTGGCCAGCGGTTTAGACATTAATGGCTGTGTGTCAAGTTATTTTTAGGGGACAGCAAATTTACACTGTTATACAAGCTGTACACTCACTACTTGACATTGTAGCAAATATTAATTTCTTCAGTGTAGTCACATGAAAAGATATAATAAAATATTTAAAGATGTGAGGGGTGTACTCACTTCTGTAAGATACTGTATATATATATATATATATATATATATACACACACACACACACACACATTTCAGGTTAAAATTTATTTTTACACATATTTATTAATTCATCAATATTATGAAGTTGCCCTACATGACTTTTCCAACCAAACAGTGATGCCTTGTTATAAAAGATAAAATAATGCAAAATATTTTATATTTGTATCACAATTTTCTTGTTTTCCCTTTCATGTTGATGCAGAAAGTACTTATTTTAAATATTTGCTTCAGTCCATTTATTAAATAATTAAAATATATTATGCTAAATTACAGACTTTTCATGTCAGGACAGATACATAACCCTAATATTGTTTTTCCTTTATGAAGTAGTGTATTCAAGTTATTTTATGTATGAATTGCATGTTTGTTGAATAAATTATTACATCTGTTTTTTATTTTGTTTAGTTTTTTAAGTCATGTGATTGACAATTGTATCAAATTTTCTTTACCAATTTTATCACTTTTCTATTGTGCTGTTCCAATCAATTAGCATTCACCTAGTCATTAGTGGTTGCTGGGTAAGTTTCTCATTATAAAAACAAAACCTGAAGAAAATACTAGTTTATTATCGGTAATTTGTGATTTTGTCTGTTTGCTGTACCGGCGATGCGGTCGGGTATGTAGACTGGGCTCGGGCTGCTGATCCGGCTTGGTCCGGATACATTCTGCAGGGCAGGTGTGCTCGGCTTGCTGGCCTCCTGACCCTTTTCCGTCTGGGTGCAGCTGTCTCTGCTGCCGGTCTTTGAGTGTGTGGTGGCTGGCATGGGGGTGGAGGGCAGGACTGGAGATGGAGAGGAGGAGATGGACTCTGTCCTCAGAGAGTCACCTCTGAACTCTGGGCCGAGCAGAACACCTGGAACATAAAGAGTGTGAACAATTCAGATGTGGACGGATAAAAGACATGCATTAATACATTATAAATACATTGTATTATAGTATGGCTGCAAATAGATTTTTGGTGATAAGAGATGACATTCAGGCCGATCAGGATAAAAGAGATGCATTAATCACTTAATTACATTGAGTGTGCTGCAAATAGATTTTTGGTGATAAGATAATAATTAACTACAATTTCTCACTAATAAATGACATCATAAGTGGAAAGAACTAACCATCATCCACTTACTTATTTTTTCTATCTATCACAAATATTTTTTTTTCAAATTTAAGCATGGATGCTTTTTGTTTTTAACACATTTAGTAGAAATATACCTCAGTCTATTTAATGTCCTAATTAATTATGACTTCAATAAATTACATCAAAGTTATCAAATTACTTTGTGGAAAAGAAAGATTATATGATCAATTCATTCATTTGTTCACGGCATTCATTCAGGAATTTGTGTTCTCCCCCCCAAAAAATTAGGCTGTTTTCCTCGCCTTCGAAGCAAATAAGAAAGAGTTCCGGCGGATGACATGACGGTATGGTGTATAAGTGATGAACGCAGAGAGAGAACAAACTTAGAAGGCGGAGGATTTGTGTGTTGGATTGGATAAGTCGGAGGCAAGAGGATTTGCAAAAGTTGGAATTTTTGGAGACCTTTGCTAAAGTAAGGAAACTTTGTTTCCTTTGCTACTAGATTTCCCAGAGGCACACGCGCGACATCATCCGCCTGAATGTCTTCCTCTTACCACAGTCAGCAGAAGTGAGAAAAAAAGTGTTCATTACGTTTGAAATATGGATATTTATCTTTCAAAATAACACATTGGATTCGCTACAGGGAGCCTTTATTCATCCCCCGGAGCCATGTGAGGGACGTTTTATTGCGGATGCGTGTACTTTATTTCACGTCTTCCGAACTGTATACAGCAAACACTCGTTTATCCCCATTGAGAGGCTTGGAGGGACCAGGACAATTTTTTATATAACCCCGATTGGATTCGTCTGAAAGAAGTCATATACACCTAGGATGCTTTGAAGGTGAGTAAAAACAGTCTAATTTAATTTTTTTGGGTGAACTAACCCTTTAAAGTAAACTGCTCTCTTTGAAGGAATGGGTCTTTGAATCATCGGTTCACACGATTTGTTCAAAACGCGAATTCATTCAGAAACTAAACACCGCTGTGTTGCTCGGAGACGTACAACAGTTCTGCGATGGCTTTAAAGGTAAAATGTTCTCTGCAAAATTGAGCAAAAGCATAATATTGTGTTTGAAATATAACACAATATCAACTTATTTACTGAACTGTTGTATAATATCACATTTAAACTTGTGATATGGGGCACTCGTGTAATATTGCTCTCCCTGCTTGTGTGATATCACTTATAGTATGATATACATATGAGACAAAAACTCATACAGGGGCATTGTTTTGCACCAATATCTTGAATTCTGGAAGCATAACTGCGTTGTTGCCCTGCATCATTTTTGTCAACAGTCAACTATATGAAATGTAAGATGATGTACAGGTCTGGGGGTGGGGGCAGTGCATTAACTGCGTTAAAATATTTTAAATCGCGTTATTTTATCATAACTAATTTAACGCATTAAACTGACAGCCCTATTTATTTTATTACTTATTTTGGCTCATTTACAACTGGGGCCTCTCTGAGGATTAAACTGTCCCACCAGAAACGCAATTCAAATCTATTTCTCATACACCTACCCAGACTGCCCTTCCAGCTGCGGTCTTCCCTGCGCTCCTCCGTGATGGGGCTGCTTCCACTGAGACCCAGCGAGTGTGACAGCAGCCCGGAGCCGCTGGAGCCGCCGGTGCCCATAGCTATAGACATGAGGGACTTGGAGGGCCTCATGGCAGGGGCGTCTAATTTGCTGGCCGGCTCTTTCCGCGAGCGCTGATGCAGTACCTTTATCATGGCGTCCTTCTCTATGATCTGAGCATGCAGGTTTTTAATCCTGCTCTCCATGTCCAGACAGCGGCGGTTAGCCATGAGGATCTCCTCTTCTTCTTTCTGGATACGTGCCTCCACCGAAGTGTCGTAGCTGCTGCTGGGGGAATGGCTGATGAAAGCAGAGGACGTGTCTCTGGATAGGTTAGAAAATAAACAAATATAAAAACCAATGAAAAACTTTTTAGTTTGCTTTCAATTCCAGTTAAGATTCAGTTTATATTAATTGTCATAGATAGTTTTACTTCTGTTTTTATCTAATAGTAATTTCAACTTTTGGTTTTATTTTATATAGTTTCAGTATTCGTATAGTAGCCATTCATATATAATGAATAAATATTATATTTTTCCCATTTGTACTGCAGTGCACTATAGTTTCAGTTTAGTGTTATTATTATGCATAATCACAGTTTTATGTTTGAATTTATTTAATCGGATTAACCCCTTGAGATGTACCATCTCATTTTCGAGGGGGTCCCATATGTCCATTTATGCATTTCAGGTCCAATAATGTCATGTTAGTTTTCAGGATGACAATGTTGATAAATCTTAAATAACTTTCTATATTCCTACAATGTAGGCTTAGTGTATAGTAGTGAACTTGTGTACCTCTGTGTGGCCACAGAAGCAGCGGCGTCCAGCGCAAACTGTCTCATGACGCTCTCCTCCAGGTATTTCTGCTCCCATTTGGTCATGTCAGCCTCCAGGGCCAAAATCCTCTCCTCTTTTTCTCTCAGGTGCTCCATCAGAGCCGCTGAGCTGAACTCAGGACTAACTGGGTTCTGAGAACCACCATGCCTCTGTGAGAGCGAGCGAGAGAGAGAGAGAGAGAGAGAGAGAGAGAGAGAGAGAGAGAGAGAGAGAGAGAGAAACAGAAAGAACCATTAATAAATCTTAGTCAAGTAAATCAATTCTGACTAAAATGTCATTACAAATATATATGTTTCCCCATTTAAGCTAGTTAAAATAAGGCAACTGGCTTAGACTAAACAAAATATTTGCATATGCTGTCTACTTTTAGACTTCCAAACCAGTAGCTTAGCAGCAGGTTAACATCAGACTAATTGCAATCAATTTTTTTCCCAAATCAGTAAAGTGCAAACCCTGCCTTCACAGCTGCTTCTAAAGATTGCATTAGTCATGTCATTCACAGTGCTGATTGCCTACACAACACAAATAATAAACCTTAACCTTAGGTTGGTAGCTCATCCTGATAGCGTTACTCAGCCACATACACAACATTTCTGAACTCTAAACTAAGTCTATGAAGTCTGAACTTTTCTTGACAGATGACTGGGTTGATTGAGCCTACATGAGGCAGAATTTGCACTGAACTTGTTGAGTTTCCTGTGTGGAAAAGTCCAGTGTTTTGTTAGAGCTGTGTGTTTTATGCTTATTAGAGTACTGTGCTGTTAGATTAGCAATGCTAACATTCAACTGCATTGTAATCAATCGTGAGTTGAGTATTCTCAATGTGGAATGCTATGTGTAAGATGCATTTACACTTGTCTAGTTTCGTCTGGAATGCGTCCCAGACCACCTCTTGAATTGGTTTGAGTGATCGGATTTAAATCCATCTCGAAAGCGTTTCAGAGGACATTTGCACATGGTCTTTTCATGATCGAATAACTATGCAATCAGAGAAAATGCCTGAAGTGACCAGCTGTAAACAGGCTCTAAGATTTGAGTACTGTTGATCTAAAGTATTTTAATCTCATCTGAAGGTTGTTTCAGGTGTCCTGGTTGAAGGAACACCACATAGGAAGGATGTCCAGTGTCTGGGCTTCTAATGAAGAATACAGCTGTTTGCTTCTCCTCCTCCTCTCGGCTCAACACACACATTAACATAGGAGGGTGAGCTGCAAACTTTCCTCCAGATTAGGGGTCAGTAAAAATTGGACACACAGGAAGAGGGTACACAAGGAAATGGATCATCTCCACAATGACAGCATGAGCTCCTGCAGCTGAGAATCATCCATGTATGACTGTTGTGGGTGTAGAAAAAGTAATTGGTTGCACTTATTGCAGTTTAAAGGGTTTTCAAACTGGGGTCCAGGGAAATATATATATATATATATACAGGTACATCTAAAAAAAATTTGAATATGGTGAAAAGGTTATATTTTAGATTCATTACATGTACAGTAAAACACTTCAAAAGTTTTTTTGTTTTAATTCTGATGATTAGAGCTTACAGCTCATGAAAGTCAAAAATGTATATCTCAAAATATTAGAATATTTACATTTGAGTTTCAATAAATGACCATCCATAAAGTATAAATAGTGGGTATCTCTTGTTCTTTGAAACCACAATAATGGGGAACACTTCTGACTTGGCAATGGTCCAGAAGACGATCATTGACACCCTCCACAAAGAGGGTAAGTCACAGAGGGTCATTACTGTTGAAATGCTGTTCAAGGAGTGCTGTATCAAAGCATATTAAATGCAAAGTTGACTGGAAGGAAGAAATTGGGTAGGAAAATGTGCACATGCAACAGAGATGACTGCAAGCTTGAGAATACTGTCAAGCAATGCTGATTCAAACATTTGAGAGAGCTTCACAAGGAGTGAACTGAAGCTGGAGTCAGAGCATCAAGAGTCACCACGCTCAGACATCTTCAGGAAAAGGGCTACCAAACCTCTTCTGAAACAGAAACATCGTCAGAAGCATCTTACCTGGACTAAGGAGAAAAAGAACTGGACTGTTGTTCAGTGGTCCAAAGTCCTCTTTTCAGATGAAAGTAAATGTTGCATTTCATTTGGAAATCAAGGTCCCAGATTCTGGAGGAAGAGTGGAGAGGCACAGAATCCATGTTGCTTGAAGTCCAGTGTGAAGTTTCCACAGTCAGTGATGATTTGGGCTGCTTTCATCTGCTGGTGTTGGTCCACTGTGTTTTCTGAAGTCCACGGTCAACGCAGCCATCTACCAGGAAATTTTAGAGCACTTCATGCTTCCTTCTGCTGACAAGCTTTATGGAGATGCTGATTTCATTTTCCAGCAGGACTTGGCACCTGCCCACACTGCCAAAGGTACCAAAAGCTGGTTCAATGACCGTGGTGTTACTGTGCTTGATTGGCCAGCAAACTCGCCTGACCTGAACCCCGTAGAGAATCTATGGGGTATTGTCAAGAGGAAGATGAGAGACACCAGACCCAACAATGCAGACGACCTGAAGGCAGCTTTCAAAGTAACCTGGGCTTCCATTACACCTGAGCAGTGCCACAGGCTGATTGCCTCCATGCCACACCGCATTGATGCAGTAATTCATGCAAAAGGAGGCCCAACCAAGTATTGAGTGCATAGAAATTAACATACTTTTCAGAAGCCTGAGATTTCTGTTTAAAATATCCTTTTTTTATTGATCTTATATAATATTCTAACAATACTAAATTTTGGGTATTCATTATCTGTAAGCCATAACCATCAAAATTTCAAGAAATAAAGGCTTGAAATATTTCAAATATTACATCTGTAATGAATCTATATAATATATGGGTTTCACTTTCTGAAATGAGTGACAAGAAATATTGATCTTTTTCATGATATTCAATTTTTTTGAGATGTACCTGTATATAGCTGTCGAGATAACAAACAGTTCTGGGCCATAATGTGGTCAAATTTCAATTAAAAGTCAAAAGTTTAAGTTAGAATAGCGTGTGCATCTCTTACCTGTTGCATTCGCAGTGATTCGAGCTCTCTCTCCAGTCGAGTGCGTAGCCGATGCTCAAGCTGTTCTCTCTTCTCACAAGCAGCCTGAAGCTGTGCTAGAGCCTGCTGCATCCGCTCCACCTTCTCCACATATACCTGCTTTTTCTTCAGCTGTAAAAACACAGAGAATGCAGGTCAGTCGCCACTGCTCACGCCGCAACCAGAAGACTCCATCCACCTTACAATGCCTCTTTGTATCCTTCAACCTCTCTTTCTGTTCTCCACATCTCTCAAATCCACCAGTGATCGTAATTGCAGCCAAAATGAATGCCCCAATTTAGCTCGGGGGGGTGGGGGGGCAACATAGTGAGAGAGAGAGAGCACAGAAGTATTTGGCTCCCGTTTGGAAGCGGTGGGTGGAGAGGGCAAGAATTCAGCCATCTTCAAGTCCTTTCATGGCAGACAACTCAAGAGGCTTTGTTAGGGGGAACAAGCAGGCGTTTGTGACAGGGCAGAACAAAAGTGGAACGGCCTGGTGCATTTTGGGACGCAAGGGTGCGTGCCCCGTTCAGCGATGGCCAAAAGGCCATCTGGGAGTACGCCAAAAGAGCTCAACCACAGACTCCAACTGTTACAAACACTCAACAGCGGAGTTCAGAAACGTCAATGCTACTTCGGCTAGAAGGCGTTTTTCTCACTTTCTCTCCCTATTGAAGTTTTATTTTGGCCTCAGAAAAGGTTGTGTGGTTTCAGAGAAAGTTGCAGCCAATGGTTCACTTGAGCTTTAAGATCTCAACTACAGCAATGAGGAGCTGACAGGAAGAACTTCAAAGAACTTAAGAAGGTTGAGCTTAAACATTGTGGTGGAGTACCACAGGGATGTGTTTGAAGGTAAGTGGGTTGTGACTCAATGAAATGTCTATTTAAAGGGGTCATACGTTGCTAAAAATAACATTATTTTATGTATTTGGTGTAATGCAATATGTTTATGCGGTTCAAGGTTAAAAAAACGTTAAAAAAGATATATATTTTCCACATACTGTACATTATTGTTGCTCCTCTATGCCCCGCCTTTCTGAAACGCTTCATATTTTACAAAGCTAATTGTTCTGAGAAGCGAGGTGTGCTCTGATTGGCCAGCTATCTAGTGCGTTGTGATTAGCCGAATACCTGTTTTGCAAATCTTCCCACACAGTGACGTAGACATGTGGGGGCGTGTTTAAATGAGGCGTTTTAAGAGGGTATGGTCGAGTCTCAACTTCTATAAAGAACATCTCTTTGGTTTTGAGACTTTAGTCTTTGCAACTTCAGGGATCTTATCTATGCACGAACAGCTTGTAACACTCCAAAGAGAAAGGAATACTTGAAATCACATCATATGACCCCCTTTAACGCTGGTTTCAATAAAGTACACCCACAACTTTATCAACAATAAGACACTCATAAGCAGAAAATATTTACAGATAGGGGTGGGCGATATGACCAAAATCTTATATCACGATATGACAAATTTTATATCACGATAACAATATATATCACGATATAGTTTTTTTTTCTTTTACAATTTTTTTTATTATATTAAAGTCTTTGATACCATAGAATTTTCATAATCCTTGTCACCAATGTCAATATTAAACTAATACAAGCCTAAAAAGAGAGAGAAAGGAGAGAGAGAGAAAAAAACTCAACCTCACTGAAGATAAATAAACAGTCGGTGATGAAATAAGAATAAGAAACTAATTGCAAGCAATAGGACAAAAACTACAATAAATAAGAAACACTACTATGTTAGATATAATTAACACGTGTATCATGTATAGATTCTATACATATTATAAATATATCATTATGTTTTTTATTTATTCTAATTAAAGTTACAAAAGTGATTTAGTCAAGAGCAGTGAGAGATTTTCTAGCAGTGTGCTATGATTAACGTGAATGGCAGACAGAACGAATATTGGACAGCTTCCCCTTTAAGACCGAAGTCCGGATCCAATACAGCTAAGTTACTGTTACAAATGCGTTTTCTCTTTTTGCCGTTTACTCTCTCTTAAGACATAAATCGCTGTGTTTTTGAGGATACTTGCAAAGACGGGGATTCTAACGCATATAAATATGTTTATGTAATTGTTAAAAGTCGGCAAAAAAGAAAAAGCGCGCTCCTCTCACACAGAAAGAGACGGCGCATGCATATAGGTCTGTTGTTTGAGTTTCAATGGCTTAAAATCGGTTGTTTTAAAACTGCAGTGTTTAAAAACGCGTGACCATGCTACAGATGTAGTCCTTCGTTTAGGAACGAGCTCCTCGTTTTGTCCTGGCTGGTCGTTCTCCACCTGCTTCTGTCTCCTTCACGCCCCGTGGTGGGCGGCGTATAAAGATCACAGTCACTCAAATGATGAAAAGGTATTACCTTAAACAATGTATTTTGCGACACCACAAAATAAACGATAGAACATAATATGAAACGATAGACTTTTTATTTCGTCCATCCGATATATATCGTCATATCGCACAGCCCTATTTACAGATGTTAATTTATTTCCCAAAAGTCAATCTGTTATGCTATATTGTTCAATGGTCAGAGAATTAAAGCAATTTGTGAAGTATCTGGAATAGATCAAGCCCTGTCTAAAATCTGCCCAGTGAAAGGCTGCCAAACAGGCACACTGCCTCAGCCCTTCATCTGGATGGCAGCATGATTCAGCAACTCCCTGGCCAAAATAAAATAACAGAAGTCCTTTGAGATTCCTTAGCTCTGAAAGAGTAACATACAATGTGACCACAACAAGCAAGGGAACACATATACATACATAAACATACATATGGTCACAGAAATCATAGAAAATGTAAATTAATCTTGTTGACAAGCAGGTAATTAAATTAACACCAGACGAGTTAGAACCTGAATGTCTGCTGCTTTGTTCTGTCCCAATTTAAAATGTGTTTTATTTTTAAAATAGTGGTTATTAAAAAGTGCTCATATAGCTATGTAAATTTAAAAACACTATGGAGTGAATGAAAAACTAATACCTAAAATTGTACAAGGGTACCATTGGTTATCAATGAGCTTTACCTCCTCCTCCAGTTTGACCACTTTGGCTTGGGCATTATTCAAGGCCTGGTCACGGATCTCTATGTGTCTGCGCTGGTCCTCGTTGGTGGAGCGAAGTGAATTCACCTCGATATCCTGCTTTTCCTTCTCTCTTTGAATCTCTTTAACTGATAAATGAGTAAAATGTACATTCAGCATTTTCTTTTCCAATATATTACAACAAAAATTGTGCTTACAAATGAATGGTATTTCAAAACAAATCTATGGTTAATTTAAGTGATCACATTGGCTTAGAGGAAGTTCTAGCTAGATTTTTTTAGATTTAGAGGTCCACTTACTCTGAGTCTGAAGCTGTGAGATGGCTTTGCGATTGTCCTCGGTGCCTTCATACTCTTTTGCAGTGAGCTGCTTGTTGGCCATTTCCATTCGCTCTATTGAAAGAAAGAGACTATTCAATTATACTTTCCCCTAATTTTATGGTTAAAAAATATCACAATCACAATAAAGTTTGGTCATGTGCGAGAGATTAAATCAGTGTTAGAAAACAGGATAACAAAACCAGACCATCGGTGTCAAACAGATTTTATATGCGGACGTATTCATGTGAAAGTGTATATGACCTCTCATTACAAAGTGTGGTTTTGTAACGACAAAGCCTTTTGGAAATGCTAATACCAAAATAAAAATATTGAATTTTCTTCATGCATTCAATAAATGCAACAAACAGCTGTAACTATTTTAACAGAGGCTTTGTGCAATATTCTCCATCCTACCAAAACCCTGGAATATGAAGCTCATATTCCAGGCCACTTCTCACAAATGATATACCACTGGGACTGGTTGCTCAGCAAATTGGAAAACAAGAATCTAATAAACATTTTATATGTGCCCAGCTCCCAAAGAGTGGTCTTGACATAAGTCATGATGTGCTGTTAAAACTGGCCCAGATAAAAGGGCCATTATAATAGTAGGGGTTGCTAGTTTTTTGCTATGGCAAACCATTCATCAGGGAAGCAGGCCAAACGTTAAAACAATATTTCCCCCTGTTAAGTCAACCAGACTGTGAGATGAGCATTCCGGAATCAAATGCCTTTCCCCCACTGCGCCTTAGTGCCTCTCAAAAGAATTAAGATTCAAATCTAGATTTAAAATATAGATGAGAAATAACATTTTTGGTAGATGCCAAGAAGTTGCAAAAAAGTAACAGTACACAATGTGTTTTGTCCACAGCACAAACATATTAGGAAAAAGTATGCACCAAAAGTTTAACAGTTAGGATCAGGGGTTTGCTGAAATCCCTGACCCAAAAAATTAGCAAGAGTAATAAGTAATGGATGCCTTCGCACACAACATTAATTATTGATTGTAAGAAATCTACTTTGATAAAATCTAGGCTTGAACAATAGCAAAAGTAGTATATCAAGCTACAGAAAATATGAGAAACATGGGGTGAAAGAAAAAAGGGCAAGAGAGAGAAGAAAAAATTGCTGTAAACTCTGGGAGCTCCCTGTGGACTTACAGTCTGGGCATACTGCCATAAATCAGGGTTTCTCTGTTCTCTGTTGGACTTAAGAACACAGTGAGGCATGATCGTAGAGGTGGCTACACTCAGGCAGAGTGGGCCTGCTGACAGCAGCAGACGAATGAGAGCGAGAAACTGTTGCTTTGGTTTGGACTCCAAAAGATACTATATATCAGTGACTGCCTGAGATATCACACAGAAGAAAACAAACTAAATGAAAATTAAAATGCTTTGAACTTGGATAAGAATAAGGAGCCTCTTTCAAGATGGCGAAGTCAGATTCTAACTCAATCTGACACAATGACATCATTATTCACATGGGCACAGGTGATTGGTTTATTTTTTCATACAAGCAGCCAATGAGTTTACTATTCAACATTCAAATACTCGGCTAGTGCTTGCTGTAGCAGTTGTAGCGCCCTTCAGAAATCCTCCACCTTCCCCTATCCTACGGGTTGAAATCATATGGGGGGTTATTTCATGTGTTATATGTGCAGCAGCAGTATTTCTTACATGCTTACAACAGCACGTCTGTGGATGTATTGGCAGTAACAAGTCCTAGTATTTTCTCTGCAGCAGCAGCGTAGCAGATCTATTCAGCCAAGACCAAACACATTAACATTTTCATGTAGATTACCATGCTAAACTCTCTTAGAGTTGTCATGACAGAAATAGCTCTACTCTACTGCAACTTGGTATATCTGACTGTGATCCAGTAATCCATTCCACACTGTCAGCCATAAACATATCTACTCTTACTGATTTCTCCAGCATGTTACCAAAAAAAAAACAAATAAATCAGTAATAGTTTACATCAAATTGGTGCACTATATAATAAGAACAACACAAATATGCTTTGGAGTCATCGCTTATTCATAAGATTGTGATACAGTGACAAGGTACAATTCATGAACACTACTTTCATAACAATTACTCTTAAACCATGTTTTCATTGAATTACTCTGTTTTGTTCTCACCTCTTAGATCCCTGTTGAAGTCGTGCATCCTGCGCACCTCCATCTCCATCTTATTTCTCATGGTCTTCTCGAGAGCTTCCCTCTTTGTGGATGATTTGGCCAGGTTCTCATAGGCTTCAGACACCATCTGGATCTCAGTCTCTAACTGCAGAGTTAAGAGAGAGCTTTAACATTGCTGAGGTCTTACAAAAAAAATATATATATAATGTATACGTGTTTGAAATAAAAAGGGATATAGTATGGAAAGTTGCCTTGCATGAAATAACTCCAAGTCTTCTACACTTTTATACAAAAATGGTGTTGGTTCTCATGCCCAAATTGGTGCTGGGCCATCTGGGAACCTATTAAAGTGTTTCCCAACCTTGTTCCTGGAGGCACACCAATACTACACACTTTCGAACGCTTCCTAATTAAATTATGTTTTATTAACAAAGTTCGGGAGAAGCACGTCAGATACTTAGCCCAATTAAGACAAGAGGAACGCATTCAAGTTAATCAACACATGGGTATAAATACAGTTGACATACCTCTATCCATTTGACAGTTATTCAGCATCCCTCCACCTCCCCTTCTCCACACTTGAGTTCTACCACTTGACTTTTTCCTCTATTGTGTGGTGTCATTACGATTATTTATCTATTCCCAATCGAGACGGAGCGTCGCCGAACTCAGATAGTAAATATCAAACATGTTTGATGTTTTTCTCTAGTCACGTTTGATCTCACGAGTGTCCGTGAGATATCGTGTCACTGTGAAATCGTTCCTACAATCATCAAGTGCGTGGTCTCTGGTCTAATCATCTAGTGTGCACATTCAGAGGATTATAAAGCAAAAAATCGGTTAATCTGTCAAGATTTGAAAATCGTCTAGTGTGCAGCCAGCTTTAGAGAGACATTCAATATGTGTACTGTTGGTGTGCCTCCAGGGGCCCGTTTCCTAAACTCGAACTCTAAATTTACTTACCTTGAGATGGGAAACTTAGAGTTTTCGGTTTCAGAACGGCTTAATTGTGTTAGTTTATTCAACTCTGAGTAGGTTGACTCCGAGTTTAGCGCATGCACCACAACTAGTCATGATCAGTGGAGTTTCACCATGGCAACAGCTCCCGCCAAAAAGACGTCCGCATACTTGCGAGTCAATGCGTAACTTTAATTCCTAATAACGGTTATATCAGAGGTGAAAACTGTAAATTATTGAACTAATATTCATTTTAATGGTATTCCATGGCCGAAAAAGGGAAGAAGACAGAAAAAAGAAACAAGAACGTGGCAGCAGCTACAAACGAAGTATAAAAACACAATTCAATCAAGGTAAAGCTTTAAGCATGAAAGGTTCATGGGTGTAGGCTAAATGAGTTTACAAACATTTGACACATTTTTCCACATAGCCTAACACTATTTTCACATAATTAAATATTCTCTAATCCAACCTGTTAAATTCAGTAGCAATACAATTAACCACTGACTTGTCGACAGCAAGAAGGCAGAGGCTCCCAAAAAGGGGGGGGGGGGAACCTGCACCAGCACCACTGACAGATGAAGAGGAGATGGTCAAGTATTGGAAGAATTCTAAAATCCAAATGTAAAAAGAATATGTTTTGCTTTTATATTTGTAGGAAATAAAGATGGGCCAAATAATTTTGAATAATTTGTTTTGATTTAACAGCTGTGGTTACGGCATCTCGTAGCTACTACTCCTCCATCTGGCATCCTTCCATTCCATACAGTAATTAGTTTCATTTTCAGAAGGTGCGATGGTGGATATATGCTTGTCATCAATGCATCCAACCACACTGGAAATCATGAAGGAAATTCCGATTATTGGGTTACTTCCAGAGGTCACAGAAAGATGTTATCAAGTGAATGTCATTTATCAGATAAGCCTCATTTAAACCGATTTTACACCACTGACTTACAGTCCTGTGAAACTCTTTGACGAATTTGTGCCCAGGAAAAAATTATCAGAATGAGTGAGAAAGGGATGCACACTTTCCTTAAAATCTGCATACAGCGGACTTATAATGTACTCTACATCTCCGATGTTTTAAAGTGCATTTTTCTTATTTTTGCAAATTATCTGCCAATGGGGTAAAAAATGTAAAATATTATTGTTTCCGTTTGAATTAAGATTACTTTTCTTACCCTATGGTGGACAATTTTGCTTGTTTTACGTAAAATACACGTACAAGGAAAATCCCCCAGGAAACAAGACTAAATATCTTAGACCATTTTTCATCTATAAAATGCATGTTAAGAATTTTTAGATATTTGTACTTGAAATAAGACAAAAATACTCAGTAAGAAAAGCTATTTTGTAGTGTGAATGAATGAATAAGTTATTTAAACTTTGCTAACACTTTAAAAAGGGGGAGGAGATGGAAAGAAACTCCGGGTTTACCGAAGAAAACCTGCTCCCAACCAAGTTAGGTTCACAGAGATTACAAGTTACCTCTTTCAGAAACGGGCTTGATTTACCCTGCTTTCTCGGGTTTGACAAACCTCCCATTTTGAAACGGAAAACCGAGTTTCCCTCATTTCAGGGTTAACATATTCAGAGTTTTTACTTAACCTCCTTTTTGAAATGGGCCCCAGGTACAAGATTGGGAAACACTGGCCTATTGTGAACTGAAGTTTCCACTGACTTGAGAACAACAAAATTACCTTTTGCAGTTTGGACACCTTCTCCCCACATATTTCCAGCTCTTGCTTAAGCAAGCGGTTTTCTTCGGACAGCATATCCACCATCTGCTGGGCACGGGCTAGCATGGCGTAAGGATCTCCCTGCATGGAGTGTGGATGTGGGTAGTGTTGTCCTGGACTCTGTTGCTGCTGATGGGGGCCCTGTTGGTGGTACTGGTGCTGATGCATGTGGAGGCCCCTGGGAGCTGACCCATAAGGATCATGAGGAAACGCGTGACTCCGCTGATGGGGAGGGTGACCTGGACCATATGGATCCCCCTGGTTGGAACCAGACCCCTGTGGGCTACGAGCGCCAGTGGGGAAGCGCTCTCCCTGGTGACCCATAAGTGGAGGAGGGTGGGAAAAGGCTATGATGCTGCTGAGAGTGGAGGACTGAGCCCGGGAGAGAGAGCCCCCTGACGTAACAGAAGATGAAGGGCTGTGGTGATGGACAGACCTTTGAGAGTGACTTGAACTCTCCTTATTTGACCTAATGAGAGCAGAGCAATACATAATATTCACATTTTGATTGATAAACAAGCCAGTGAGAGCTGCATTAGTCTTTCGCTGAGCGAACGTACATGGCCTTGTTTTGATTGATTTTGATTGACTCTGAAAAGTCTAAACATACAAAAAACATTAAAGAGAACTTTTGTTGAACTACAAATAAATTAGGCTGATTTACACTTGCATAACTAACGGCTTCTTGAAAAAGATTAAATCACAGATGGAAAACAATGACTTCCAAAGTGGAAACTATGCAATGCATTCAAACCGTTCATAAAAATATTTTTTCATAGGTCAACATTCCTGGTTCTCTGAAACATAATGGAGAAACTGTCATGTTGTGACATGTTGTAGATGATTATTAGAATTTGATATGCATTCTTTTGCTATATGCCACACACTGGCTCTGAGGTGAATGAATTCAGGGAAACGGGCAAAACTGGCTTTTCCCATAACTGGTTTCCTAACAACATGTTCCAGCATCTAAGGGAAGGGCTGTTTTTTTTTTTAAACTGATCATTTGGAATTTTTCAACCGAAGAGTCAAGGAATGCAATTTGTGTTTCAAGGTGTATCGCTCGAATTCCTACAAAAATTCCAAACTTATCCCACACTGGAGCCGTTTAAGGTACACTCACCGGAAAGAGCCATATTCAGGCGGTGGCTGGTAACGGACATGAGGAATGTCAGCCCTGGCTGGCTGACTTGTGCCACGGTGGTCTGAGTAGAAGTGTCCAGGCTCCTGGTGCTGAGGCTGATGGTGCTGCTGCTGTTTGGGTGGAGAGGGCATTCCTACAAAAGGGTAGTCTGGAGGTGGGCCTCTGTGTGAGGGCCCAGTGGGTTTATAGTAGTCTCCAGGAAGTTCAGGTGGAGGCAGCTGGGGAGAAAGTGGTGAACTGGTAACAGGCGCATGGGCCTTGACCCCACTGGTAGCCAGTGAGAGCTGCATTAGTCTTTCGCTGAGCGAACGTACATGGCCTTGTTTAAGATCCTTGAGCCCGTCGTCTTGGTGCACTTTGCTTCCATTCACTCTCTGCACCGTGGGCCTGCCCTCTGGGGGTCGCACCTTAGAGTTGCTGACGCCAGTCACATAAAATGCAGCACCTACTGGTGGGGGTATCTGTGGTTGAGGCTGCTGGGGATGATGGCCACGGAAATACTGCGACTGCACCTTAGCTTGGTCATAGGTGGGCAAGTCTTCGGGATTCTGCCCTTGTCCGCTCATGCAGTTTCCACCACCTCCTCCTCCTGCAGTGCGTGTGCTAAGTTTCTCCATGCCACTGTCAGCCTGCAGCTCCTGGCCCTGAGGCTCCTGCCTCGCAATGTGAGGGACCATCGAGTGCTCGTCCCCTGGGCTGCCAGGGCCCGGATATCCACTTACTGGACCTTGTTGTTGCTGCTGCTGCTGTTGTTGTTGTCGTTGCTGCAAGGCAAGATAATTTCGGCCCTCGCCATAGCGCATTTGCTCCTGTAAGAGCCGTTGCAGAACTGTATGGCCATTACCACTACTGCTGCTAGCCGATGTGTCCTCGGAAACTGAGGCTGCCGCCCTCATTTCCTGCTTCCGTGACCTGCCAACCTCATGGAAGGAGGAGCTTCGGGCACGGTCCACACTCCCTGCACAAAACACCAATGAATGATAAGTGACAAGTTCAGCCACTAACTTTTATCATAGGCTGAACCATAAGTGTATCAAGCTGAAAATGAATAAAAACAGACTGAAGGAGACTGGTGAATCTTCTGCATGTTTTTAGAGAAATGCCTGAAATCTCAGATCCCAACTCTCCCAGACTCTTCACACATTGACATCTGGGCTCCACAGTAATGAAGTTTAACAATTTATGACACCATTTCCAAGTTTAAAAGGGACAAAGGTAGAATTTTGATGATCTTTAACCACTACTAATTACTATTAAAATGTAAATCAGGGATTACAGTTTCTGCATTGTAAAGAACAGGAGCCCAGGGTCAAGGTGTTAAAGTCCACCAAAGATGCAAATCATGTTACCAGTACCATATAGTAGGGGTGCTCCGATTGATCGGGTACCGATCATTATCATCCGATAATCGCTTGGGGATGTTTGACCTGCGGCCTCTAAAAAGGCAGATCTCTAAAAACCGATCTCTAGCTGAGGACGCTCGTGCCGTGAGAGGATTAGCACGACATGCAGCGGCACCGTCTCAGTCTCTGTCTGGCGCAGGTGATATAATTTAATGCTGAAGGTGAGGTACAATTAATATTTATTCATTAAATATCAAAGTAATTTGAAACTTTATGTGGGACATCACTTCAGCCTGTGTGAATCACCGCTCGCACTTTACCTCTCAAAATGCGCAAACGGCTTCAAATCACATCGCGTCTGTATTATAAGCAGCTGAACACTGCATAGTTGACACAGGAATTGTCACTTGCACAATAGAGGCAGTGTCGCATCGTTACTAAAGTTTAGGGCTGCAACAATTAATCGATAAAAACGATTATTACCGATTATGAAAATCATCGACAACGATTCTCATTATTGATTAGTCGGGTCTGCCCACAGTGCACGTCCAACTTCAGCCGGTTGCTCAAATTACGGCACCGAATAACGCATTTCTATGGAAAAATGCATCTAAAAATAGTGGAGGAAACAGAATGAGATTCCGCGGGAGAAGTACGTGATGCAAGCTGCCCAAAACATGATAATTCTTTATTTTGAGCTTTAAGTTAATGCATTAGTGTAAAGGCTTGCCCTGTCAGGCACTGTGACACATGCGTGTGCGTCCTTAGCGCAAAAAACGTTCGGTTTACAGTCATATCCTTATCTATTAATGTCACAAATTCACGCGAGCATTTCCATTTTTGCATAAAGGTCCATCCTGACAGCCTGTGTTAAGTTTAAAATATATGATGGATCAAAAGTTGACTCCTGTGAAATCAGGCTTGTGCTGTGTATAAGCTTGTCTGCAAAAACTGCACGATTTTAAAAACAAAAATGCACTGGATGATCAAACATTTATGTATATAAATGTGAAATATGTAAATATATGTGAAAAATGTCTAAAAAACGCCCCCCTCCAATCCCTCACATTAAAAAAATCCTCTCTCACAAGAGTCACCTAAGAGGGGAATTCCCCCCAATTTTAAAAATGAAATTCAGGCACTGAATAAATGTATAAAAATACTGATTGGAGTATCACTATAAATAATTGTATAAAAAGATGGCTTTAAAAAGATCGGTATCGGTGATCGGATCAGCAGATACTGCTTTCTGTGATCGGCAATCGGTGATCGGCCTAAAAAATTCTGATCGGAGCACCCCTACCATTATCCACATCTCTGTACAACTGCTCCATTTCTTTAACATGCATTTCAGTCGAGTCATCGGATTATCCAAAGCTTAAACCCCAATATCCCTACTGTAGGCTTGAGCTGTAGACACTTAGAAATCACACAGAGCAATTTAAAACAACAGTGAGCTGTTAAAGCATACAAAGCCATTAGGTGAAAACCATTCCATAACATTAGCGCCAATGTGGGGTGTAATGTGTAATACCTCTATCTCACTACTGCAAGGTTACTATCATATAAATTCTGTTTCTCTAAATGGTGTTAATCTGGAATGGTTGCCACTAATGTCCTTGAACAGAGTTTGTAGTTTAGTGGTTATTATACCATCTAAAAAGTAATGAAGGGGAACTTATTACGTCTATTGTTTTCTGATATTCCTCGCATTCTCATGGAGGAGGAGGCTTTTTTCCGAAACATCTGTGGTGAATAAATAAATAAATGTAAAATGAGTCAGAAACAGAGCCATCAGTGTACAACTGCTTTCCAACCTGGAAAGCCAGAGAAAGTGGAGACAGAGAGAGTGAAAGAAAAATAATACAGTTCATAGTGGCCCGCCCCCAACCCCCCATACTTTAACTTCCACTTCCTGTCTTTCTCCAATCTTTCGCTCACTGAGACCTCCTCAGAGCCAATGACAGGGATAGCCACAAACAAAAGCAGGATGAAAATGTGAAATGCTGAGGTCACAAAAAAAAGATTTTACTGTAGATGGAGAAATGACAGATTTATTTACACAAATCAGTTTTTACTGCGGCCTTCATCCAAAGTAATTAAATAACATTTGTTGGACAAATCCTAGGCTCTAGAATTATTTCAAACACCTTTACATGAAAAAAATTGTCATTGCTTTTATTAACCACTTAAAATGCAAAATATATAATCACAGGACTTTTTAAAGTGCCCCTATTATGGGTAATGAAAGGTTCATATTTTGGTTTTGGGAGTCCCCAACAACAGGTTGACATGCATGCAAGGTCAAAAAACACTTACATTTTATTATAATATTCATTTATTTTTACCTTACTTGCTCAATGACTCCCAAACAATTCGCTCAACGATTCATTTTTCCAAACCCCTCCTTTGCGTGATGCTACTCTGCAGTGATTGGTCCGATTGGTCTCATTTCAATTTCATCATGCCTGTAATGCCTGATAAAGCAGTGTTTGTGAGCGCAGTGCTGCTTTGTTTACAGCGTTACTGGGGAAACCGCTATTTTTACCCATAGATATGTTACATATCTATGTTTTTACTGCTCCAAAAGCGGCACCTATCGGCAAAGAATGAATTAGCATGTTCATTCAGACCAACACGAAAAGACCAACAAGTGGGCGGGCAATATGGGCGGGTTTCAATTATTCAGAGTCGACTCTTTCTTTTGAGAGACAATAACTTTATCCACGGTGCACTTTCAGATTTAAAACTTTGCAGGATGTTTTCATTTACTTAGAGCTGTGTTACACACTGCATGAAAGGTCATTTTCAAAAATCCATAATAGGGGCACTTTATGTGATCAAATAATATCCACACAGGTTCTACATTTTGATAGCTGGAATCACAGGGTAGGACGGAGCCAAGCCGAACTGGACTAACCTATAACATTTAACACTTATTTTTGTCCCATTGATGTCCACCCCACCCATCTAGGCTATGGTGTTCTCCAATCACTGTGTAATTCATTACTCAACTGTATATTCGACAAGGTCACCTACTTGTGTGGCTGTTGTAGACGCTGTCGAGTGTCAATACTGGCTGCTCATTGTGCTGACAATCGCTAGGATCACTGGACTGAAGAAGCTCCTCAAGTCGCTCCAAGACACTCAGCCGGTCCGCAAGGTCCCGAACGCCAAGCCACTCTAGAACAGGAAGGCACTCTGGCGAGTTAGAACAATGGGGGTGGGGTCCAAAGACAACCAGAGGGGCTTTTTTTGGATTGTAGAGAGAAATACATTTCATGTGAAAGATAGGGGACGTGAGGTATGTTTTTTTCCTGATTGAGACAGAATTTAAAAAGAAATCCCCTTGTTTTTCTACCCCCATTTTCACACTATACTGTGAAAAATACAATATTCAGCTACTGGACTGAGACTAACAAGAAATTCTGACACACAGATAAAATAGTTTAAGAGGAATGAGGCTGGTGCCAGATCAGCTGGAAAAGATGGCAGTGGTTCAAGTCAAACTGTATGTAAGGATATGCATAGTTTTAAGGGACTGGCTTTAGCTACATAATGCCAAACAAACTAGTAACATCGAATTATAGTGTGTGAAATTTTGATGCTTTAAAAGTAAAAGTATCTTTAAAAGTATTTAAGATTAATTCTTCCCAAATTTGATATTTTGAAAACAGGTCACCGACACGTTTCACAAACCCAAAAACCAAGAAAATATTTTGCACAAATCTAAAGCCTCATTAAAATTTAATATTCATTAAAATCAAGCACATTTCCCACCAAATTCTCATGACTATTACAGAATGTTTTACTTTTTTTACATTAAAGTTACTGTAAAGGGTAAGGGCTGTCAAATTTGTGGTAATGTGTGTGATTCGTAAATGTGTAAATATATTGCTTTATTATTTAATTCCCATCCATCATTTTTTTTAAGCAAAATATAATTATTTATTTAGAACGTGTCCAGGTCAGAGTGAAATATGACAGGGTATATTCTTGACAGGTTTTGTGTGTTTCACTCATATTAGTCTGTTGACAAAAACCTAGAAACTCCCTCTTTCAGACAACACATTTTTAAAAGAAAACTCACTACAAACACTCTTGAATCACTCACATACAAAACTTCACATTGCTATGAAACAGTCTGAATCATGCAATAAACCAGACCCCTCTCTAATACGCCCCAACCTCGGCAAAAACAGAAATAGACTACAGATGCCTCCTCCCCTCACAACCCTGCTGACGCTTGAACTTCAAGTTCCTTGACTGTTTCAGATAAACAGTTTATTCCACGGCCAGAGTACCCAGAAGTGAATTCGGGGAATCTGACATGCTTAAAAGTCCACAGATAGGTCTCCTAACGAACGTTTCCAAAGTCTCTGACCTCGGAGTCTCGCCATGATTGTGTCAGTGACACAATCTGTTTACAGTTTAAGTCCTGACCAAGGTATGAAGCATGTCAAGCATGATTCCCAGAACTACAAAACTGGGAGAATGTTTATCTATCCTCTTAACTTCATGAAAACATTCCCTTTAAATGTACTACCTACAATGCCCATGCAGCAAATGCCTCTTTTTTCTAGACTTTGAATAAATTTAAAACATTATCATACTAGGTAACTTTGAAGAACTTGGCATCCCTTTTATAGTACAATCAAGATAAGAAAATTAAGCTATTAAAAAGATTAAATATACATCCAACACAAATTCAACTCAAAGATATCCACCTCCACCAAAGACGTCTTGGATGAGAAAACTCCACTGAACTCTTCTAACCGTTGACCATTTGTCTTGAGCCGTACTCCTTTGTTCACACGCTTAACGATACTGCTGCCGTAAGCTCGTACACTGAACTAACTAATGCATTCCATCAGGTGTGGCTGGAAGGATAGGTGAGCTGAGCTGGATCACTGCCAGTTATCTACACACCTTCAAACCTGCCTGCTGCAGTTAACACTCTAACTTGCATCAAAATGAGTAGAGCTAATTATCAGAGACTGGGTGTGCAATACATATCTGAAATCTGACTAATATAACAGTTGAAAAAAGTAATTGTGGTTTATATAAATTATTTCTCTATGATGCTTGCCCGAAACCTCAAAAGTGTCCAGTTTTATTTAATCCAGATTATCGGGTTTGGGTTTTGGAGTTTACTGGAATGTCAAAATAGTTTATTAACCATTTAAAAAATTTCACTTTCACAATTAGCTTCTGATCTTGTTTAGTGTGCCAATAAATGTTACCCATTATTCTTCAATTTCTGTATGCTACAATATTCCAAATATGAATTATTAGTTGAGATGATGACATAAACATTGATGAGCTAACATACCTTCCTTTGGGTGGACGCCAGACGCAAAAGACATGGGATGAATGTACATGGGACATTGCATGCAAAAACTGCTGGACAGAGAGTTAGTGACTATATAACATCTATATTTGATTACATGTATGCATTTTATATTTTTTTCACAGTGTGGGGGGTATGTCAAAAAGGGATCATCATATTAGGGGGCATTTGTCCAACTGGACTAGTCAGTTGTTGGAGGACTAGTTGATTAGTTGACAATCATGAGCCATCAATAACCCTAACATGTTGTCAACAGACAAATCCAGGTCAAATTGAGCAAAGGATCCACCTGCTAAGAAAAGTTGAGTAATGTAGAAACAGGTGGCAAACCGCAAGTCCTCTGATAAGAAACTAAAACACCTGGCTTGCCCTAACACAGACAGCAATTATTCCTTCCTCATATTTCTAACCGCTGCCATACGTGTCTCTTTCAAGAGCAACTAAACTGAGCCAAGAGCAACATGGGTACTGAGCAACAGCTTGCAGTTTCTAAATGTCTGATTTTAAATTGCAGTGATAGCTGTACTGAGAAAGATCAGATCATTCAAAATAGATGTATTCCACTAACTGTAAGCTGGTTTCTGATTGTCCGGAACATTCGGAATGGATGCTGACATTGTCTAAATATTTACGTTTCATGCACAAGTTTCCCAGGGCCCCCATGCAGACAGTGTTTACTCTGGTAATACATCAGGAATGTGACCCAAAGTAGGTTTGAGTACAGGCCCGATGCTGGCAGTCTATCAAACAGCCTCTGACAGTCTGACAGTCCATTCCTGCCCTCATTATGCTGACACACTCCAGGTTCTCAGTACAGCGCTGACAGATGTTAAGGTTAATATCTGATCCAGGACTGATGTTAATGCTTAACTTGTTAAGCTTAAGTTTTGGAATTTTAAACAAAAACTGTTTTTAACTATTAATTTAGGACATGCTTGCTAAACTTCAAAACTATTTCCAAAAATACCCTGAAGTTTGGTTTACAGGGTGACTAATACCATCACATCTAGTCTTTCAACACATGTCTCCTTTTACATTTAAAGTCTTTTAGTCATATGGCCAGAATCTGACAATAGAATTAATCACCAAATGGATTTGATTTGAACAGTTTTGAACCTATGGAAGTCTAAAGAGAACAATATGTACTGGTGTTGTTTTTAGCTAATTAGTGAAAAAATGTCCATTAAAAAATAAAATCTAGTTTAAAAGTTCTTGAAAACAATGTTTGTGACTAAAATTAATGAAAAAAAAATTATATTGTGTGACCATCAAGCAAAAAGTAAGCATTTTCCTTACACCTTGAAAACATGTCAGCCTACACAGCTTACTCGTGTTTTTTTAGTAAAACGTTTTTAAAGAGTTTTTTTAAACAAATATCATGAATTAATATTTCATAAATATAATGAACTTTTTCTTGTCATTAAAAATGTCAAAATATCTGATATTTTTAAATATTTATTGACCTTGACACACATCCATGAGAGTTTACAGGGGTCCTTTTTCTGATATAATTTCCTTTTTATGTTTTGTTTTAGTTTTTTGAATGTCGGTTGCACCACTTGACTGATTTGGCAGCGAAACGTTTTTCAAATGTTAATAAAGCAGTAAAGCGGTTTTGTTAAAATATTTATCTAACAATTATTCATAGAAAATTTCACCATACTGCTTGCTTATTAATCTTTTCTTTAAAAAAAAATTATTTTAGAGATACTTTTTTTTCTTCATCATAATATCAGAAGGACAACTATCACCCTGATATTTGTTAATTTGCGCAGACCAAATAAATTTGGAAATATAAAATATGCTCATCATCCAAGTCACTGTAAGTGCATTTAAAAAAAACTATTAAATATAATGACCGATGTGGACACAAAAATGAGGGTTGTGTTATTGAACCATACGCATATTACTATAGGCAAGAAGTTTACCCTTTGATACCACTTTTCAGAGAACTGTGACAGAAGAAGAAACTGAAGAAAGCAAGATTTTCCATTGCATTTTCTTGTCTTACTTCCCGACCTCTGATGAATATTGCCTCTGGCAACAACGGTAAACCGTCTAATGCTGACGAGTGGAAGGGCAGCATTCCACAAGGGGTAGAGTTTCACCAGGACAACCTCTTGACATCAAAACTTAAAAGCGGGAAATATCAGGAAGGTGACCTTAGAAAATGTCTGTTAAGGAAGAGCGAGCAGCCCTCTGATAGTAAAAAAAATGCCACCCCCAACTTTCACAAGCACAGTTTACATAACAGGGGAGCATTAGTGGAATGTTTCCAGGGGTTTAGTGAACTCCAGAGAGCTCGTCCATGTTAAGAGTTATTTTATGCTTTATGTAGGACATGATAACACTGACAGTACTGTTATGGGTGAAGGAGAAGCTAAAACAGAATAAAGTGTGTGTGTGTTTGAAGAGATACTAAAGAGAACAAGATGATGAGGCCACAAGAATGACAAAGGCAAAAGATGAAAAGTTTATGAGGAATTAAGATGACAGTGAAGATCACTGAGAATCTAAGAAAGACGGCTGAAATGTGTCTTTTTTTTCAACGGTTAATAAACTAGGGCTGCCTGAACGAATAGTCGAATAATTGACAATAAAGTATTAAATGTGCTTGAGCGCAGGTTTGTTTCTAGGTTGTTTTTTGTTGTTGAAAAAAACATTAGGTTTTTATTAAAGCATTTATGGCCCACAAATCTGCTTCATGTTATTGCTAGGTGCTATTTAGTGGAAGGGACAATCTCATTCTATCGATCTAATGTAATTGGATAAAAATCTGCGTAGTCATCAATAATTTTGGTTTGGTTACACGGAAAAGAAAAAGTTTACATTTAAATCACAATTATCTGAAAAAGTAATTTTGTCAAAGTTTAGGACTCCACTAGCATATATGTGTCAAAACTAAAAGACAGACTAAAACCTTTCATTTTGATTTCATGGGGTTTTTAAGGAACAAAAAGAGATGTTTTTGAAACCCCAAACCATAAACTATTCTCACATGCAAATTTGATTAATCTTTCAGCATGTATCCAACGAGTGGACGAGACCAGGGTGTGATTTTAGGGGGGGATTTCCCCCCCTCTGGTCTATGCATCCCTGCCTCTGCTGAATTATTTGTATCCCCGGTGAGGATAAAATGATTCGTGAAACGCGTTTTGAAGTCCCGTTCTGAATCAAATGATTCACGAAACACGATCCGATTGGAGCGCTTCAAAACAGTGAACCATTTTGCGATGCAATGTTGATAATGTTCTTTGTTCGCTTTCTCTATATAATTTATTCATTGTTTGAATCACAGGGAAATTAAATAATTACAATGAATAGGCCTAACTTGCAATGTTTTTATCAGATTGTGATCACGTTAAATACAGTTTCCGTCGTATTAAAAACATTTCATGACGTGACATCCATTTACTTGCCTAAAAAGACTGATTTATGATGTGCATTGTTAACAGATTACACTGACATTAGGTTAGGGTATAACCCTGGAGAAAAAAAGGTTTCAAAAGCCCCCCCTCTACTTTTTTCACAAATCGCACCCTGGACAAGACAGTGACAAAGGAACAGCCCGAGAACAAAGACACATGCAGACAGAGAGATTAAGGCAGAAGGGGGAATTGAGAAACACATGGCAGGAACTGAGCAGGAAATGCAACATTCCATTCTGGAAAGGTCTGGCGCTGCAACCGAAGAGAAAGCGTAAAGCTCAGCCTCCCCCTGTGTCCATTACTCCCAGCTCGGCGAGATTCTCACACTGCTGGACTGGAAAAGAAGTAGGCCAAGAAACTCTGACACATCTACTCCTTCTCTCTACCTCTGTTTCCATGTTCGTTAAAATATGTCTTCGCCGCATTAAATCACCTCCTCCCTCAATTGTGCTGCTTTCTTGGAATTCAACCGTGATTCATTTCAAGGGATTACGTTCTATTAAACATGCGAGGGGCCTGATGGGAAGTCAGCGCTGAGACAAACCAGAGGACAGCACACTTCAGCACACAGTGGACTGTCTTAGGACAGAATACACTTCCAAAATACCACGCTTTAATGGTACAGTTGTATAGCAATACCATGTTGAATTGGTGACTACCATTTAGTTCTGTCAAACAATTAATCGCGATTAAACGCATCCAAAATAAAGTTGTTTTTTTTTTACATAATATATGTATGTTTGTAATATATGTAGTATATGTATATTCACTGTGTATATATATATATATATATATATATATTTATTCCATGGTCTGTCTGAATACTCGATTCTGATTGGCTGGCAGGTGTAAATTCATTTAACTGCACAGGTCATTTACATTAATTTAAATGTAAATTAATTTAACTGCACAGGTAGTTCCAGGTCAGTTTAATCACCGTTCCATATTAATGCGCTGCTTTAATTGATGCACACTAACCAATATGCATCATTCGCTCGCGCGCACACACACACACACATACACAGAGAGAGAGAGAAAGAGAGAGAGAGGTCGAAGATCGCAGATTGTGCTCACACAATCACACACACATAAACTTGTTGTCAACGCTTCCCCGCAATTTTTATTACTAAAATAAAAGATAGATACTAGATCGCTACATTATATTCCCCAGCAACGAGGTGATAAAATCTCTGTTTTTTAAGTAATTGTTTGTAGAGAGAGACACACGCAGATGCAGCAAGCAGGTACACACAACTGTCATCTCTCTCTCTCGAAATCGACAATTCATTGAAATACACGCTATAATTAATTCAAATAAATGTGGTGTTACCGCACTATTTAATCTCTGTGTCTGATTTCAAGCTGGCAGAATGCTAGCGCTAACGAGCCAGAACTGACAAAAATAACTGTCATTTTTACCCTTTTACCCAAATATTGCGCTGCAAAGAGCAAAACTAGTTTTAACTTGTCTATTACTTTGCAAATGACCATGGAATAAGCGGGATAAGCCATGCATTAAAGGATTTTAATGCACTTTGCGGAGGCAACCGCTTCGCATCGGGCGGTTCTTGGCCTCCACGTCGTGCATTAAAATATTTTAATGCACGGCTAGCCGTTGATTATCCCTTACAAATACATGCATGTATATATTTTAGAAAAATATGTTATGTTTATATATTAAGTATATTTATTTATAATATAAAATATATGAATATAAATATGGATATGTAAATACATATATACAAAATATATGCATGCATGTGTGAATATTTATATATACACAGAATATACACATATGTTATGCAAACAAAAACTTTTAATTTGGATGTGATTAATCACAATTAATCATTTGACAGTACTACTACCATTATTCCATGGTACTCTATGAAGTATAACCGAATAGGATATGAAACCATACATTTATGCAAAACATTTACATAGGTGAATCTGTGCATCTAACAAAAATGTCCAGGTAAAAAAGACAAAAAAATGAATCATTAAATAATTTTACATGAAGAAAATTAAGCCTATTTTAGGACCATAATTTATTATCATTAAGCATATTTAATCAACAAATATCACCATGATGACTAGGGTTGGGAATCGAAAATCGATTCCAATTCCAGAATCGGATACTTAAGGTCAGGAATCGGATATGTTGTCAAATTAAAATTTCGATTCCTATGCCCTTTTTTTTTCATCTGTGAGGACCCGCCCTACGATCTGCCAGGACCTTGCTCGCTAATCTGAGCTTCAAAGTCTCACTACATTTGCGACCAGAAGCCAAAAAGGCTAAGTATAATATCGGTGATCGCTAAATACGTTGCAAGAGAGGTGCCACCACCAACATGACAAAGCACTTTAATAAAGCAATAAGCCCCAAGAAGCCGTGGTTTACAGTGAATTTATAAAAGCTAAGGGGTATTGCCCCCTTAGCTGTTATAAATTCACTGTAAACCACAGCTTCACGGGGCTTATTGCTTTTATAAAATTATGTTATTCCATGTTATGTTATTCCATATACATTAGTAAGGTTTCACAAAATAAAACAGAGTAAATAACGTGTAATGATATTAATAAAAACATCACCATCACTGTAACATGGTTCCACCACAGCATATTCTGTAAAAGTAAAAGCAATTATACTCCATATTAACTTTCAAACAAAGGTATATCATTGATGTTTCATTAATCATCAGAGATAAGCCTTTAATAACAACTGAGCTTGAGGAAATACTGTTATCCTAAAGGTCACTTTTTTATCTTTATTCAACTATAAAAGTAAAAGAAAGAGCTGCAAAGGGGCCCTTCAAACCCGTGTGCCATTATGGCAGAAAAAAATCCAACATGAGTCACAGAATAACTCCCTCTATTTCTTCTCTTCCTCCATACTCCAAATGCAACAAGGTCTCTATAATGTGGTTTTTCCCCCCACAAGTCCCTGATACAGGCCCAAGTATTTGGAAACACAGCGCTGCTCCCCTCGACTCCAGCTCAACCCCCACCCGCTCTTCCATCCAAAGCCTTAATGAATAGCATGTGCTAGAGATGCTTCATCTTTGCCACTGAAGCTCTGCACCAGTTTCATTCCCTCAGTAGGGGGGAAAAAGACATTGAACCCCCACCCCATTCCCATTTTGTGACAAAAAATAAATAAATTCACATCTATAAAATATGAAATTTATGACTTAAGTGACAATTCACATAGTTTTGGTCATATACAACAGATGTGAGGGATGCAAGCTGCAAGATATCGGTCAAACATATTGAGTGTCTATTAGGGGTGGCACGATACACTGATGTCAAAGTTCGGGGGTCACGGTTTGATACGATTTCGGTACAACAGAGAAAAAAAAAAGAAATCTATTATGCTTGGTTTCTTTTCATGTATTTTGAACAGACAGTAGTGCAAATAAAAACAATTCCATCTAGATGTGAAAATACTAAATATTATTACATTATGTTATATTATATATTAAATCTGTTTTGTTTTCATTGTGAGTGTACACAAATAAAAGCAGACCTTTATCCAGTGATTATTAATAAGACAATAAGTGTTTAAATTTGTTTCTGCTGGTATAAGGAAACAGTTGAAGTGATCGCGCCGGAGCGCGCGCGCACGCACGCACACACACACACACACCACACACACACACACACACACATTTGTTTCCTGCTGATTTTTATACTGTACAATCTGTATGTGCTATTGCCTACACCTAAACTTAGCCCTCACAGGAGACATTCTGCATTTTTTGATTTTCAAAAAACTTTATGCTGCATGATTTTCTAAGCTTGTTTCCTCATGGGGACCAAAAAAAATCCCACAAGATAAAGATTTACTGGTATTACTATCCTTGTGGGACATTTGGTCCCCAGGACGTGATATATACCAGCTCTCTCTCTCTCTCTCTCCACACACACACACACACACACACACACACACACACACAAACACACACCACCACACACCACACACACACACACACACACACACACACACACACACACACACACACACACACACACACACACACACACACACACACACACACACACACACACACACACACACACACACACAGTTCCAGCATTGCTAACTTGACAGCGCAGTTGGTACTTTATCAAAATAAAAAACAGTGAACCAAACATCAGCGCGCGTGCCTCTGTGTCACCGTTAGAATGCGACTGAAGTACAAAACCTATCATTTACATAATAAATAATAGTTTCGCATTCAGATACGTTACATCGCAAATATGGAAATATTATGGAATATTTGGATTTATGCCAAATGAGAGGTAGGATACACGAGCACTTTTGTGTACATTTGCTGATGAAGGCTTGAAAAGAAGCTCAATTTGGTACTCACATGCTGTCCGAGCCGAGCTGTGGCTTTTGTGTGTGTGTGCGGCGCCACCGGCGCGAACATAAATGATCTATCACAACGCGTGAGTACCGCATTTAAATCTCTTTCAGAAAAGGTCTTACAGCGTATCACGGGGTGTAAGTACCGTATTGAAATCTATTTCATGGTGTCTAATGCTTGAATAGCTTAAAACACTTTAATATTTAAACTGACAAGACTTAAAACATTGACAAGAGTCAAGAAAGTCTTTCATGCTGTGCTAAAATGTGCAATATTATTATATATATATATATATATATATATATTAATAAATTAATAAAGTCATAAAATGTAAAATAGCCTTCATAGTCTTCACTGTATAAATTACATATGGAATAATCCGTACTAAAATTACAAACGTTATTCAGTCAACAGTAGTGAGACATGGTTTTCTTTGACAGCATTAGGTTTATAATTAGTCTGCTTTCACAATTTAAGAGGGAATGCACAGATCCAATATTCTGATACACGTGTTTTCTTCCTCAATTGTTTTACATTAAGATATAACCAACTATGTTTACAGGATATTCGCCAAGATGCATATTTTGCAGTAATTTTGTCAGAATTTGTTCGTCCAAGTACAAAAATATAGCAAGAGAGAACATTAGACATTTGATCGATGGATCGTTACACCCCTAGTTATATATATATATATATACAGGGGCGCCGCTACGGATTCTGGGCCCCCTGGACAGCATATTCACTCGGGCCCTCCTGCCTTCCGGGGGGGGGGGGGGGGTTATGGCTGGGGATACCGAGAGATATCGCGATTGCGTTCCCGAGCCCGTCTTTTTTCCCCTTCTCCCAAATCAGATTATACTGTTTCAGCTATTAAAATTGTTCAGTTTTTATGTAATGGCAAAGTGATAATATTTCGTTTTGGTTTTTTATAAAGTTAATTTAGAAAAACGTTTGGAGCATTTTTTTTGTTAGTTAAATAATTTTCTTTCTTAAAGTAACGACCAAGCGGCCAGCGGCAGACAGGTCGCAAATTTATTTGTATTTTTTTTATACAACATTTGATTAATCAATGCATGCTGATGAACTTTTGTCATAGTTTATAGTTATATGGTAACGAAAGTGTTCAACATTCAACCCGTTCTTTTTCATCAGTATTATTTGTGATTTAAATTTTGTGACAGGAATTCCTCTTTTTGCTTTCACTTTCACGATCTTGAAAGTGAAAAGAAGATCACTTTCGCTTTACAAGAAAAGAAAAAATTGTCTGTTTTGCTTATATCTATACACCTTTCACCTTTTAAGACTAAAACAAAAGATGGATTCATTGTTATTCTTAATTAAAAATCACAACAACAATAAAACAGTACTTTACAATGACAAACTAGCATAACATGTATTAACAAAAACGAATAAGAGAGGTAGGCATAGGACACATCACATGCTGTATTATACAGACTAATACATAACAGAATGTTTAGCAAACACTGAGGAATCAAATAATAATAATATTAAAAAAATAAGGAAAGCCTCCATACCTTAACATGAGGTAAAGATAACAAGCTTTTCAAAACGAAAACAAAAAGTCAAACTAAACTGTCTGTCGCTGACAGGACTTGCATGTTTTCTCTACAAGAAAACCAACATGTTCCCCTTCTCTGGTTTAAGAAGCGGTCTTTTACTTTAGTTTGAAAACCAAATCCTCCGCTGCGCGCACCTTCGCGCTCGTGCTGACGCGCTCTGCATACACGCCGCTTCTGCGCTCCCTCTGCTCTGCTTTCAAGTGCGACCACGTCAAATTTTTACTCGCACACTCTCAAAAAATGGTCGCATTTTGGTCGCAGTCTAGAGCCCTGAATATATAAAATAATTTTATAAAATAAAGAAAACAATGATGAGCCATCTCGTCTTGAACAGGAGCACTTCGCAAAAATTAACCGAAAATCAGCGAATACATGACTCACAGACATGATAAATATATCTATAGAAAGCTTTAAATTACTACTTAATGAAATAAATCAAATTGAAAACAAAAACTCTTTCATTATAATCCGTGAAGATGTGCTTATCTCTAAAGGCGCGTCTAATGAGGGGATGGCAAGTCAGGATCTTCATCTGATTCTTCATCTTTGCGACACTGACACAGAAAACACTAGTTTATTAGTAAATAATTCAAATATCTCCTTACTATTTCCCCCTGACACATTCCCTGATTGCACATTCATGGTGGAATTTCTTTTGCTGGGGCTTTGATATGACAAGCTTTATTGACGTGTATTTGAACGCAGAACCCTTCAGCTGGCTGATGTGCTGGACTGCTGCCTGCTGGACACTAAACACCGTCGAGCCGCTCTTGACTGCCGCTGCAGCACGTCAGTCTTGTTGTGTTTCCACCAGCGCGGCATATTTTTTTTCATCACTAATTGATGGATGTCTAAAATATAAACATAAGGAGAAGCCTAAAACAGGCCCGAGGCCCGGCCCGCGTCTGAACTATTACGTGAAAATTGGCCTGAGAAAGATCGAAGCCCGATCAGCCCGGCCGGGCTGAAATGCAGGGCTCTAAGCTGCCCCTCGGTAGAAATCACGCTTTCTCCCTCGGGGGCCCCTCCCATCGTCGGGCCCTTAGAATCGTCCTAACGTCTTTCCCCTTTCCCTTACGGCGCCCCTGTATATATATATATATATATATATATAATATATATATATATATTAACATACACACACACAACACACACACACACACACACACACACACACACCCATATAATGTAATATTTATACAAAGAAAGCAACACCACTAATGAATCGGTTTATTCAGTCAACCAGATGGCGAAATAGAAAGCAATATATACCTCATTCGACTTGTGGTGGCTTCCCCCTGTTTCAGACATTTTACATGACACATCCGGCTTAAGCAATTAACAGATATGAGTGAATGGTTAGACAATGTACCTCACCCATGTGACTGTGTCTGAAATTTAGTGACACATTCCACCACAGGGGTGTCTGACTTCACTGCCCAGAGGTATGCAGGCATACATCATGCAGGGGCTTTGGGTTGCACAAGACCCTGTCAATGATAAAACTAAGTTATCACTAGTAGAGACGCAACTTTTTTGAACCTGAATGTTTATAAATAAAGACATTTTACAAAATATTACAATTATATCGGGCAGTTTTCAGTTCACAGTCAGTTTTAAAAGTGTTGCTTATGAATATTAATTACATTAAGCCCACCAACCAGAGGACCTTGATAATCGGATTACCAATTACTGATAATACCGCATGGAACAAGATTTTGTTTGGCCTTTTAGTAGTCACTGTTTTACACATGCAGTTATTTTACTTTATTTCTGCACTGCAATCAAGCTAAATTAATATCTTAAAGGTTCAGTACAGACCCAAATAACCAACAACGAAATTTGTTGTCAACTTTTCATAATCAGTTTCATCAACATTCCTAAGTTAGCGTCATGTCCTTTTAGCCATGTCTTTTAATGAGTGTTTCTGTATTATATGGACAAAGCAGATTCCCTCGAGGGGGACGGGGGTGCAGTGTTCTCAGTTGGACACAACATAATTGTAAAACTTAAGGACTGCAGGCTTTTTGGACTTCCAAAAAGCTCAGTGGAAAAGGCAATTGGGTGATTTGGAGGCTGAGTCAGCAAGCAGAACTTTGGCCTCTCTGAAGAGAAAAAAAGAGGAGGGAGGAAGGGGGCAAAGGAAGTGAGGGATGGAGAGAGGAGGGAAAAGCGAAAGAGAGCTGACATTCCTGCACTGTGAGTCAATGCCGCTAGGCACTTTTCTGGCAATAGTTCACTACCTTTACAACAAAAAGCAATGGCTTTCCATGGCACTGTTCGGATAACAGGAAGAGAGAGGAGACTATCCGAATGCTGAGCATGCAGCTAATAAAGCTGTGGGTTCATTCTGAAAGTGCGACGGACATTTCTTGGAATGTCGTCCATGGCTACCCCAGTAACTCTTTTGGAAATCTGAGTAAACAAGACCTCCCTACATTCAGAGGGAGCCCTTAATGCAAAGCACTCAATGAAAGCATTATGAGACAGGGCCTGTACAACTGCTAGCAATGGTTAAGTAGTAAAGGGCAATTAGTTTCACCTAATAAAGTCTGAGCTTTCCTCATAACTTGGCCTCTTGCTTTGATTTCCAATAACACATGACTGCATTCCTGCCCTATGTAGTGTGCATATCTGTGTCCTGCTCCCCCTTGACGGCATTCCTCAGAGTGGGGTGACATCCGTCAACAGGGCCTCTTAATGATCCCGTGCAGCCTAATTCATTACTTATCATAAATCAAAATAGAAAACTAAGAACAATGGGAAAGTAAATACGGTTGACAGCTATAATGAATCTTCAAGAATCAGTCAACAATCAGTTAGCATATAGGCCTACCTTACATATTGTTTCTGCAGGACAAATATACATTTTAGTAGCTTACATTCATATAGTATTAACAGTACACATAGCGTTCATGTATGTCTTAAGGCCATATGGAACCGGTTGACGTGTATCAAATATGTCAGCATTGCGCATGTCATTATAGCGTCCTATCAACAAAGTAACAGCAACGCAGATTTCTCAAGAGCATTCTCATTCACTGAAAGAGGATGCAAACCATGCGAAGTCTGCATTTTCAAAAACGAACTATTATACTATTTAATTAAATGTCTTTATGTTTTCAAAGCACGACATTAAATACTTTTAAACAAGAGTAAGCCTCATATTTTCAGTCGCATAAACAAGGTTTGGTGAAGCTTCTGCAGGCTAAATAAACCTCGCTCTCTTCAATAACAATCCTTGTAATTCGAATTAAATAATGATTTTTTACATTAATTATATGCTAAAAGTTATTTACCTTCATAAGTTTTCGCTAAGTCCCGCTTTATTTCGATCTGCCGCCGGTTTTGTGCGTCCTCCGTTTTTAAGTCCGTTACAAGTTTCCTGTTGATCCCAAAGCTTCGCACGCGCTTCACAGATCGTCAATCCGAGGGGACTTTCCGATAATCTTTGCACTTTTTTTCACACAAAATGTGTTCCCTATTCCCCGTGTCATTATTTGAGCTGGTGAAATGTGTTTTCCACTAGAAGTGTGCTGTGAGGGGAAGGACTAGGACTGCCCTCGTCTTCATACGGACTGTGTGTGAAGTCGCCACGGCAGCGAAATTACTCAAGAGATGTGAGGAGAAAAAAACGTTCCCCTTTGCAGAGGACTATACGGGAATCAAAAGGACTTTTTAAAGACAGGAGAGCCCTCCTTCGGAGAGTTTGCCGATTGTTCCTGTTCTTCTGTTGGCCTCAAGGAACGTCGCTCAAGCAAGAAAATGACAAAAAGCTTTTGTGTGTCTTTAAGATCAGGAGCCTGTCAAAGAGTCTCGTGTGTAGCACAACCCACAGAAGTGACTTCAGAGGGAAATTATCAAAACGATTTACAATGCTTGCTTTTATCCACAATAAATGATTGACTATAATATATCTCTTAAGCATTAATGTTAAAATAAAATAATGGCTGATGATAACTTTATCTTGACTTAGCCTAAACAAGGTTACCAGCCAAAGTAGACCAGGAGTTGACTGACAACTTTACAAGTATAATGCATTTAAAATTGTGTTAAAGTCATATAAGTTGTCAAACATATTTTCAAAGACAATGCATATTTAGTTTTACTGTAAAACGTTTTTACAAGACTAAGTATAAATCACCCAATCATTGATATTACTGCAGCTGCTGGACAGTCAGGTTTTGATGAATGTAGAGTCATCATGTGGCTTTTCATCATTGTAATCAATATATTTTTATAGTAACAAATTGATTTGAATAGCCTATTAATTAATCTTACATAATTTAATGGCATTCAGTTAGGAGCTGTAAATATAAAGACAAAAGTACTAATTCTTAGTTTTGACAAGCACAAGAAAAAAAACAGTTTAGTGTATTATTGTTAATATTTCGTTGTAGTAACAGAACAGCTGCAGAACAATACCCATTGGCTGCTTAATGATAATGGCATGACATCAGGCGGTGCTTAAAAGATGCCTTTCTACTAAATAAACATAGCACTCCCTATAATGCCTCTATCCTTTCTTACTTTCTAAGATGAATAGCTCCACATTTGTTTGAAGTAATGGTAAATGTTCAGTGGAAGGGTTTATTTTGGGGTTTTGAATACAACAAAGGATTGTTACTAACAGGTCTAAACCTGTACAATAAATACATTACCGGTACCTACCATACTGAGAAACAGACTGCAATACGACAAATATATTGAGATTGTTTTTAACAATTACTCATGTAAATTAATTAACACATATGCAGCGACATTGTGTCAAGATAGGTTATAAAATAAAAGTTAAAACCATGCCTGAAAGTGTCTTTTAGTTTATAAAAAAGTATTTTAGTTTATAAAAAAGTAAGAGAAAAGAAAAGTCTTACCTAAAACTGAACCAGTGACTTCCAAAAGATCTAATCCAGAAACTCCATTTTCTGTGAAGACATAAATATGTAAAACTATATATTTATGTACTCTATTAATCTTTTGAGAAGTAAAAAAAAGGGGGGGGGGGGGGTGAAAATAATAATTTTGAGGAGTATATAACAATTGTGTTTGAGGTAGAAATTAAATGGTATCACAACAACACTATTGCAAACATATTATTTTTAAAGATAAGAGTGAATCTCCAAACATCATGAGAGTTGAGACTGTATTTGAGCGCCCTCTTGTGATTGCGCCAAGTTTAACAAAGAAAAAAAAAGATTACTTAAAGTACAATACAAAAAATCAACTGCCTTTTCATTTCAAAGTCTTTGTGATGTAACTCATTGGATGTTCGATGAAATTGAATCCCCTCACCCACAAAACTCTGCGCATATTGAGGAAATCCAATATGCGTTATCCATGTGGACACTTGGTCTGGGCTCCAGTCCTCGACTGAAATCATGCTTGCATTTACAATCTCTCCTTCTGCATCGTCTCTTCCTTAGAAAAATACATTACACAAGGAATCGATAATATAACATAGAAACAATAAACAACTCACTAACATAAAGATTTCAACTTCAGGATGTTTACCAAAGTTACTGGTTGAAGTGAGTATAGATTCTATGAAATTCATTTCATTGGATCAACGCACATGTACAGTAAAATATTAATCTGATCTCCATCTTCCACGGCTGCGTGTCCGAAGAAAGAGACGCTCAGTCTTTACTGACTCATTGTTCAGTAAAGTCTTTACTGACTCGTAGTTCACGAGTGCACGGTCCTATAAAACAGGTTACTGCGGCTAAAAAGAACAAAACATATTTTACCTTAATCCCAAAACAACCCCGCACTTTTCGCTCTCAGCTGTTGTTGAATGACGCGTACACACCTCGGCAGGTGAGGGCGGAGCTAAGACAGTGCCGTGCATTGTGGGAAATGTAGTCTAGAGTCTCCTAGCTGCTATCTTAATCACACGACCAGCCGTAAAGTACAAAACATCAAGAAACCTTTCTAGGTTTATTTCAAAGGTTCAAAGTAAGTTCAGTGTAGTACAGCTGTTTTGCTCATTCAAAAGAATAACGAAGACTCATTTAGCCTCAAACATTTGTGATAAATTTAGGGCCCCAGGTAATGTGAGACTTTTTGTTATTATAACTTGTAACTTAGATACACATATGTTTTATTTTCTTCGTTTCTTTTATTTATCACCTTTCTTAAATTTAAGGTCCAGCTGTAATATTTTCATTAGAATTCAGTTAATAGTGTGTGTAATTTATTTATAAACCTTTTTTAATTATACAGGTCTGGTAAAATGCCACCTTATTTTTTCAACATTAAAACAATGTACTGACCTAAGCAACACGAAAAACATACAGCCAGACCCTGAGTAAAATGTATACGTTCACATCATTTATGCATAAAAATGTGTAGATATTAAATTAGATAAAATCTAACAGAATACTGATGAAAATTAACTCAGCATATTCAAAATGTGACTAACACATGCAACTACACATAGTCTAACAACTGTACAAACCCGTACACTGTACAAATTGTGAATAAAAACAGAATGCAATGATGTGGAAGTTATTCAGAATATGACATTCTTAAACTGAGAAAATTTATCTGATTTTAAATTTCATGGCATCAACACATCTCAAAAAAGTTCTTAAAATAAAAAAACCACAAAAAATACAAAAAAAATAACAATCTTATTTATACTCTTAACAATACACGTCTTAAAAGCCACATTTGTTGTACTGACCTAATACAGGAACAGACAGTAAATTCAACTATACGTTCACATCATTTATGCATAAAAATTGTAGAATTATAAACAATCTAACATGAATACTGATCAATTAACTTCAGACATATTCAAAATGTGACTGCAAACACACAATCTACAACAGTCACAAAAATAGTGAGAAAAATACATATAATTTAAATGTAATATTGTAAAAATAATAATAATCTCAGCTTTTCAAACTTTAAACCAGGCTATAATGAACATTTTAAAGTTTTGTACTCTTTATATTTTGCGGTTTTCTAAAACATCAGTTCTCCATGTCAATAATAAAACGATCAGTGAATGTCAATTTATTTAATGAATGCGAGTACAGTTAGTGAAAGTGTAAGGTGGACCACTTTACCTGAAATCCACTAGTCCATTTTATTCAGCCAAAGTGGGCCAGCAATATTTAACCACCTTACAAGAAAAAATATTTATATATACCAATTTGATTTATAAAAATGTATTTTTTTACTTTTTAAGCCATGTTAACTACACTAACATATACAAGTGTTGTCACAGTAATATTTTGAAATGAAAACCTGACCTTTCATGATAAGGGAGTCCTCCTTTGAAGTGTAAGTAAAATCACCAGGATATTTTTGCATCAGCCAAGCCTATTTTACCATAAAAAGATTCCTTCAAAGACAATATTTATACTAATATAAACCTAATCTAATGTGAACCTAATGAGCACAGTGCAATCAAGCTTAAATAGCCCACATTACAGGATTTCACCCAAGAGCTTTATAAATAGAGAGCTGTGTGATAATATATGCAGTAATGTTTACATTGCTTTATGTTGAATTCACTACATATATATTGGGCAATAATATAGTTCAAATTATGCATTGATGTAGCGGTTATTTATTAATATACTCATGGTAATTTCTGGTAACTTTACCATCTCTCATAATACTATACTACCTATTGGGTGCAGACAAAAAAAATGACTCGAAGCAAAGAAAACAAAAGTTTAGATTTTAATTTTTATTATTATTTTCTTCATTCATACTCCACGACAGGTCGCCTGGGTCTAACATTAGCCCATCATAATTCCAGTGCGGAACATATCTCATAAGCTGCAGGTCTAGGATAAGTGCAATATGGGGAGGAAAGTGTCTACAGTATTACACGTACTCAACATCTGTGGGGAGGCCACAAATATAAACGTCAGAATCACAACAATTACACTATGCACACATTCAGACTACAATGGGACACATTAACACTTAAGCAGGTAAAACAAATGACCATCTCTTAAATATAACGATCATAACCGGAACAGCCATTACTGCTGATGACAACCTTTCACTCATAATGGATGAAAACCTCTTGAATGAGAAACACTTTAAGTTATTTGATGAAAGAAAAGCAAACGGATGATGTGCATGAGTCAACAGGTAAGAGAGTCGAACACAGCATACTGTTAGCCGTCCATAGAGAGTGGAGTAGGTGTCATTTGCATCCTGACAGATGATAGAACGCTGAGTGAGTAAGGATGACAGCTTCTTGGGAGATGAGCACCCAACCTCTGGCAGAAGAGGCTCAGAGCAATTATACGTTGCTGAGGGCTTCGACACCAGGCAACACTTTCCCCTCCAGCAGCTCCAGACTAGCTCCGCCTCCTGTGCTCACATGACTGACCTTGTCTTCTGTATCCCACTTGGCACAGCAGGTTGCTGTGTCTCCCCCACCTGAATTTAAAGAAACAAAAAAAGTAAATTAGTTTAGTTCATCATAGTGGTCGACCGATGTCCTTTTGTTTTTTTTACAGCCGATACTAATATCTTCGAGAGCCATGTGGCCAATGGCCGAAAAAAGCCAATATAGAACTATACATCATATCACACTATTTAATTTAAGGACAGTAAATAACAGATGCATAATTTCTGCAATTACATTTATGTAATATTTACTAAAATAAGAAGATAATCATTTGGAAATTAATTAATTTGAACTTAAATTTCAAATAGGAACTTCTTGATTCAGTAATAAGTCATTACAAATTAATGAATAAAAAAAGGACGTAAATACTCAGTATTTTGGTAAGTCTGTGTGGGCTGGGAATTATATTTTCACAGAATTTAGCACACAGTGAATATGATGCGAATATGACATGTGGCAATAAATGTTTATTAGGTACTCAAAGACTTGATTAAATTGTGTATTTGCTGACAGTATATAAGTTAAGAATCACAGCATTTGCATTTCAATTATTAGACAGAACTGTTATACAAAGACAGTAAACTAATAAATACAGAATGTGAGCTCATGAGAGTCTGCTCTCAGAAGCTGAATAAAAGTCGTTCATTTACAACTGTCAGATAATTAAAATATTGGCTGATAATATTGTCCCTGGAAATATAAATCGGTCAACCAACGGTCTATTAGATGTGTGTCATTGCGTGCATTTCAGGCAAAAACTTAAACAATGAAATAAAATTCTTACCAATAATGGTGATGCAGCCATTTTTAGTCGCTTCTACTACTTTGTCCATCAAGTTCTTGGTTCCACGAGAGAAGTTGTCCCACTCAAACACACCAACAGGTCCATTCCACACAATCTGCTTGGCTCTGGCTACAGCCTCTGTATAGAGCTTTGAGCTCTCAGAACCACAGTCTAGACCCTGGACAGAGGGAGAACCGTTTCTAGTTCACTTCAGAGGAAAAGAAGGAGATCATACAGCTCTAAACAATCGAACATTTGTCCGCATTACCATCCAGCCAGCTGGAATACCATCGGCTACTGATGCAGACCCTGTCACCGCCTTCTCGTCAAACTTGTCAGCAGTGACGAAGTCCACAGGAAGGGTGATCTTCACGCCATTCTTCTCAGCCTTAGCCATGAGGTCTTTCACAATTTTGGCACCCTCTTCATCAAACAGGGAAGTGCCAATCTGAGCACAACAATATTTCAAAACTCAATGGGGGTACTTCAGAAAACACAATGCAATATACTTGGGTAAGATAATGGATAAAAAAGAGGGTGTTACAGATTTCACATTATAGTCACATATATTGTTAATCAAAGAACTGTTGTAACAAAATGTTTATTTTAGCCTAATTTAGTTTATTTTTTTTATGGCAATGGGACATTTAATATATACAATTCTATAATACACGGATTAATAAAAAAAAAACCTTGGGGACTTGTTTGAATGAATCTTCAAACCACTCACCTCCATGTTCTTGAGGACCTTGAGGAAGGTAAAGGCCATTCCTCCACCAATGATCATCTCATTCACCTGGTCCAACATGTTGTTGATCAGCTGAATCTTATCTTTGACCTTGGCCCTGTATGATCAAAGCAACAATCAAATCAAACAAAGCCTTTTCAATGAAATGCTCATTTTTAAATGTAAATCTTTTTGGGATGAAACTGAGAAACTGCAGGAAGTGCCCTAGAACGGTTCATTTATGAGACAAAAGTTTAAGGATTGTTGTTCATAGCAGTACAGCTTATCAGTGGGTCAGTTGCCTCACTGAACTTTGTTACTGGGACAAGCCCGAGTGACGGCAAATGAGTGACAGCCAATGAATATGCAGGGGTGGATGCTTTCAGGGAAAAAATTAAAGACATCGTATGAATGCAAGTTGTGCAACGGCCTGTACTCTGACTTCTGCAATTCATCTGCTCTGAATCCTCCATTTCCACAAGAACACTTTGTAGTGATCACTGCGAATTCATTTAAAGGGAGTTCCATCATTGCATCCTGCATAGTTACATCAAAAAGGTTTCAGCATTTCATCATCAGGAAATGAAAATACGAAAAGGAAGAAATCTACAAATGTTTAAATGAATACAATTCTTTTTACTGCCACATATGGGAGGTGAGGCTTAAAGAACAGAAGAGCAAAAGGGATATTGTCACACATCCTACGGTTGCATAAGAGGATAAACTCATCTATTCCTGGACTGTCACTGATGCTTTCTGAAGGTTTTCTCAAGTGAGCGAGGACAGATGCAGTCTAGTTAAGCATCTCATATTATATCTAGTGAACATTTAGCGGTTTAGAATTTCACCAGCAGTACACCGACCAGAATACTGAGCTGAACTCCTTTCTTCTGATCATGGACAAGATCTTGCAAGACCATGCAAGGTCTTTTGGTGTTTTTAATAACTAAACCTGGTTAAAATGTATCCTCTTATGACAGTATTCAGAAGTAAAATTATAAGCTATCAAAGTACTCCATCATCAATACTCACCCTCCGAGAATGGCCAAGAAAGGCTTCTGTGGTTTCTCAAGGGCCATGGCAAAGTAGTCCAACTCCTTCTTCATCAGAAAACCAGCTGCCTTCTGAGGGAGATTCACGCCAACCATGGAGCTAGAGTGAGACATTAGACATGAAACCCAAAGGGTCTAAACTTGATCATTTTAGATTTTCTATCACGGTTTCATGTAATAGAGCACCTATGAGCTCTGTGAGCAGTTCCAAAGGCATCGTTGACGTAGACGTCACCCAGCTTGGACAGGGAGGCTCGGAAAGAATCGATTTCCTCCTTGCTTGCTTTGGTCTAAATAGAGAAATCAAAATCATTTATAGGTCAAATTCCACTGAGTAAAAATAAAATTAAAACTGAACTGTGCAATATCTGTAAAAAAAAAAAAAAAACTTCTGAAATGCTCAAATGTGGGCTATAAACTCACAATTGCGAGTCGCAATTCTAACTAATTTCTCTCAATTCTTAACTCGCAATTGTGAGTTTATATCTCACAATTCAGAGAAATTGAAGTCCAATCCTGAGGGTAAAAAAAGACCAATATTTTCATACATTTGCAAGTTTATATCATTAAATTCTGACTCTGTAACTCGCAATTGCATGTTATCAAGTCAGAACTGGACTTTAAATCACAATTGTTAGATATAAACTCGCAAACATATAAAAAAAAAAAGTCAGAATTATGAGATAAAAAAAAGTCACAATGACCTTTTTTGTTTTTTTTATTCAGTGGCAAAAATGGGCTTCCATAGATTTGGCTGTTCAAATCAATGCATAAAAATAGCAGGCAGCAAGAAGTTACCCCTCTTTGTAACTTTGTTAACAAAAGTCACTTCAATAATATGCGAATGTCAGTCTGAGACGACCCAGTAACAACAGTTCCCTCAAATTAAAATATTTAATCACAAAAATGTGTACTGAACTTTAGTTTGATAAACATAATCCCGCCCTAAACTCGCACCATTGGTCGAACCAATTTTGCTATGCAATGTGCACATTTTGAAACATGTAAATGTGTAAACCAACAAATGCGTACTTATGGTTGTGTTTGCATAGTAAACTGGAGAAAGTATTTTAACCAACAAACATATAGTTATGATCAAATTACTGCGGTTCACATGCACTCAAAGTTCATGACTTCTAAACTGCGAATGAAAGGTTACACATATGCCTAGAAAATGCCAAGCACAAGTTCACTGCAGTCACCTGCCAGCAAAGAACTGGCATAGCAGTTCCCATGTCTCTTTCTATGCTCCCTTACTCATCTGTCTCTCTCTTTCTCTTCTCCTCTTCCCAGTATGCATTCCAGCCAGGGCTCCGAGGACCAGAAAAGCCACATGATCACATATGACCTTCCTACAAATGCCAATAGGTCAGCTGTGTACAGTATCTCTATATGCACGCAAAGCCACCAACTGTCTTTAACAGTGGTAGCTTGTGTTTTGTAGAGAAGTATCGACTCCATGATAAAAGCCAATTATTAGCTTCTTGAGCCAAAACAGAATGATTTAATAAGAGATTTGCAAAACTAGCCTAAATTTAGAGGGCTTCCTTTACGGATTAGTTGATATTGGATATCTTTAGTCGCTATAGCCCCTATAACAAATACCCTATTCTCATTTCTCTCCTATTTTTTTTTATTATTAATTAAGAAGCTGTATATGACATTTAAGGTTAAAAATCTAGTTAAAGTTAGACAAAATCTAAAATGTATTCAGGTAATACTTTAAATACATCAGTTAAGCATCTCTGAATAACATGGTTGTCTATTTGGGCTAAAACAGTACATTTCAATAACAGGCATTGTAATCAAGTCATTGTTTTAATAAGTATAATTAATGTTTACAGTAAAACTCCTAATTATCATTTTATGAGGTCTTAAATGTGTAGAAGTTAAAACAGCACTGTACTGCATTCTACAGGATCACAGTTTTGAGTTTACGTTGCAATGTTTACTTTATGGCGTTTATATTTTAATGTTGTAGAATCATTTATCTCCCTCTTTTTTAATTAGAAGCTGGAGACTAGTTTATCATTAAAAGTTGCATTATGCATAAATTCTTCTTTTCTGGATAGCTGTGGTATTTTTTGTGGTATTCAACATGGTATGTGTGACCCTAGAACACAAAACCAGTCATAAGGGTTCATTTTTTGAAACTGAGATTTATACATAAAATTCTGAATAAATTAGCTTTCCATTGATGTATGGTTTGTAAGGATAGGACAATATCTGTCTGACATACAACTATTAGAAAATCTGGATTCTGAGGGTGCAAAAAAGATAAATTGAGAAAATCTCCTTTAAAGTTGTCTAAATTAAGTTCTTAGCAATGTATATTACCAATTAAAAAAAAACTAAGTTTTGATATACTTTACTTAACATTTTGACCCATGCAATGTATTTTTGGCCATTGCTACAAATATACCCGTGTGACTTATGACTGGTTGTGTGCTCCAGGGTCACATTTGACATTTAATTCAACGTAAACTCTTGAGGCTTCTCTTTGGGCTACCCTGAATGCAATATATGATAGATATACAGTCAAACTAAAAATTATTCAGACACCAGATATAATTTGATATTTTTTGACTAGTGGATGCAGGACACTAAAGCTAATTTATGCAAATAAGGATAGCAAAATAAAGTAAACCGAAATATTATACCCAAAAACTTAATGCAGTGGACTACCAGTAAAACTGCTAGAAATCTGGGACCAAACATTATTCAGACACTTTGACCTCACCATGTTTTGCTTACATGTTTTTTCTTTAATTGCTAATGCGACTAACCGATACCACAGACTGAACAAAACTAAGCATTGCTTGGTAATTGGTTGACCTAAAGTGGTATTATCTAATGGTGTACTTAAATGTAACAGCTATTCAACCTAATTCATTACATACCTTTCAATCAAAGTTATCTGACATCATCAAGATGAATTATTAATTTATTACCATTTTCCAACTATAGTGAATAAACTGATAATGTGAGAAATGTTGAAGGTGTCTGAATAAATTGTGGTTTGACTGTGACAGATAAAAGATACATGATTTATTTAGAGATTGTGGAATCTGTTCTATATGTTCTCTATTTATTGATTTTATTCGTGCAGGTCTTAAAAGTCTTCCATTTGATTTTAAGAACTCTGCAAAAACTTTGTAGGATGACCGATCACTTTCTGCAGAGCCATTGTTGTATGGCGCACTGACCTTGTTACCCGATGCGTCTTTGCCTTTGCCCTCCTCGGCCACATGGAACCGCAGGTTCTCCAGCAGAATGACAGAACCTGCAGGTGGGTCTGCGCAGGCTTTCTCCACATCTGGACCCACACAGTCCTTCAGGAACTGAACGTCTCTTCATAAGCAAATTAAGCGGCAAGGTTGGTGGCGAAGCAATAAGTTGAATTACGTATGCATTGCTATTAAGATGTCAGCTTGAGAATGAATCTCTACCATGCATTTGTAATGTTTATGCAGTAAAGCTATATAACACCACTGCTGTCAAACAGATGTAGCTTGAAGGTTTATATTATTTCTAACTGATGGTATAATACGTGCAGGTTAAAAGTCTATATTGAACTCTCTTACTTTCCCAGCAGGTTCTTGAGTTCTGCAGCCACAGGCTCCAGAGAGTACTTGTTTGGCATGGGGACTCCATCAGGCCGGCCCAAGTGGCTCATCAGGACTACAGCTTTGGCCCCATTATCTAAACAATACTGAATTGATGGGACTGCAGCCTTGATTCTGATGAAAGCATATAGTAATATTAGTTACAAATTCTGTATCACATGGCCAACATGTCCTTTTAAACACTGAGCCAGTGCCATATAAAAATATATAAAAAAGAAAATACATTTTGTAATCTTAAATTGTTATTTTTGCCTCAAACAATATTTCAAACCAAATACTGTTGAGCAGTGTTGGGGGTAATGCATTACAAGTAATGCAAGTTATATAATCAGATTACTTTTTTAAAGTAACTAGTAAAGTAACGCATTACTTTTTAGTTTATAAGGAAATCTCGGAGTTACTTTTTCAAATGAGTAACTTCAGTTACTTTGTTTCCCATGTTTTGACTGACAGCTCTGGTGTTGCCATGTTGAGAGATTTCAGGAATAAGCGCAGAGGCATTGTGTGCGCTGTCATGCATGTTACTGTAGTTCTAGACTAAATATGAACTTACACAAAAACAGACTCCATATTCCTCAAAATCAATAAAACAGTCAAATGCTATCTCAGAATATTATACAAACCTGCTATACTTAAATGTTAAACCAGATATAATTTATGTATTTAATCCCATTTTAACCAATGTATTTGCTACTGACCTTCGATGATCCAGTTCAACCATACTAAGCAAAAATCACATACTCGTTTCATTTTTGAAATAGCTGAATCGGGTTAAACTTTCTTCTCCTGCGTCATATTCTTCAGGCAATTTGTTTGAGCTGCGCCCTCTACTGAACAGACGGGAATTTACATTTTCTTTAGCCTGAGGCATATTCATTTCACTTTTGGTGAAAGGGCGTTTACATTTGTAAAAGTTTTCACTTTTTATATTAAAAACAAACAAGTAAGCCCTACCCAGATTAAAAAGTAACTCAAATGTAACGCAACACATTTTTTCCATTAAAAGTAACTAGGTAATGAAATTAGTTACTTTCTCAGGGAGTAATGCAATATTATAATGCATTACTATTAAAAGTAACTTTCCCCAACACTGCTGTTGACATTTTATAAACCGTTCATTTCTTTGTTGAAATTGTAATTATAAGTAGATCTCAAATGTCAAGAATTGTATTAGTTCTTTAATATTCTGCAAGACTATACATGAATTAATAAATGATAATATAAACAGCAAAGCTGTGGGTACATTTTAAATGATAAAAACATTGCAATAAATCCACAGGATGTGAAATAACCATTATTGGCAAGACAAAAAAAATTATTAATAAAAAATTGGAATATCAGCAATATCCATCTCACCTCTGGTTATTTGTTATAGTCTTGTCCTTCATAGGGACGTTGAAGTCAACCCTATTGGAGAGAGAGAGAAAAGTAAATCGATCTACTACAGAATTAGCTAAATAAATACCATGATTTAATGTTATAATAATTGGATTGCTCATTCATTATTTGGAATATAAAAGTTTCAGAAAAATCATTTAAAATAAGAGACATGAAAAATATCCTCAGCCCTATGCTAAAGTCCTTTAGGGCAATTCATTATTGTTAATAGCAACTTATCTCTTTAATATTTATGTCTATGAAAAAGACCACTAAATTAATAGGAATACACATTTTAATAAATAAAAAGGCTGTACAATGTCAGTAATAAACAACTAAATCTATAAGCTATCTGATCAATATCACTATTAGCAACATATATTATAGGAGTACACACATTGCTGCACGTTCGTCTCCATGACTACAGTGAATTATATAATACTGTAAAGCCCCTAAAGCATTCATGGAAGAGTCGTTGCTATAGATACTGTTGCAACGGCTACTGTAATATTAAATTAGACAATATGATAACAGTTCGGAACCTGACAGTGGTCGTTGTTAGGGCACGGACCATTGCAACTGTAGGAATATATATACACTGACTCACCGTGAACGCTACAAAAATTATACATCATTTGGGTATTTATATAAGGGTGAAAAATGTTAAATAAAGCAGCAGACTGTGGGCGAGGTAAGTTAGGATGGTCCGCCAGTGTGGACTTTTAGCCAAAGGCTGTTTGCTGGCAGGCCTTTTGACGGTGTTCAGAATACCAAAAGGTAATTTATGTTCATAGCAGCTGAGAAGATGTGGATGTCGTTTAGCGGAATATATTATAAACAATCTTCATTTATGTGCATGAAAATAAATACCTGGCATGCGTGGGTGACATGAGTAAAACAAGTAGGAACACGCCACTAAATAAACGTGCATAACGATATAAACCCGCCAGCACACGTACAAAAGACTTTATAAAACAGTACAATAGATAAAAACGTACTGGTTGTCTGTATAACGTTAATACAAAAAAATAAGTGACTAGAAGGCTCTGACCATTTGACATTTGTTGCTGGGTGGAGTCATTTCACCAATACATTCACAGCGTCTAGAGAATTGAATTGTGTGAGAAGTTTAAAGATCTGCTTTTATTTTAAGACAATAGTTACGAAAGAAATTAGACGACTTGCACGTGCTTTTGGTGCATATGCCATCCTGCACGTATCTGGAATCCCTAAAACGTGACGCATGACACTTACACTTCCGGTTATCAATGATTGAAATCGCTCGGCATTCTTTGGCATAACCTTGAGCGATGCCAAAAAATAAAATAAAGCTAAATTTTGATATGCCTACATTAAGCCAGACAGCATAAAAGAATAGTACGAGCATGTTGATATATCGTTTGTAATATGACGAGTAATATAACGATGATGATTCAGACTCACCTCATGATCACGCGCTTTTCTTTCACATCCACCTTGTCCAACGTGAGTTTGTTTGACAGAGACATTCTGACTGTGGATGTGCAACAAATCTCTCTTTTGGTGGTGTGCTGAGTGGGTAAAGTTCCCGAATGAGAGTGACCTTGGCTTGATGCTGATGTACACAGTGTGGGCGGGTCTAATCGAGGTATGCGGTTCTGAACGTAGCGCTCATTGGATATACTTGCTGTCAATCAATAATGCCTAACTGAGCACAAATGATGTTAGACAACGTGTTGCAATGTTGCTGCCCCCTATCTAGAGACCCTACGCTCCTGAATTAAAATATTCACTTATTTCGGCATCATTTTTGCACTCATGGTTTAGTTTGAGTAATTTGGTGTATTTGGGATAGGGTGGGAGTTAGGAGCTGATGTTGGTGTTCGGAACGTACATTTAATAACCAGAAGATCCCATCACAAAATGCTCTCTTCTATATTTTAGTCCCATACTTCATATGAAATTATCGGTTTGCCCATGTCAAAATTAACGATTTTCATTCAGACTTTATTCAGTCACATTTTTAAATATCCAGTCATACAAGTAATATATGGGGGGAAAATATATCACGTTGAACTCTGTTAGTCATATACAATTTTCTTCTATTACATCATATTGAATTATATTAGTTAATGCTGGCATTTTGCCACACTTTAATTGCTAAATTAATTTATCAGAGTGAAGAATTTAACACATACACACAGGTGTTAGGCTTTTATTTGCAGTGTTGGGGTTAACGCATTATAAGTAACGCGAGTTACGTAATAATATTACTTTTTTCAAATAAATAGTAAAGTAACGCATTACTTTTTAATTTATAAGAAAATATCTGAGTTACTTTTTTCCCATTTATGGACTGCCAACTGGAGCCAACCCGAGAAAGCCCCTCATCCTCGTAAGGCTATTTAGATGGGTAGCAAATACACCAAGTGATGATGTATAACTGCCTGGAAGAACTACACATGGCCCACCCAAAAAATAGTTCATCCACTGCTAGCTCTAGCTGGAATGCAGTCCAGCTATTGTGAAAGCCACCCAGGCCTTTCTTGTACTGCAGCCGTTTGTAGAGTGTGGTGCATGTGGTGCAGACCAAATCTGTTTTCATTGTCCCAAAAAGGAACAAGCATCCGAACTGATTCTAGAAGATTGTCCATCATGGGCAGGATAAAAAATGGCTAGGCTCCAACACCTCCTGGTACCCAGGACACACACAAAAAAAATATGCCCTTCAACCTCACGCAGGTCCTTGTGTATGCCTTCCGGGCCAGGTCGTCAACATGCCTCTTGGCGTTATGTATCCACGTACCTCTCGGCGTTATGTGCAATCATCCTCCTGTGCTTCTCGGTGTGGAGATCACACAATGTGATCACTCGGCTGACAGGATATTTCTGCGGCGACGCTTCATGACAATGTGGAGTTACCGCGTACAGTTGCTAGAAATTCAAGTGGCATCTTCCTTCACGCACAGCCTGTCTATGCATTAAATCAACATCTATGGGCAGATAGTCTATGTTCCTTTGGAAGTTGGCGGTTTTGCACACTGATTAGGCCGATAGAAGGGGTCCACAGCTACCCACCACCTCCTGAAGTCCGTAAAGGATGACAAAAGATCAAGTGTGGATAATGCATCAACCAGTCCAGCGCAAAATATTTCAAAATAAAATCCACCAGTGTCAAAAGGTTTTTTTCAATGATTTTGTCCTCTATATATTTTTGTTGTCGTAAAAAAAACAACCTTGAAAGACCTTTAAAATCACACAGCATCAATGTTCTGCATGTAATTAAATAGACTTCCATCATACACAATCAAACCTTTACAGATGATTCAGAATCTTCTGCGAAGAGCCCATGTCACACCTCTCTTTATCTCCCTGCACTGGCTCCCGGTTGCAGCTCGCATCAAGTTCAAGACACTGATGCTTGCATATAGAACAACCACAGGCTCAGCACCCGCCTACTTCCACTCCCTTATGACAATATACATCCCCTCCAGAAGTCTGAGATCTGCGAGTGAGCGACGCCTCGTGGTGCCATCACAGAGAGGTACAAAATCACTCTCCAGAACGTTTTCATTCACTGTTCCTGTCTGGTGGAATGAATTTCCAACCCTCATCCGGAATGCTGAATCCCTGTCAATCTTCAAGCAACAACTGAAAACTTATGACCTCTCTTCCGTCATCACTTGACTTAATTAAAAAAATATATATAATAAACCCTTTGCTCTCTTTTCCCTAAAATCTCACCGTCTAGCTAGAATTTGCTCTGAACAATGCCTAGAAATTTGTGCATTACAAGAACTTCCTTTGTCTGTTTGCCTCTTTATAATGCATCACTTATTGTATTCCTCAATTGTAAGTCACTTTGGATAAAAGCGTCTGCTAAATTAATAAATGTAAATATAATAAAGTATGAAAGTATATGAATAAATAAATTAACTAATATTAAATATTAATAATAAATACTAAAGTGATCACTCTAGAGCAGAGATGACCAAACCTGTTTCTGGAGAGCCACTATTCAGCATAATTTGTGTTAACCCTAATTAAATACACCTGGACCAGCTAATGAAGGTCTTCAAACTCACTAGAAATTTCCAGGAAAGTGTGTCGGAGCTAAAATCTGGAGGACAGTGGCCCTTCCAAGGGCAGGATTGGACTCCCCTGTTATAGAGGTTTTCTGAGCAAGGATTAAAATGAAACTTCTCCTGTCAAAAAACCTGATGAATGTATAACACAAACCTCCTTCACATCTGTCACACTGATTTTACATTTATATTTTATCTTTGCAGCTTAAATAAAAACATAAATCTAGAATTTTCCAATATACAAACAAGTTACCCTTCAATTCCTCCATCCCCATTTTCTTTCTTTGCATCCTAAGGGGTGTAGCTAAGACACGAGGTAAGGAAACAAAGATGCACAAATAAAAAATAAGAAACACCCAGAGAAAGCTGCGGATCAGGTGTATGGTACCAACAAAGCCTGATTACATTGGTTTGGTTTTGTCAATGTGAAACAAATCCTGTAACCCAGTTTGTTTGGCTAGCTTCATGGTACAGGAATTAAGGTTGGAGTTGTGAACAGCTTAGGGTTTTATCCTAAATACAAAACTGACCTGACATTAGGGGAAGTCGTAACCTAATGGTTAGAGAGTCGGACTCGTAATACAAAGGTTGCGCGAGCAGAGCCGATCCTAGACTTCTGGGGGCCCTACACAAAACTGTGTCTAATCTGTGTCTGATATCTAAACTCTTTAATAACACATTTTAGCATGAAATAAATAAGATGGCTAATGGTAAGATTTATATTTAATTTATTACATTTTTACAGACATGCCAAGATAGCAACAAAATTGGATAAGGTGAAAAGTCTCCATTTGCAAAATGGAAAAGTTCAAAATGTAATTCAGATTCCTCCAGCATTTGGTGCACAACGAGGAAATGCATTCATTCCTCCTGCCATGGCTTGGGCTGCACCTTGCCTACAGGTGACAGGTTCCATACAATTCCTGTTGATGTGATCACCTGCAAAGACAGTGGACAAAATCACATATAACATTGAAATTAGATAAATAACTACTAGAAGGTTTGTGTTTGCAGTCACTTACATATGCCCAAACAGCTGTGCAAAATGTGACCCCACCAATCAGCAGAGGAGGACCATACTTTGAATGAAATTCACGGGACAGATCGGACTGCTGTCGCACAGCCACCTGACGGGCACTTTGACCTATTGTAAAGAAAAGAAAATTAAAGTTTACATATGCTTCAAGACATTATTCATTGCCACAACAAAGAATTGGCAAGAACCTGGACTCACTGAATTTATGAAAGACCTTCCTAACCATTGACATTTTTTGTCATAATTAGTGCTGTCAAAGTTAACGCAAATTAATTTTAACGACACTAATTTTATTAACGCGGGATTAACGCAGCGCGTATTTTCAGTTTGACCCATGGCCCAACCCGTAGTAGGAGAAATGGAGATGCACAGTGTTGCCAACTTAGCAACAGTGCAGACCTCTTTAGCAACTTTTTTCCCTTCAAATAAGCGCCAAAACCTTATTTATTTTCTGAGAATCGCCGGTACTGCAGAATCAAAATACAATATGTGGGCACAGAGGCAAATAATAAATGTACATTTTGCATGTTCAGAAGAAAGAGCTGCGCTGTCCTGTGAAAATTTGAACAGGTCTGTGTCAGTAAATTGCTCAGTGCAAAGAAAGAGAAGTAATGGGAAACTGACATTTCTTTTTTTCATGAGTCTAATAGACATGAACAAGTTCTTTGGAAAAACATCTATTACCTTTGAAACATGTCTAGTCTTCATGCTGTTGACTATGGTTTCAATAATAATAAACATACATTTGCATAAAACATCCATATTTATCCATGCCCATGTTGATTAGAGTATTAAAAACGTGAAAAGTATTAATTTAAGGAACATTTAGAACAAATAAAAATATGCGATTAATTGCGAGTTAACTCATGCCAATCATGCGATTAATCACGATTAAATAATTTAAGCGATTGACAGCCCTAGTCATAATACATGACATATTTATGGCATTTACATTTATAGATATATTAGATTTTTTTTTAGAACATAAGACACATTCTTGCACTCAGCGGCAATGTTACATTTAAAGATAATTTATATGAGCTATATGTGATGTCAGACAGGTTAAGTGCCCATATGGCAAAAAACAATAAAATATATATATATGTGTGTGTGTGTGTGTGTGTGTCTTTATAGGGAAAGATGACAACATATTAAATAATTTGCTAAAATGTACACACCAGCGAACTACGGATGAATTAAATTAAACTAACGTTAGCTTTAGCATAAGTCACAGGAAACCAACAGCCATCATTGTAACAGATACGGTTCACTGAAATGTGAAATAAAATGGTCAGTCCTTGAATAAGTCACGTACCGCTGAGGTTCAGGAGCAGCCTTGGCGAAACGATACATGATTTTGTCTCTTTACAGCCGACAGCTCCTGCCAATACCCTTGAACTGAATGGCAGAAACAAAATGGCAGCGCGGAAATACGTGAGCGAGGCGTGCGTGCGTGCACGCGAGGGCAGCGTAACGACTATCAACGGTAGATTCAACATAACGCAAAATTAAAATGCTACACTAAAACAAACTCCGATAGTTTAAGGTTATGTCGTCTATGGTTAACATATACGGGAGTAACGTATGCTAATAAATATAAACGTATTAAAATATATTTAAAAAAAATCTGTTTATGTTAAGGAACCATCACTGCTGTTTTACGTGTGTTAACAGTGTTAAAGTTAGTTCACTTCACCAGTTGTTCGGTATTAACTCTGAATTGTGCTTACACAATGTATTTATATATATTTTGCAAACCATTTACAGACGTGTCAGGATGGCCGAGTGGTCTAAGGCGCCAGACTCAAGGGCTGTTCCCTTCCGACGAATCGGGTATTCTGGTCTCCGAATGGAGGCGTGGGTTCGAATCCCACTTCTGACATATATTTTTTTTCTAAAACTAGAAATAAAACAAATGGTATCAGATGTCTTAAATACAAGAAATAAAATTATCCTTTTGGGCCAACTTTACATATTCCCAGAATAAGAGACATATGTCTTCCCTTTAAAGTGACGTTATAGTTAACATTGTAACACGTCACACATGAATTTTTCTTTCAGAAAACTGTAAATAAACAATTTGATCTGAAAAACAAACATTCAAAATTTATTTTAAATCTTTTTTTTCTCACGTGGAACAGTATTAACACTTTGTACACAATATAAAATAAAATATTTTAAAACAAATGTCACGTGTTCAATGTATCATTTTTGCTACATCAGGCTTTTATGCAATGTGCTACAGAGGGAATATGGAGCTCACACTTAAGTAGAAATAAACTTTGTTCAGAAAATTTTATTCAGACACTTCAGAGAAAAATGTAAATTATTTTTACATTACCGAATAGTTTACCCAAAAATGAAAATGTCTTCACACTCGAGAAAAACCTGTACGAGTATCTCTCTTCTGCTGAACACATAGGAAATGTTGGTAACCATTGACTTCCATAGTATAAAAGAAACTCAAGCAGGTTTGGAACAGGGTGAGTAAATGATGACATCATTTTCATTTTTGGGTGAACTATCTCTTCAATTAAATAATCAAAGCCCTGCAGGTTTAATTGTATTTAGCAAAAATTAAGCGTAATGCAGTGCAATGATCCGGCCTATGTATAATCTGTTGCACCATCGCATATTATTGTGTATATATGTGTACATAATGTAGAATGTGTACATACGGTTTATAATGTGTATTGATAACTGTATGTCTAATAGTGCACGGTGTGTACTGAGTATATGTATGTGTATTCTGCACATTGTCTTCTGTATAAGTCTGTAAGTATGTACTGTCTATATGTAAATTGTTTCTGCACTGTCTGGAGCACGCTCTCAAAAATTTCACTCACCAAGCTACATGTGCTGTGGTGATGTGACAATAAGTGTGATTTGATTTGATTGATAGGTGCACACATAAACATTTCTCAGTTGCCTGTTGCATCATATTTGATACATTTTAACATTAAAAAAATGTATGGACAATCAAGTGGCTTCTGTCCAGTTACTGTTCATCTTGAAATAATAATAATAATAATATAGAATTTATTCTTACATTTACATTATAAAAATCATTAGATTTCACAGAAAAAACACATGTATCACGACCTGAGGGTGGACGTTTCTAGAATTATACAAACAGGCCTTTTACTTGCTAAAAAAAGTCTCAATCAGATGACAGAAGGCTTGTCTTCGTTTATGTAAAACATGTTTTTCAGCAAAGTTTTGATCATGTTGAAAATCTAGAGGCCTTTTGAAATTCACGTACCAAATATCATACAGTAGGCTTTATAGAGTTAACTCTCTACAGGAACAGTTCAGCTGGAGCGAATGCTATGTTAAATGGATTCATGGTTCCATGGGTGCACCATTAATCAGCAACGTATACTATGAACCAACATAGAGTTTTAAAATAAAATCAGTAATGCACAATGGTAATAAACCATATTCTTTAATAATGAAAATTATGAACAGAAAAGGTGTTTTGCAAATACGTTACTTGGTAACAAAAGTTGAAAATATAATCTCAACATAATGGAATGGAATGTGTATCTAATCAACAAATTTCCTGAGCAGATGTTAAGACTAGTATCATGTGATAAGTTTGCTCGAAACCTTCTTTAGTATGGGCCTTGTCTTAATCTGTATCAGGGAAACTGGTCCAACGAGCACTCCTGAATGAGATCTCCACTCCAACTTTTACTATGATGCTCTTTTAAAAGCATTCTAGTGCATTTATATGTATGCGGTTGAAATGTTCTCTGGCTAGATCAAAATCTGGAGTCAGCAATCCAAATAAAAAGAGAGAATTGTGTCCCATATTTATAGCAAGCTATATATATTCCTGAAGAATATTTTTACCCAAGAATTCTTCAAATGACATGATTATGAGTCACAGTTGATGTAGATATATCATATACTACATTAGGTTTCTGAATACAGTGATATGAAATTCTGTTTCTGAACACATGATGTGCTAATTAAGGTCACAGTGATGTATATAAAATGACGTGGAGGTTCAGACAAAACAGTCAAAATGAGCTATCAGCAAATGTGACTGCAACAAAACTAACATGAATGGAAGAGCTAGGTTTGTTGCAATCTCCATGTCCTAATCTTTCTTTTTGTCCTTGACTTCCTCGTCATCTGTATACTCAGTCGGTTCTTCTCCAGGTTTAAGAAGCTTCCCAACATAATCATATTTCTCTGTGGAGGCAAATACAACAAATTACTCAACATTTAGCAATGCAACCCCGTTGCAACATTCCTGAAGAGCGCAACTGTACAATCAGAGGCTGGAACAAAAGGTCTCCTTCAACTCACGTGTGAACTGGGTCTCCCACTCGCTCAGGCTCTCCTGCTGCATAGCATTGAGATCTGAAATATCATCATGGGTGTCTTTCAAGGCCTCCTTCTCCAAACAAAATGTGGCCAGTCCTCTGGATGCATCTCTGCCTGCAAAGACCCCATAAGGGCCCTCTAAAAGTGAACGAAGTGGGTGTTAGCTCTTTAAAAATATATAATCTTAACAGGAATGCAAAACAAGTAATGGCCATTTTCTTGAATGAAGCACCCTTCTGTGCTCAGTGGACATCTTCAGTATCTAGTCAACCTTTATCCGACTTTAGTTAATCATTCACAGACGACCAGCAGTTTTAGCATTGCAAAAGTGTGCACAAAAGTTACAAAAACGCAAAAATACTGCGATGACGTCTCTTTATCAGACGAAAAATAATGTAAATATAGATGCACTTTAACAGGGTTGCGTCTTATCCTGAATTTTCAGTAGGTTAGCGGTTATGACTTAGCATTTGTAGATTGTTTAAAAGGTGCGACATAAAGGGGTGTGTCTGAAATGAAATTAATGCATTTTCATGGAATATTTTAAAACGAATAACGTTAACTCGCATATATGCCAACGTAATTCAAGAAATCACGGTAATCCTTTGAAAATCAAATATATGCATAATAAATCACCTGAGATAAGTTTGAAGTAAGACCCACGACTGAATCTGAGATATTCGCATGTTACCTGGTCCGTAGAACTTCTTTCCTCTTGTAACATCAAACACTTTCCCGCTGATAGCCATCAGGATTCGTGGGTTTTTCAGTCCATCGTACTCTTGCAGTTCTGCCAAAGTGAAATCTCGTTTCTTTAGTTTAGGCAGCGGCTCTTCAACCGGGCCAAAGTCTGCAGGCTTGTCTCCGCGGACGATTTTGTACAACAGGAATAAACAGAGACATAGCAAGCTAATGTTCAGAGGCGAAGTGAAAATTTCCTGAAGAACTCCAGAAGTTTGCTCGACCTCCTCTTCAGCCATTTCGTCTCTGATGTTGTGCGTGAGAAGAAGAACGTAGAGACTCATAAACGACCACAGCAGTGAACCAATCACAGAAGCCAAAAACACACCAATAGTGTGACGCCAGCCAATCAGATTCGAGGTGGATTTCTGGGGCGTGTGGTTTTTGTGATGGCTTTGGAAGTTAACTGTAATCTGGAAGCCTTGCGTGACTTTTTATGTCTTGTAATATTGAGAAAATATTTATTTAACTGTGTTATTATAATAATAACAAGATCTAAACTATATTTATAAGCATAAATAATGTCCTGTGCCAATGATGGAATTACATTTCATGTAGCTACTTCATTCAGTAAAAATATAAATTACCGAATAGCTGGAAAGTGTTATATATATATAAATGGGCTTCAGTTCGAAGTTTCATATTTTATAAAATGTTTTAAAGTCATTTAGGAATGCAACTGGCATGAGAAATATTAATGTAAAAATGTGAAACAGAAAATAAAACACTTTGATTTTGATAAACTTTATTAAAATATTACCATATACAGCGGAAAAGAAACATATTAAGTCATTTTTGATTAACTGTGGCTATAACTGTGGATATTAATACAACATTGTTATTATTCATGTGACAAATATAGTTAGAAATGTAAAATGCAGTCAACAAAATCTCATACGTTTTGTAACATCGTCATTTATTTACAGCTCTGGCTACCACAGCTTAACGTTTATTACAGTAAATTTAACTAATTTAATTAGTTCCCCTTTACATGCATGACAGTGCATGTGCTGTTGGTCTTAAAGTACTTCCTCCAAACAGCAGGTGGCGGAATACAAATGTCGGATCTGTGCTTCATTCCTCAATGGAAGAGCGAGTGTGACGGGAAAAACAAAACACAACAGGGCTAAGTCCAGTGACGTGGCCGCACGAGAGAGAAGAGAAACAGGAGGCAATAGGTTGGATTATATGTTATTATTATGTTTATCCCTTATTTTGCTGATGAAACTTAGCTTAGCTTTAAATACAGTACAGTAACGTTACAGTATGCCAGACAGTATTACAGACAAATGTAACGTGGCTTATTTACTAAGCATGTACTACAGCATATGTTATAACGGCTTTTAATGATCAACTCATGTCTAGAAGTTCACTAATGTCTAAAGTCTAAATCCTATTTTTTTGTTTGAGTAATATGAATCTTTGGCCTCAGCAATTTGTGATGTACGTGATGGCTGTAACAATTTTCTCTAACGTTGTATTGAAAGACATTTTAAAATATATTGGTTTTCAGTTTCATGAACTACATTGTCGCACAATTATATATCATATAGCTATTCTTTAAAAGGAATTACATATTTATATGTCCACTTCAAGAGACTGGTATGTACTAAGATGTCTGACAGCGAAAGCTCCACAAGTGACCAAATAGAGACATCAATGGACCAAGAGCCCAAAGAGACTTCATCACCCACCCGAGATGAGCCCTCCGCTGAAACTCAGAGTGACAGCTCTACTGATGTAGCACCAACCCGAAAGACCAGGAGAAGACCAGAACATAAACCTCCACCAGAAGAACAGAAGAGCCCAGAGACACAAAAACCAGCAGAAAGAGCTACAGATGTAAGTCAAGTCACCTTTATTTATATAGCGCTTTTAACAATACAAATTGTGTCAAAGCAACTGCACAATATCAAAATAGTGTATCACTAATGTAAAATGACAAGATTAAACGCCCATTTTTCAGTTAAAGGCATTTCATTATTGAATTCAGTGATGTCATCGTCCAGCTCAGTTCAGTTTAAATAGTATCTGTGCAATAGTAAGCTTTTCTCACACTTCTACTGTATATATATATAAATTAAAATGTCGTGGTAAAGTTAATTTATTTCAGTAATTAAACTCAAATTGTGAAACTCGTGTATTAAATAAATTACATGCACACAGACTGAAGTAGTTTAAGTCTTTGGTTCTTTTAATTGTGATGATTTTGGCTCACATTTAACAAAAACCTCAATAAATTTGACATTTATTGAGATGCACCTGTATATAGGAGAAGTCATGGCCTAATGGTTAGAGAGTCAGACTTGTAATTGAAAGGTTGCGAGTTCAAGTTTCGGGTTGGCAGGAATTGTGGGGGGGGGGGGGAGTGAATGTACAGCGCTCTCTCCACCTTCAATACCACGACGAGATGCCCTTGAGCAAGAAACCGAACCCATAACTGCTCCCCGGGCGCCGCAGCATAAATGGCTGCCCACTGCTCCAGGTGTGTGTGTGTGTGTGTGTGTGTGTGCACTTTGGATGGGTTAAACGCAGAGCACAAATTCCAAGTATGGGTCACCATACTTGGTCGTAAGTCACGTCACGTTATGTCACTTAATATATGCTGTATATATTGGATATATATTATATACAATATAGATATATTGTATATATTATATATACAGGTACATTAGAAAATTAGAATATCACGAAAAAGGTCAATATTATTGTCACTCATTTCAGAAAGTGAAATCCATATATTGTATAGATTCATTACACAGAGTGAAATATTTTAAGCCTTTATGAAATTTTGATGATTATGGCTTACAGATAATGAAAACCCAAAATTCAGTGTCTCGTCTGCATTGTTGGGTCTGGTGTCTCTCATCTTCCTCTTGACAATACCCCATAGATTCTCTACGGGGTTCAGGTCAGGCGAGTTTGCTGGCCTAATCAAGCACAGTAACACCACGGTCATTGAACCAGCTTTTGGTACCTTTGGCAGTGTGGGCAGGTGCCAAGTCCTGCTGGAAAATGAAATCAGCATCTCCATAAAGCTTGTCAGCAGAAGGAAGCATGAAGTGCTCTAAGATTTCCTGGTAGATGGCTGCGTTGACTGTGGACTTCAGAAAACAAGAGATACCAATTTATACTGTATGGATGGTAATTTATTGAAGCTCAAATGTAAATATTCTAATATTTTGAGATACTGATTTTTGACTTTCAGTAGCTGTAAGCTCTAATCATCAAAATTTAAACACAAAAACTTTTGAAGTGTTTTTCTTTGCATGTAATAAATCTAAAATATATGAAAGTTTCAACGTTTTCACCATATTCAATTTTTTTTTATTATGTACCTGTATTGTAGATTTTTTTTAAAGATTTATTTATGGCCTTTTTTATGCCTGTGGAGAGTAGACCGGAAAGCTTTGGGTGAAGAGAGAGGGGAGCGGGATCGGCAAAGGACCACGAGCCAGGATTTGAATTCGGGTCGCTGTGAGCGCAGTTGCGCTGTATGTCGGCGCACTAACCGCAAGGCTATTGGAGCAAACATATATATATAGTAGACTAGATTTAGCACTTAAATATATATTTCAAATAATATCTTTAAATCAACAACTACTTCCGTGTGGTTAATTTGTAGATTGCACCCCAGAAAATTGCTCTGTATTTTTCATATTTTCTCATTCATAGTGGTCATTTTTGCCTGCGAAGATCACGTGCAAATTTCTTTTTAAAGTGCCCATATTATTGTCATTTGCAAGTTATTGTCATTTTCTAATTTTATTTTTGGGGTCTGTTAGAATACATTTACATGATTTTAAAAAACATTATTTTCCTCACTAGTTTGTACATTGTTGCAGCACCTCTTTTCATCTTAAATGCTCTGTTTTAGTTTCTGTCTCTTTAAAGCCCACCTTTCTGCTCTGTTTTCTGTTTTCTCTGATTGGTCAGCGGCCCAGTCTGATGTGATTGGTCAACCGCTTAACCTTTTCTAATCATGTCCAAAAAGAAAAGTAAAAATTCAGAGCATGAAAATATTTCAGTCTAAAAATACCAATTATATAACGGTCTTTTTCCCCCCCATCAGCCCTTCCCAGAGATGACTGTTTCCCAGGGAGGTTGGGGTTACTGGGGTAGCTGGGGTAAATCTATCCTCTCCACTGCTACTGCCACTGTAGCTACTGTGGGTAAGAGGCTCAAGGTTTTCACTTTTTTATTAAACAGCTCAGTTCTTATATCATCAAGACTCATACTGTTCGTTTGTTGTCTAAGGCCAAGGGTTGACACAGGTCATTGAGAAAGCTGAGACGTCTCTAGGAATCCCAAGTCCTGAGGAGCTCTCAGCTCAAGCGGAAAAAGAAAAAACTGATGGTAATGAATGATGTGCTCTTTGATTGACATGGAATACATAAGACCAAGCACATAAGTTCATAATTATTGATGATCTTTCTGCTTTTTGCCCTGCAGATTCAGCCAGTAGTAAGGAAAATAAAGATGAAGAGGAGAAGACGTATGGAATGGGTGGTGCTATGGGAATGATCTCCTCCAGTAGTATGGGAATGCTGTCATCTTTAACCACCGTAGTTCAGAGTACGGTAAGGGCAAGCTAAATGTATGCTGGATGGTAATAATGCTAATTAATTTGATTTAAAATAGAACAAAGCAAGATTTAAAATAGTAACTAAAACATCTCAAAATCAGGAACTGTTTTATTGATTGATTGATTGATTGATTGATGAACCAGGGTTCTCATGGTCTTGGAAAATCAGAGGCGGCCTAATTTTAAAAGTGTGATTTCTAAACCTTAGTTAAAGACTTAGTTAAAATCGATTAGAAAAATTATTGTCCTTAATCATTTAATCATTAGTCATGAATGTTCCCTGAAGAACATACAGCTCCTAAAACTTCTGGAGTCTTGAAATATAATTAATATAATTCAAATTAATAATAGTAATACATTATCATAATTAGATCAGTCATCTTTTTTGGATTGTGCTTAATTGCAAATACAAATGTATTCAAATTAAAATGATAAACTAATTCAACTTCCCATTTATAAAATTCACAAAACAAAGAAAAACACAGAGATTAAAGATGGACTGGAAGAAGCATCCAGCATGTATTATTTTAATTCATTACTAATTGTTATATTAATAAATAATTATTTTTTAAACAGTCATCGTTTTTAATTAATTATTTTATATTATTTATTTATTCTGTTTTCCTATGTTTGTTGGCTAGGGTAAAACAGTAATAAGTGGTGGTCTGGACGCATTGGAGTTTATTGGGAAGAAGACTATGGATGTGATCGCAGAGGGAGACCCTGGCTTTAAGAAAACAAAGGGACTGATGAACAGAAACTCCACACTGTCACAGGTGCAGAAGCTTTGAGGACTGTCTGTCCAAATGAGATGGAATATATTAACAGTCACTTCAACTCCCCTTCAGACACTCATACAGAAATATATGACCTTTACTTGAACACAAACCGATTCATAGTTTGATTCTGCTTATGAATTAAATTCACCTGATTCTGTTTTTCATCTCTCAAAGGTCTTGAGGGAAGCAAAAGAACGAGAAGAGCAGCAGAAAGCTGAAAACCTCACTTCAGAAACAGACAAGAAAGCTCATTATGGGATGTTGTTTGATGAATTTCAAGGCCTGTCCCATCTGGAGGCTTTGGAGATCCTCTCTAGAGATAGTGAAGCCAAGGTCAGTAGAACGGTTTATAAATATAAAACAATGCTAGAATTTAAAACGGTGAAGGATTTGAATGCTGGTGTTGGGTTTGTGTGCAGGTGAAATCTGTGCTGACCACTCTGTCCGGTGAGGAGTTAGCTAAACTAAAACAAGAACTACAGCACATTAAAGAGCCTTTTTCCCTTATGGAGTTTGACGAGGAGGTGGATGATGATACGAAAGGTAAAAGAACACAACAAATATATAGTGATGTTAACATTTTTGTTCATGTCTCCAAATCTCAGAACAACAAATTGTTATTAAGAACATATAAATCTTAATTTTTTTCTCAGGCGATGATGGTGAGGATTTTGTGAAGGAACTGACGGATGTCCTTGAAAAACTACAGATATCCACATCAGCAGACAAACTTAGCAAGGTATCACCTGAGCATCTCTCCATAATTATAATCTTCAAGTGTTTTCTGTGTCAGATTATTTACGCTTACTCATATCCACTCAGGCAAGAAAAAATGCATTCAACCATATCACAAACATGAAGCAACAAACTGAAACCCCTCAGCAAGAAGAACAAGAAGAAGAAGAGGAGAAAGAACAGAAAACGGCAGTGTCAAATTGCAGTGCTGAGGTCTGCAGCTTTTGCTATTTTGCCTGAAATGTACTAAAAGACTTTTGTGATATGCATCTTAGAATAATGTATATTTGAGTTTGTTCTGACAATTGAGTTTTCATTTTCATAGGAGGTCCATTTTTCTGCCATTACAAGCCTGGCCGAGTTCACAGCCAGATCCATAGAGCAGTTCCACAAAACAGCTGAAATGCTGCTCCACTGTAACCCCGAGGGGGTGACGACCACAGAACAAGCCAAAGTCCTATCACAGTGAGTTATTTTGTTGCAAAAAGTGTGCAAAATTTGGATTTGGACAAGTCAAATCCATAATCTGTTTCACTTTCAGAGTCACTATTGTTATTTGCAAGGAGGTATCACTACTATCCAAAAAGTTCACGTCGTGTTTGACTACCATTGGGGTAAGACGCTTCACTTCTTATAGTATAGTTTAGAGATCTGTAATGGGTTTATAGTCATTATAAATGTGAGTTTTCCATTCCATCAAGTCAAAATATTTATTTCAGGCAAATGAAAAAGGAGAAGTTCTCAATCCACTTATTACCAGCATTTTTCTGGAGGTTTGTCTTTACTTTGTCTTTTCTTTTGTACATTCAAATAAATGCAAATAAAAAAGACATTTACAGATGTAAGATTTCTATGTTGATGTCTGCTCTGAAGTATTAATATCTTTTTCATTTTTAAGGCATCAAACAGTGCATCATATATCCAGGATGCGTTCCAGCTCCTCATGCCGGTGCTGGAAGTGTCTCATATACAGAGGACGGTGGAGTCGGCACAGTGATAACCACTCAGAAACACTCCGATTTTAATAACAAACAAAAACAATAACATGCAATATCATATGATGGAAGTAAAATAATGTGTGATTTACATTCAAGTAGATACGGGAAGCACATGGAATACTGTATGGCAGGGTTTCTCATATCTTTCCCTGGAGGTCCAATCTGCTGCAGAGTTTAGCTCGAACCTGATCAAACTCATCTACCTGTGATTTTCTGATGATCTTGAAGACTCTGATTAGCATGCTCAGGTGTGTTTGATTAGGGTCAGAGCTAAACTCTGCAGGAATGGGCCAGATTTGAGGATGCCTGCTGTATGGTGTGCACAGCTTTTGCACATCCATTGATTGTTGACTTTTTTCCTATCTTAGTATATTTTTGAATAGACTCAGTGTCAGAACTCTTGCTATAACTGACCGTGTCTGAAAACAGTAATTTAAATAAATATATTTTATGTCTAAATGTATAATGAAATGAATAGAAATCCTATTTTAATATCTTTAAGACTTACATTGTTTTCAAATTTTGCAAGTCATATCAGTATTAATGTTCAATTATATTTTAAATAAACAATTGTTACATGTCTTCTGGATTATAGGACTTTAACTTTTTTGAAAATGAAATACACTAAAAAGTATGCATGTAAATGTGGTATCAAACAAATGAGTACTTGGGACTTTTTGAAAATATTTCAGATATAATCTATAATGTTGTTCGGTATATATAATGTTTTATGTATTTATTTGAATACCTTACAACATGGTCTGACGCATTATCAATGACAAAAATAGATTACTGGTGTTTTGTCTCCACTAGAGGGCACCGACACATTGAACTTCTCAATAAAAAAATGTCTAAATATGACTAGTGGAAAGTTTATTTATCCGTAGTAATGTAGAAATGTCCATTTAAGTCTATAGTAATAATGATAGTATATTACAGATTTAAAATGATGTATGGTTTCTCGACTTTCAAAAAGGACAGCAGGTAAAAGTATTTGATGTAAGATTAATGACCACACAAACACTAGGCACTGATTATATTTTATGTGAAAATCAGGACATGATTTATGTACATACATCAAGGACGAACACAATACTACGAGGCTGAAGGAGGTGCGGAGGCAGTAATGTTCAGTTGCTCCAGTTTTTCCGTTAAAGATACTTCAGTGTCTTCTGTGCTTTCCGTAAGAGGCTCCAGATAGTGCGTCCCAGCAACCCTCTTCCCGGTGAGCGGGTCGACCACCTGCCCGACTTTATACACGATCTCTGCGAGTTCATGGTTCACATGCTTGGATCTTTTCTCCGGCAAAGCCTTCAGCAAAACAACATCCCCAATAGTGCACTGCTCCAAAGGATCGTGGGCAAAGTATGTCTTCCTCTTGTTGTAGTACTTGAAAAAAAGCATATAACAGTATCAGGATGATTCTGTTTACAAATAATGCGTCATTTTACTTATTATACAAACATAATGACCCCAATGCTTACAGCTACAAATATTTTAAGGCAAAGCAATGTAATAAAAACAACGAAAAGAGTCAACATATCTTACCTTGAGCAGGTACGGATCAAGCACAAGTCTGGTAACTCGAACCTTTGCCGTCTTCTTCATCTTGGTTCCGATCACATGACCAATGATCCATTTCGCATGGACCGATGCTTGACGCGTGGACATGCCGTTTATATTTAGCAGTCCCCTGAGATTTAATAAATGTTCACGTTAGATGAACTTACAGGTTCGAAAGCCAAAGCTCAATTAAATAATCAGCTGCTAGCTAAGCTAACCAATTTCCACAAATCTGCTTTAACGTTACTCGCTGAGGCCAGATATTGCCATAACACAAAAACAGGCATTTCAGTGTGTATGTAACCGAAAGGTGTAAATAATACACTTACCGGGTTCACTGTAAAGGTAAACGTTCACGTAAAGGTCAAAAACTCATGAAAACATTCAGCATGCGTCTGAATGTCAGGACTCGTGGCTCATGGTGATGACGTAATACGGATGGTAAACCAGTACAAAGGCAGCTTTGAAGTATGTCAAATATTTAAGCATACAAATAAAACCTATGATATTTCTTATGTTAAGAAACTGGAAAAATAAGATAATATATAATTTAAATATACAGTAAATATTTTTATTTACAATATTTTATATAGCAATATGCCTAACATTATTATTATTATTATTATTATTATTATCATATGTAAAAATATTTTTCCAAATGCAATTTTTTCTAATGAACCATTTTCTGTTTGACAAGTGTTGTAAGAATACATAAAAATATTCAAAAAATAAATGGTTAAATTAAATATACAATTTTAATACTGGGTGGGAATATACAATAAATATAATTATTTTATATATTATTATATATGATAATATACCATAAAAATAATGAAACATTTTCCATTTTTATATTAGGCCTATTATATTTGGACAGTTTTCTCCCCAAAATTCAATTTTTTATAATAAATAATTTTCAGTCTTTTACAGAGAATGTATTTGTCAATGTGTTTTAAGCAAAACATTTAAAAACAAATATATAATACATTACATTTACATTTATGCATTTAGCAGATGCTTTTATCCAAAGCGGCTTACAGTTCAGGCTATACATTTGTTTTGTCAGTATGTGTGTTCCCTGGGAATCGAACCCACAATCTTTGCACTTCTAACGCAATGCTCTACCACTGAGCCACAGGAACACAAATTGTATCACATGAAACGTAATTGCACTTGTTTTTAATAATTGTACAATTAAATAATATATAATTTCAACATATGTTAATACATTTTATAGCTAATATGTATGATAAACAATTATTATTTCTCAAATTAATATTTGTTATTTTTAATCTATACATTTATGTAGCCTATACTCTAATCAGACTTTAACTTTCATGCTCACACCTTCCATCATGCTGATTTGTGTATGGTAGTAACGTCACTTTTTACAAACTAAAGAAAGCATTTTGTGAACTCCCCAATAAAGTTTGCCTTGCACACAGCAAAGCTTATTGCAGCAAAGTGCTTTGCATATAGTGGTCCAACTCCCATTTGAACTATTTGGCCTGTTGTTCCAACTGGCACTGAGTCAAGACTCAAGGAAAAGGCATTTTATAAAAGAAGAAAGATGTGTCTAAAATAGGGGAACAGATCATGGCATACTCTAATGTGTTCAACAGTGTAACAAAAAGAAATCGGCCTGTCCCTGGGTGGGAACGGGATCAGGGCCAGTGCAGTCGAATCTGGTATTAATCAGAACCACACAGAAAACATGGCTTGTTTCTATGTGATTCCCATTTAAGGCAGTGCAATGGGAGTTTTAGTGGAAGGCTTGCACACCATCCGTCTGCAATGCTCTTGTGCATTCAGAAACGTGTTATATCAGTCATTATTACTGACTGACCAGTCTGTTCCATTTCAGGCCTTGTAGATTTAAATAAACATACTCTGCAGACGCGACACTTTTATTTAATGTCTAGCAGATGAAATCTTATGGTATATCTGTAAGTGGTAACAGTGCCAGCCCAGAACATGAATTTCCAAAATGTCATGAAGCATTCTGTAAATTTAACGATCTTTAAGATCTCTCCATCATCTCTGCTCCTGCTTAATGTTTTCTTTATCTGAGTCGCTGCCCTTCAGTGTAGCCGTTACTCTAGTTCAGTGTTGTTCAATAGCGAGGCTGATTGGAGAGCCGCAGATAAGAACGCAGCAACAGGACAGGAGGAAGGGAGAGGTCAGGTTTAGGAAACAGGCCGTACCGTTAACATACATGCTAGTGTGAAAGAGGCAATGACTCATGCGGCCCAGTTTATTTTCTCTGGAGATTCGAATGTGACTTATGCATATTTTCCCTGCCGAAATGAAAAGCAAATTTAAACACACTTGAGTGATGAACGAGATCGCTGTCATCGTTTTCCTGTTTTGCGCTCTGTTTGTTTAATGTTATTGTATGAGGCTGGCGTCAGAGGGGTTACATAGAACATGGCTGGGAGAAAAAGACAGCCGTTCATTATATTTGTGTTTATAAAGCTATAAAGACACACAACTGTGAATAACTGTGACGTTTATCATGCAAGTGTGACTTTTTGATAACTGGGTCAAAGACATGATGCTCAGTTGTGCTAATTTAATTCTATTCTGTTAAATTCACCATGAAACCAAAGTTGACAATTTGTATTTTATGGAATATTGCAGTGTTTATTAGCAATTACAATTCAATGAAAATTTTGCAACAGCTTCTCAGCTGAGACTGCAACAATGATCCAACATCCAATTAATTCCTGATGGACAAATTCAGCTCCCACCCTACATATATTTTCCTCATTTGAAAAGTTGTTTAACTAGGACATATGATTCAGGGGAGAAATGACAATTGCATGAACAAAAAGGGGTCATTGGATGCAAAATTTACACTTTACGCTTTGCAAGTTGTTTGAACATAAATGTGTGTTAGAAGTGTGTGTACACATCCATCCTATAATGATAAAAATCCACCCAGTGTTTTTTTAAATCCCTATTAAATCCTCTTTCTCAAATCAGGCTGTTCTGAGATTCCTGTCAGAATGACGTAGTTCTGTACAGACCGCTCCACGATAGTTGATTGACAAGACCGTCTTACCTTAGACCTGCCCTGAGTGAACTGAGAGCTGTCTGCCATTGTGTCGGCTCCGGTGCAGGGGAAGACATGATGTCTCCGATTAAGCGATTGAAGTGTTTAGTTGTTGGACGTTATAATGAATATAGCAGTCGTCATTTACTCCCGATATCTGAGCCGCTGAAGACACAGAGCATTAACATTACTTTCGCTTTGAAGGGAATGCGATGATCCACGATCTGCCTAAATGAGTTTATGTTTGTGTGAATCATTCGTGATCCAGCTTTATACAGAAGAAGTGAGTATAAGGGTTTTTATGAATCTTTGCAAATCGCCTTCCTAATAATGAGCTAGTTAGCCAGTTTTGAGGCTGAAGTTTACAGTCTGCTTGTCATTCCATGGAGTGAGTGGGCGGGGTCATCAGAGCTCATTAGCATTTAAAGCAACATGGTTTGCTGAAAACAGAGCTGATTTTGACAGGGTAAAAAAGGTGCTTTTTACACTACCATTGAGAAATTTTAACCAACGTATGTTATAGACTTTTCATTAAGTCCCTAAATAATCATATCAACTTGTGGAAAATGGCCATTCGATGACCCCTTTAAAAGAGCCATTCGCCAATTTGTAAAATCATCTTGTCAATGCAGCATTCGAAGTTCCAGTTCCGACAGAAACAGAGACATGCACTTGGGACCCCATATGCACATTGACTAAACTAATCTGAGAAAAAAAAAATTGTCACAATTTATTTTAAGGTTGTGTTTGCACTATTAACTAACAATTAACTATAACTTTTGTTTCAATAAACGGCTATAATTTGCTGCTTATTAATAGTTAATAAGCTAGTTGTTAAGTTTGGGAATGGGGTAGGATTCATTGATCTAAAATATGGTCAAAACATTAATATGTGCTTTAGTTAAGCTAGTACGTAGCTAATAACGAAACTAATAAGAAACTAGTTAATAGTGAGAATTTGACCTTAAAATAAAGTGTTACCAAAAATGAATGCTATTTGAGCATATGAAACAACATTTATGTGACTGTTCATGTTAGATTTTATTACTGATTGTTGCAAATATGTATAGTGAACTCCCAAAAATACTTTTTGATATTTATGAATTCATAATTCACAATGTGTATGAAATGTTGTTGTTGTTTTTTACTTTATGGTCATACCACATGATGTTTTAGAGTCAATAAATTGTATGCTGCTTTAAAAATGAAATAGGTTTTTCAAAACCAATATGAATACAAAGAGCATGTGTTTTAAACTAGATCATGAAATTATTTGTCATTTTATTTATGGACACTGTACATGTTTGACCCAATTACTTACAAGTAACATTATTACCTTTGTCTGTAGATTAGGGATTTCAAGAGATCCCCTCTTTTGAGAGGCCTGTTTACAACCACCCAGAACACCCTAGCAACCGCATGGCAACCAGCCAAATTTTCTTAAAAAATTCATAAAGCTACAGCTGAAAGACTATTCGAATAATTTGTCTTCTTTAATTGTTCTTCCTGTGTTTGCAACCATGTTGCTACAAAACTGTTCACACATTTGTATTTCTAACTGCGTTTCCTCATTGCTTCAATGATTCAGCTTTTCATTATGCTGATTAATGACTTTTGGTTTTTATGTTAATGTTTTTATGGCAGATGCTCCAGTGTAATGTCTGTTGCAAGCTGATGTCAGTTTCCCTTGAAAACAAACATGAGATCACTATGGAAATACCAGCAGACTGGCAGAAGAAAGCCATTTATTAATTACTGCAATAATATTTTTGCCCACTTGAATCACAGCGCAGGTCACGGCCCATAAAGTTGGATTCGTGTGCCACACCTGCACCAACAACACCTTCTGTTTTCATGCCACATGCACAATGTGCAGAACACCTCATATACATTTCAAGAATGCATGGCACTTAAAAACATATAAATAACGTACAGTTTGTTGTTGCATGAGGCCAAAATCGGCCAAGAATGAAGTTCACAGTCTCGGTATCCTCGGGGGAAAGGGAACAGCACTAGAGCAAAATACACACACTGACACACACAAGGAAAACAGTCTCAACTAGCTGGGCAGCAGTGAGGCCTATTGTGAGGACATATCCCAAAAATCCCATTTCGTCATCTGTGTGGCAGCAGCAGATGTACGGTCCGGTCCAACTCTTGTCATGCTGTTTACGTAAACACAGCGTTTCAATTCTGCTATTCACAGGGCCTTCTGCAAACAGAGCTTGTCAAGCTGTATACATAGAACATGGTGTAAGCATTTCACAGAGAGACCAAAAGTGTAGTTGAAGACGGGGGCGTCCACTCTGACGCACATCAGTAAACCCTCCGCAAGAGTTCACGAGTGCCAGTATGCAACGTGGTATTCTTTTAGTACATCCTATGTAAATTGAAAACAAATTAGGCTTTTGTTTATCTCAAACTTCCTTGGCAGTGGTTTTATTCTCCCGCACTGAATAACCAGATTTGACCTTGTCTTATTCTTTCTCTAAACATTAAGTCATGGCCTGCTTAGCTTGTGTACCTTGGCCATGTCATTATCATGCAAGCTGATGTCATTGCAACTATAGATTACATCGATTAATTGTTTGAGCATCCAATCTAGCCTGACACAGCAACTGACTCAGCCAGTGGTCTGCGTTGGGGGCGGGACTATCCGTTTGATTGACCAATGAGACATGGAAATGTTCCGAAAAATGTCAGCTGTATGGCATTCATTACTATTGCTATCTATTGCAAAATGTGCAGCTTGTTTAGAAGAAGTGTGTTCTTGTAAGTGATGAGACTTTTCCTGAATGTTTTTTTTAACCAGGCAGATGAAGAAATGGTGAAAAAAAATCCAATTGACCTACATTGAATGAGTCATATCTAGACCAGAATATCTTAGGAGTGTGTTCTTTTGACTTGGACCAGTATGCAACCACTCCAAACACCCTAGCAATGATTCTGTCTATTGGTAAAATATTGGTTAATGACTGATGTTAAAGTTTTGGTAATGCTTTATTTAAAAAAATACCTGCATGTAATTACATCTGTGATTAATATTTGTATTTATTATGTTTACTATGTTTTTCTCCATTCCTGTCACCAGTGGAGTTGGGTTTGTTGCCTCTGTCACCTCTGGCTTGATTAGTTGGGGACTCTTAATATTCAGCAATAATATTGAATTGACTGTACTGACACTATTGGATGAGAACTGAACTGAGCTGGATGATAACATCACTGTTTTCTACAAGGCTGCTTTACAGCTGAATTGAACTACTTTAATTGATGATCTTTACACAATCATTGAATGGAACTGAATCAGCACTGATCTGACCCAGCTGAACAATGACACAATTGTTATTTTTTCTTTTTGCTTTACACAAGAATTGATCACTGTTTGCATCATTCCCTCTCAGAAAAAAAAGTACAAAACAAAAGTTACTGTGGTGGTACCATTTTAAAATGTACTAATATTTTGGTACTAATAAGCACCATTTAGGGGTAAATAAGGTACAAAAGTGTACAGTGACAGTGACCTTATATGCCTGTAAAGCTGCTTCGAAACTATTTGTAATGTACTAAGCACTTTATAAATAAAGGTGACTTGACATCTGTGATTACACTGTTGACCCAACCTACCCTTAAACCTAACCATACCACAAAAACTTGTCCCGAAGCTTACCTGTCTCCCATCTCAATAACAACAAAGTGTTTGGCAAAGACTTTATTTTACAGTGTCCTTGTTATACATGTTACTTACTATAGTAATAACAGTCAATTATACATAATTACAAACAAGTAAGCCTAAACTAAATCATAACTCTATAGTAGGTACACATGCATCGTTAATTGCATTTAACAATTACACAAAATAAAGTATAACCAAAGTCCTTTAAGGGTATTCTATAGTCTTTGGTATAACCAAGTTTTGCAATATACATTAATAGAGTAAGTATCGTACCAAACTTTTTTTATTTTAAATTGATTGATTGATTTTCTTTGCCTCATTAACTGAAGGTTACAAAAAGTTCATCTTTAAAAATGCTAACAATAATCTTTAGCAGATCTCAAAATGAAAATAGATTTTTAATAATGTACTGAAAAATGGACTTATAATTGTCACGAATCCGGTTCATGAGCTCATGCCCACTCACCACATCTCTTGCACCACACTACAGCTGCACATCACCCAAGGACTGCATTTCCCATCCACCATTGCACTAATCACACAGCTGTCACCAATCACACATTACACTAATTACACAGCTGCACTCCGTCAGGCACGCTTTATAAGCTTTGGACTCCATCTCTCTCACTGCAAAGTCTTGCTTAGCCCCATCTGACATTTCCGAGCGTTTACCCTAAGTGTGTTTTCCCTGTTTGTTACCTGGACTGTTCCTGACCGTTTGCTGCCTGCCCTTTTGACCCTGCCTGCCCTTCGGATACTCTCTCTGTCTGCCGCCTGCCCCGACCTTAGCATTGCCACTGTTGATGAGTCTGCCTTGCCTACGTTACACCTGTTACTGTCACTGAACTTTGCCTGTCTGACCTCTTCTTGTTTATATTAATAAAGCTGCATTTGGATCTCAACGCCCTGACCACTCTCATTATAATAATGGTGTGATGCTACAAATGCTACATTTAATTGTTACAAAGTGTTGTATTTTTATATTTATACAAAATATTATTACAACATATTTATTTATACAAAATACTACATTTAAATTTTGGCTATTTATTTATTATAAGCCATGCAAATAATGATCTGCTTATTGGTATCAGCCAGAATTGTTATATATGTGAGTACCAATAAGAATACCTTAATAATAATCTAATAATGTGCAGAGGAAACACCACTCACATTATCTTTAAAAATGTATGGTATCTGTCAACAAGATTTAAAGAAACAATCTATGATTATAAGAGGACGTTGGAGGGGGAGCTCTAGCAGAATAATATAAGAAGAGAGGTTTGGAGTGGCAGCCGCTATTACGGGTTTTCAAAGATCCAATATTTGAGGAAGCTCCACTTCAGCAAGGCTGTGGGCCCTGATAAGATCCATCCCAGGGTGCTTAAAGCCTGTGCCTTCCAGCTTTGTGGTGTACTTCACCATGTCTTTAGTATGAAGTATGAGCCTGAGACTGCTGAAGGTCCCTCTGTTATGGAAGACATCCTACCTCGACCCTGTCCCAAAGAAGTCTCATTCCAGTGACCTTAAGGATTACAGGCACGTGGCATTAACATACAGTGGGGGGGGGGGGGATTATTTGATCCCCAGCCGATTTTGTACGTTTGCCCACTGACTAAACAATTATCAGTCTATAATTTTAATGGTAGGTTTATTTGAACAGTGAGAGACAGAATAACAACAAAAAAATCCAGAAAAACTAATTTCAAAAAGTTATAAATTGATTTGCATTTTAATGAGTCAAATAAGTATGTGATCCCCTATCAATCAGCAAAATTTCTGGCTCTTAGGTGTCTTTTATACAGGTAAGGAGCTGCAATTAGTAATCTCAGCTTGTTACCTGTATAAAATACAACCTGTCCACAGAAGCAATCAATCAATCAGATTCCAAACTCTCCACTATGGCCAAGACCAAAGAGCTGTACAAGGATGGCAGGGACAAGATTGTAGACCTACACAAGTCTGGAATGGGCAACAAGACAATCACCAAGCAGCTTGGTGAGAAGGTGACAACAGTTGGTGCGATTATTCGCAAATGGAAGAAACACAAAATAACTGTCTCCCTCAGCCTGGACCTCCACGCAAGATCTCACCTCGTGGAGTTTCAATAAACACGAGAACGGTGAGGAATCATCCCAGAACTACACAGGGGAGGATCTTGTCAATGATCTCAAGGCAGCTGGGACCATAGTCACCAAGAAAACAATTGGTAACACACTATGCCGTGAAGGACTGAAATCCTGTAGCGCCTGAAAGGTCCCCCTGCTCAAGAAAGCACATGTAAAAACCCGTCTGAAGATTGCCAGGTATTCAGAGGAGAACTGGGTGAAACTTTTGTGGCCAGATGAGACCAAAATCCAGCTCTTTGGCAACTCAACTCAACTCGCCGTATTTGGAGGAGGAGGAATGCTGCCTATGACCCCAAGAACACCATCCCCACATCAAACATGGAGGTGGAAAATTATGCTTTGGGGGTGTTTTTCTGCTAAGGGGACAGGACAGCTGCACCACATCAAAGGGGTGATGGACTATGCCATGTACCGTCAGGGTCAGGGCTTTGAAGCCAGCCAGGGCATTGAAAATGGGTCGTGGGTGGGTATTCCAGCATGACAATAACCCAAAACACACGGCCAAAGTAACAGTAACAAGGAGTGGCTCAAAAAGAAGCACATTAAGGTCCTGGAGTGGCCTAGCCAGTCTCCAGACATTAATCCCATATAAAATCGGTGGAGGGAGCTGAAGGTTCGAGTTGTCAAACATCAGCCTCGAAACCTTAATGACTTGGAGAGGATCTGCAAAGAGGAGTGGGACAAAATCCCTCCTGAGATGTGTGCAAACCTGGTGGCCAACTAAAAAAATGTCTGACCTCTGTGATTGCCAATAAAGGTTTTGCCACCAAGTACTAAGTCATGTTTTGCAATTAAAATGCAAATCAATTTATAACTTTTTTAAATGCGTCTTTCTGGATGTTTTATTTTATTTTATTCTGTCTCTCACTGTTAAAATAAACCTACCATTAAAATGATAGACTGGTCATTTCTTTGTCAGTGGGAAAACATACAAAATCAGCAGGGGATCAAATATTTTTTCCCCCACTGTACCATATTATGAAGATTCTGAAGAGACTGGTACTGGAGGAGCTCAGGCCCATAGGCCTTTTATAGATCCTCTACTGTTTGCCTACCAGCCCCACCTGAGAGTTGAGGACGCTATAATTTACATGCTGGATCGAGCCTATACTCACCTAGACAAGACAGCAAGCACTGTGAGAGTCATGTTTTTTTAATTCTCCTGTGCCTTTAACACCATTTGTCCGGCTCTACTAGGTGAGAAGCTGACAGTAATGCGGTGGATGCTTCCCTTGTGTCCTAGATTGTGAACTACCTGACTGGCAGACCACAGTATGTTCCATTCCAGCATTGTATGTCGGACAGAGTGCTTTGCAACATTGGAAATCCACAGGGCAGTCCTGCCATCTATTCAGAAATATTCTGACGACTCCGGTATAGTTGGTTGCATTAGCTGTGGTGTGGAGACTGAGCACAGGACTACAGTGGATAACTTTGTCACATGGTGTGAGCGGAACCATCTACAGCTCAATGTGACAAAATCAAAGGAGCTGGTGGTCGACCTGTGGAGGACTAAGGCACCTCTAACCCATGTTTCTATTCGTGGGGTCTCAGTGAATTTGTTAGAAGATTATAAATATTTGGGAGTTAACATGAATAATAAACTGGACTGGACTAAGAACTCTGAAGCCGTCTACAAGAAGGGCCAGAGTCACCTCTATTTTCTGAGGAGGCTGAAGTCCTTTAACATCACACAGGAAATCCTTTTTACCCATGTCTATTAGACTCTATAATTCTTTAGAGTAACAACTGGTTAGTTGGCAAGCCCTATATAAGCGCTATATAAATGTAACAAATTATTATTATTATTATACTTTGTTGACTGTGAAGTGAGGAAGTGAGGCATCCACTTCTGCAACAAAGGGAAGTTTGGGGGTTTGGACATTTCAAAGTGGGCTCTGTTGTGAAACTGGCTTTGAGATCCTCGAATGATTTCACTGCCTCTTGGTTCCATTTTAGCTTGGCTGGTTTGTTCTTTAGGAGGGAAGTCAATGTGCTGCAATCAAACTGTAGTTGCCAATGATCCGGCGGTAAAAGTTGGCAAATCCCAGGAATCGTTGCAGTTCTTTAACTGTCTTGGGGAGAGGCCATTCTGTGACTGCCTGAACTTTTGAATCGTCTATCTCCACTCCTCTTTGGCTGGAGATATACCCTGGAAATGACGTTTTAGAGATATGGAACTCACACTAACTTGGCATAAAGTTGGTGTTTTTGTAGCCGTGACAGGACTGTCTTGATATCTTTGATGTGTTGCTCAAGGTTCGGAGAGTAGATCAAGATGTCGATGTAGGCAACGAAGCACTTGTTCAATAGATCGCGGAAGATCTCATCGATAAAAGACTGAAAGACAACTGGTTAGTTGCTAAGCCCATAGAGCATAACAAGGTATTCTTAGTGCCCCCTAGTGATCAGAAAAGCAGTTTTCCACTCATCTCCTTCTCGGATGCGGATCAGGTTATAGGCACTTCTAAGATCGAGCATGGTGTAAACTAAGGCCTCATGCAAATGTTCCAAGGCAGAGGGGACAAAAGACAATGGATACCGCTACTTGGTATCCATTTGTCTCCATGGCCAGAGTCTCTGGGCATGACAGTGGATAAACTTTGCTTTTAGGTGGGGACATATTGAGTAGAAGATCAATGGCACAGTCTCAAGGTTGATAAGGGGGTAGTTGTGTGGCTTTAGATTCGCTGAATATGTCAGAGAAGTCCGCATGCATAGCTGCTGTGAGTCTTTTCACACACTACTGTGTGTACATAACCCCTCAAAAGACTCAGTAATATATGTATGTTTACATGCTCACACACTAAAAAATATCAGAGGCCTTGTAGCTTCTCAGTAGCCACCGGTGAAAGCTGATGTTTGTACACACTGCCGATTTCCAGATGGCTCTGGCGATCATAGATGTGTTTCCGAGTGTTTGTCTGATGATTTTGCGATAAAGTGAGACAGTTTGGAGACGAGACTGACAGACATAAAAACAGACATTAATGCAAATGTGTTAAGGCATTAACAGTATATGTGTGTGATGGTAGGGGATATAAGTAAAAATGGTGGCGTGTCGCTTTAAAAATTCAGTTTTGTGTTTGGTGGCGTGTCGCTTTAAAAATTCAGTAAAACCCAAAAATAACTCTTTTTGTGTTTTCAATTAATGTTATAGGCTTTTTGTTTCAGCTGCAATCTTGTACTGTAGAACGTTTATGTATGGACCACACATCCCTCACTAATACAGATATTGTAAAACCCAAAAATGACTCTTTTACTGTGTTTTCAATTCGGGCAGGAATGCTCACTATCATTCATCAACCTCAAATATGGCTTTTACTGAAAGATGTATGTAGTGCAACTTTACACTGTTTTCTATTGAAGTGTTTGTGTGGAAGCCTTGCAGGAAGGCTCCGGTGCGCTCATACAGCAAGGCCTAATACATCTTTCGCAACCTCTTAACAACGAAACGTTCCTTTTAAGCAAACAGGATGCGCTTTAGGCCATGTGATCTTGAGCGAGAAACTTTTATTCTAAAAATCCAGTACATGAAAAATATTCTATAGAGAGTGAAATGTCTAAAAAAAAAAAATAGAAATTCATGGATGATTTACATGAAATTGACTGCAACCTTTACAGAGCTTTCAGTCATTATAACAAAAAACGACAATTAATAATGACATCTGAACAATCGGCAAAAAAACAAAAAAACAACACGGGAGTGGGAGGGAATGGGAGCATTCTTCCGGGAGTACGGGATTTTCCTCCAGTTTTTTTATTGGGACGGGAAGAGATTAAATGTGTGCTGCAGGGAGTCACCCTTCAAAGACTTACTTTTTCTATTTGGGTCGCACATATTCTGAATGCCTTCGGCAGTTCTCTACTGATTAATTCCAAGATTAAAGAATTAGATTAAAAAAATTAATTGAATTATTATTGATGTTGGTTTAATTTTTTGCATCATCTACTGAGCAATACATCTGTTATACAGCAGAAAAGATCATTGTTAGGATGCTAAAAGCTGTAATTTAGAAGATCATTGTTAGGATGCTAAAAGCTGTAATTTAGAAGATCATTGTTAGGATGCTAAAAGCTGTAATTTAGGTTCCGGATGAAAAAGATAGATTTTGGGGTTTATTTATTCTAGTCTTAGCAGTAAAAACACACTTAAATCTCAAACACACACACACAATCTGTTTCTCTTTCCTTGTCCCCACAGTGATGTCACTGATTATTGTTGGACATGTTCCAGACACGACCACCAATGCTCCACCAACCATACTGCAAGTGCCTGAGTAAACCTTGTCCAGCACCTCCATTCTTATCTTAATCTGTCAAATTATGTTGGGAAAATATTGCTCTGTCTTTTTAAAATCATGTTTTGTCAAAACAAATCAAACCTTAGCATGTCACTCTGATATCGCAGGCAGTGGCCTCACACAGGGGAATATCATTAGATAGCAAAAGTGAAAATGTTTAAGGTAGAACAAGGTAGAACACTTTCCAAGAACAGTAACGTTGTTTTAAAAGGTTTTTGTTATGTTTTAAATGATAAAACAACACTGTTCAAAATTTAGACTTTCTGCTGCCTAGGTGGTTGCCTTCTAGGGCAGCATCCCAAACCTCATTATTGACCACTTTGAACTCTCTACATGGGCTGCAACTCCTTAAATAAGCCAAAAGTGGCTTGATTTCAATACAGTCTGACAGTAGCAAAATGCTAAGCTAATGACGCAATACTCTACTGGGCCTAACAGTTCATGTTTAATTAGACTTGGCTATGTTTAATCCAATACTTTTCATTATTGAATAAAAAATAAGTGCATTTCTCGCTTCTTCTTGGGATTGCCTTCTACTTCCCAAGGAAGCCTGTTTTTCATTAATTACCAAATAAATAAATAAATAAATAATAGGTTTGTGTGACTCACAATTGTGAATTTTTTTGTTGTTTTTTTTTTGGGGGGGGGGGGGGGGGTCATGAAAGTGTTTTTGTTAACACACCTAAGTACTTGTAATAATGTCAAATAATCTTTTGCCATGCATTAAATAAGTTAACTTATTTTGAAAAACATATTAAAGCATATGTAAAGTATATGTACTACATGTAATTTTAATACATTTTGTTATTTTATTTAAATTTCAACAGAGATGACATTAAAGTATAAATTCAGAGATGACCAGGCTATATCATTCACCCATATTGCGTACATCAAGCTTGATGATTCATTCATATCTCTTAAATAGATTTCATCCCAAAAATTAACCAAAAAAAGTTAACCAAATTATGGCTGATGTCACATGGATTATTTTACCGATCTCCTCGCTATGTTTCTGGACCATGATCATCATGGTAATTACATTACTGTCTATGGAAGGTCAGAGAGCTCTCATAATTCATCATAAATATCTTAATTTACGCTCTGAAGATGAACGAAGGTCTTACGGGTTTGGAACGACATGAGGATGAGTAATTAATGACAGAATTTTCATTTTTGTTTAATTTTCATTAAACTATCCCTTTAAGTTAAACTTATTGGATTTCATATACATTTTAACTATAATGCATTTTCATTTAATAGTAAATAACATGCAAAAACACAAAGAATACTTCAAACTGAATGTTAAGTATAGTATTTCTGTAATACATACTAAAGTGTACTCCTTCAAAAGGGTATATTTGTGCAAGGTGGCCTTTTGGGCGTCTAACAAGCTGATCAGCCTTATAGGCTCAGTGTGGTTAGGTTTAGGGTCTGTCAGGGACATAGTTGATGCCTTAAACTGCTGTATAGGCAGCTCACTGGGTTTTGGACCAGAGCCATGGTCTCAGGGTGGTGTATCACAGACTGCAGACACAATCAGCAGCACAGTGAAATAAGCCCAGTGTGTGGAACATTATCACACTGGCAGCGATGACAGATTGACTGTGATATCACAATTAAAACAATGTTTCTGTTCAAATACCATGAACATTTTCAGGTTCAGGCAGTGAAATCATCCGAGAAATCCAACCCAGACTACAGATAACACGGTCGAGGTTCACTTCTATCTTGAATGAGCATGGGAAGGATGTTTAGACGTTAGAGTGAATTACTATCACTGGGACAAGCTGCATATTTCAGAGACATTTGAGTAATTGGTTCTGTGGTGACTGTTAGAATGATCATAATTCATTATTAAGCACAAAACAGCTGCAGCGACTCAAATGCAATATCGCTGCCTCAAAGTTATCACAATTAACTATTCCTTGGCACAGTTGCTTCACTGAAGTCTTCAACTCTCATTACATTTTATAGAATGTAATACAAATGCAATACAAACTTGGTGCTTTTATCTTAAGCAAGGATTTATCTTGTTTTATGTCTAATACTGTCAGTGTCAGTGTTTTCTCTGAGTTCAGGCTTCGCTTCGTACAGAAGAATTATAAAAAAAAAATGTTGGGATGTTTTTTTTTTCCTTACAATGAAAGTCCAGTGTTTATTTGGACCCCACTTTCAAAGTGTTAACAAAAACACTTAAAATATGTTTCAAAATGTCTTTTGTTGTATTTTGCAAAAGAAGCAAGGCCATTCAAGTCTGGAAAGACACAAGGTAAACGATGACATTTGTGGGTGAACTATCCCTTGCATAATTATATATATATATATTTTTTTTATTTGTCACATACACAATTATACAGAGTATAACCAGCAGTGAAATGTGTTCTCTGCATTAACCCATCCAAGTAAACACACACTTGGAGCAGTGGGCAGCCGACACTGTGACACCCGGGGAGCAGTTGAGGGTTCGGTGCCTTGCTCAAGGGTCTCACCTCAGTCGTGGACAATTCCTTCCGAGCCGAGATTCGAACCCACAACCTCGGGTTACAAGTCCAACAGGGATTGCCAACAGGAACACTCTATCCATTAGGCCACGGCTGCCCCTAAAAAAGTAATCGTTCCCTGACCGTGAATCGAACCCGGGTGGTGAGAGCGCTGAATCCTAACCACTAGGGACTTTTTTCTTCTCTGCATTTAACCTATCCTAAGTGAACACACCCGGAGCAGTGGGCAGCCATTTATGTTGCGGCGCCTGGGGAGCAGTTGGGGGTTCAGCCTTGCTCAAGGGCACCTCAGTCGTGGTATTGAGGTGAAGAGAGCGCTTGTTATCCACTCCCCCCACCGAAAATCCCTGCTGGACCAGAGACTTGAACCCACAACCTTTGGGTTACGAGTCTGACTTTCTAACCATTAGGCCACGACTTCCCCTAAGGTCCCACAATACCACAAGGCCAGAAATTCTCCCATTTTAGTTTAATTGGCATTTCTTAACTCCACATACAAAATGTCTTTATTTTGTTCTTGAGATTGTTACAAATGTACAAGCGTCAAGCTCTGCCAGATAATAAATTGCATGTTTGCTTTATGCCTTTATGAATTAACGGATGCATCACATTTCAGATGTCAAAATCTGGTGTTTGTTCTAATGGACACTTTCGGCCATTTGAACTTTTAAGAAAAAATAAACTCTCTTAAAACTTAGTTTTCACACTCTCACTAGTTTATTTAATTTGTCCAACAATGTATATACATGAATTACAGAATAATTCTGTCATTTTTGCCGTTTTATTCTGATTGTCATGAACATTTCACCACGGTATTGTTTCCATTGCATCTCAAATTATGTATTATGTTTAATAACATAACCTTCTGTTTAATTTCACAGATTTCAATTTATGCATTGCAAACTACAAAAAAAATGCCTACAAGTGATATTTACCTTGATTTTTCTTTCATTTTCCTATAGCACATATTTGATTGGAGTGAACTTCACTGGCACGGTTAAACCAGTTAAGTTTACGTCTGAACTTGCTCTCATGAGTGTTTTCATGATTAAACAAAAAAAGGTTGATTTTGAATATTTTTTGCAGATTTATCACAGTTTCAAAATTTTAAATATATATTTATGATGGCTTGTCATATATTTCATTTTATCTATATAATTTAACTTGACAAGTAGCCAAAATAAACAATGAAGGCATGTTTAAAATATTACCTAGACAGTTACCTAGACCAGACATAATGTAAACTTCCTATAACAACATCTACATCATGTATGCTTTTATCCAAAGTGACTTACATTACATTCAAGGTATATAATTCATTAGCTCATGCATGCCCTGGGAGTCGAACCAGTGACCTTGGTGTCGCCATGATCTACAGTTCAAGTTACAGCTGCAGGAATACCAAGAGAAAATAAAAGTCCAAATCTGTTGTTTTTAATAAAAATCATCCTCTGGCACATAAAAGTGCCTCAAATGGAAGAAACACCCGCATCCGTCTGTTTTCTTGTAGCGTTATTTATCTGTTAATGAAATCTAGGGACAGTTTGTGTTTTGAAGTCGAGTCCAAACATAGTTCCAAATTCTTGGTTGTTCTCTTGGTACAAAGTGAGCATACAGTAAAAAGTCTGTTTTAATAGGTAGTAAACCACATTAATGATCAAAAGGACGACTCTCATTCTAGTGATATGTTTTACAAACAAACTTCCTTTATCTTCTCATTTTACAGCTCTGCGAACGAGAAGAACGTGTACAAGGACAGCTAATAAAGACATTTCTATTCATAGTCGCAGCATTAAGTTCTTGGCGTCCTTACGAGCCAGACGCTCTAAATTCAATATTTATATCCCTCTTCGGTGATAAGTGCTGATTCTATGTATGGTAACAGCCCACAGGTATGTGCCCAAAAGAAAGCCTTCGCCTTAGCCAGAACGTTGATGGACAGCTAGCCCCCCTGTTTCTTTGCTCCGTTTCGCTCTGATTAAATTCCCCGGCATTGTTTGTTCAGTGATTCACACTGTAAGCTCTAATGTTGTCTATATAATGTGCTCACGACTATGGCATGTTACATATTCACCACACTCTCGTTCTGCAGTGATATATGTGCGTAATTTATGTAATGACATGATGGGGGGGGGGTTAACTTTTTATATTTGTTTCATTATCCAACAGGGTATTTGCCAAAAAGGCGACGTAAGACAGGTGTCTTGATTACTGTATGACTGTCTGAAGCCAAGAGTGTGTTGAACTTGTGCTGTTTGCATATAGGCTACATATAGGAAGATATACAGCATGTTTTGTGCACCATTTTGTCCACCAAAAAACATAATTTAATAAAGCAGCAACTAACAAATGATATGTAGAATTCAATGCTTACCACTGAAATCAAATTGTGCATGTAATAGCACATGGGAAAGCCTAGCAACCCCATATTACATCATTATTTAATTCAACTCAAATAAAAAAACAGCTTGTGTTTTATCAGGGAGCACTTGCAGACATAATTGAGCTTATCTGACCGGCAACAATCCACATCATGAATCATTCTGCAGAGCTTTGATGGGAGGCCAGAACCTGCTGTTATAAAAGGATGTTATTAATGAGTAATTATTATGTGATTAGCTTTTAAAACATACTTTGACTCTATAGACGTGGTTCATTGGGTCTGTATTTCCAATGGATCACTGAACATTGAGTGCTTGACTGAGTGATCAATTGGCAGTGATATGACTGAAGCAAATAACACCACGCTCACATGGTTGACCTATACAGTATACATTTGGAGAGGTTTGGTTTAGCTGTAAAATCATAGTGACTGACATATAGTTATAGTATAAAATTGCATCATTATTTGAAGTTTAAAAGTTCAGTTTACCTAACTTCTCTCTTATCTTTGACACTAGATTAAGTTAAGTAGTCTCTTGCTCTGTTGGAAATAGTTCAATGCTCAAAAATACTAACAAATGTACTACAGTAAAAGGTGTTTGTGCCTTTATTCAAAATATGGATGGGAACATTACATTCCAATGACGTCAGAAGAGAAACTTCCACAAATCTGATTTAAAGTGCTTCCAGCTGGATGATTCTGATTTGATGTTAATGATACGGATCATGTCTATTTTTGTTGGGTCAATTACAATGATAGGAAGATGACTTCAGAATGGGATGAGGTAAATATGAAGTTAGAAGCACTGAAACTCTCTGCTTCTAGAGTTAGATGTAGTATGCGGTTATATATGCAAATGCTAATGACAATGAGGGTGAAAAGTTCAGCATATTAATTAACATGATGAGAGCTGAAGAAAAATTAGATCCATAGTACAACACAACCACTGCAACATCAGATCAATTTTTATCAACATTCTGCAATCTGTTTCATATCAAACACTGAAAATATCCTGAAGTGGTTTCTCTTGAGTTCTTTTGTCAGTGTGGGAAAAATGGATTTTGTCATTAAATGTTATCTTTTGTCAGTAACTAGATCTTTTATCTAATTTTTAAACTGTTTAAACCATTGGTCTCAAACTCAATTCCTGGAGGGCCACAGCTCTGCACAGTTTAGCTCCAAACCTAATCAAACACATCTGATTTAGCTAATCAAGGTCTTCAGGATTACTAGAAACTTCCAAGCAGGTGTGTTTTGGGGCTGGTGGGAGAGCTGTGGCCCTCCAGGAATCGAGTTTGAGACCACTGGTTTAAACTGTTATGGACACAAATGATACCTCAAATCATTTAACTTGAGGACAGAGGAAATGCAGCATGTTTGCATGTGATTTATTTATTATTTTTTAAACTTTGGTACTTTCTGAACCTTCTGAATAGGATTATCAACAATTTTTCATAAGAGGTAGTCTTTCGGTAACTATTGTTCCTATTTTTGCTAGTCACTTCAGCTCCTGGTAGGATCACACTATGCTTGAGTTACCCTGCCATATCTCCTGTCTTTGGATTGTCTCAGTCACTTTCTGCTCAAAGTGAAGCCTCATTTGCAGCAGACCTGAAATCATGTTCTTGCCTCAGTCATCTTTAGGGATGTGGAATGTAAAACATCTGAAGAAATGTTCCTAAATTATGCCAGAACGTTGGCACATCCTACTGTTAGTGAGCCAATCCCTTTGTTTATGTTGGGGGTCAGCGTTCCTGCTTAAACCTAAAATTAGTTCTGGACTTAATTACTTATAGAACTCGAACAATTCAGGAGTTATGACTAGAATTCTGCTTTTACGTGAATAATTGTCCTTGTCTGGCTGTTGTTCAAGAGAAAACTAAAACTAAAAAAGGAAAAACATTTAGGATCAGAATGGAATAAAATCCTCTTAAGATATTCAGGAAACACAAACTTAAGGAGAATTGAAGGACACTGTGGATGTAATTCAAACTATAGGGTAGCACTTTATGTTAAGGTGCCCTTGTTACACAACACATGCTACATGTATTTACTATTGTAATAACAATAAATTATGCATAATTACATGCAAGTAACCCTAACCCGAAGCTTAATCCTAACCGTAGCCATATGTAGTTAATTAATGTTATTCAGTATTTAAATGTATAATTACACTGTAATAAGAACACCTTAAACTAAAGTGTAACCCAAACTAGTTGCTCCATTTCCTGATAAAACCAATAGGAACATGAAGATTTCAGGGTAAGCCTTGCTTTCCCACAATCCTTTTGGTCCGCCTCCTTATCTTTTGATTAATGAAGCCCTTGCACTGCACTCCTTTAAATAGTTTTCTTAAGACACGGTTATTAGTGTTTTATTGTTTTCAACCTCCTGAATCACAGCTAGCCCGGTACATTGATTCATGGGAAGAGGCCATGGCATGGCAGGCGACATCATGCGGCATAACTCATGTGACGTCAGACACTTCAACATTGTTTTTAAAGTTGTGTCAGAGGAATTTTAATGTAGCCATTTCAGAAAATTATGTTCTTAGCAATGACCCATATTCAACAAGTGTCTGACCTCCATTTATAATGACGCCTCACAAGATAGCAGATCATATATGCCAGTAATATTGCACATTATTTACATTTACATGTATGCATTTAGCAGACACTTTTATCCAAAGCGACTTACAGTGCATTCAAGCTATACATTTTTATTGCTTTTGTTTGTCTTACAATTTGGCCAGTTCTATGTTTTATTCCTTTACACACGGATTGCTGTGAAGTCAAAAATGGAACAGACTTTACCTCATAAAAATCACAGTGTGTGTGTTTACTCAGTCTAAATCAATCAAACGATGTCCAGTCAAGTTCTCACACTATTCCTGTCACTAGGTTAAATCCTGGACAGTATACTGTTAACTTGCTCTGGTGTTATTGCTGCCATAACCAATAGCAAAATGATCACATCTCTGGGAATCGGCCTGTGGAGAATTCCCAACAGTCTCCCTGTAAAGTGCACAATCATGAAGTATTCATTTGGGACTTCATCTTGTGATTTTTACACTGATGTTGGACTGATTTAGGTTCTTCATCTTTTAATGTAATATTAATTAATGTAATACAGCATAAACAATTTATTAAATGTAGACCATTACATTTTTGTAAAGGACGTTTTAAAGTCAGTTCGTCAAAATCAGTAGGGTTCAAAATGCAGAGTACACATTGAAGATCTAAAATGTAAAATTATACATTTAATTTTTTTAAAAAGCAAAAGAAAGAATGTGACAAAAAATATTTAAGACAATCTGAAATGTATGTTAATTTTTCAATTCAGCTTTTGACTCAAATTATAATTTAATTATACATTATACTTTATTCTTACTAGACTTACAATGGTCAGAACCCCTGGTGTCTACCATGTTGTAGCATGCAAATCATATTAAATAGTGTGCAAAGACCTTTAGCTTAGGCTTTTTTGTCTTTTAACCAATAATATTCATAAACAGAAAAGAATCCAAGGCATTTTCATATCTTGTATTATGTATTCATGACAATTAAAGCATAGTTTTCCTATTCTTCCCATTACACTGACTGTGCTCTATGCACCTGCTTGAACCCTCGTTTGTTTAAATATTCAGGCCCACCACATCTTTTGTATAGCCCAGACTATAATAAAACAAGAGAAATGAACTGAGAAATCTCAGCAGCAGTGCCAGCTTATCTGAAGGACCCTTGGAACCCTATTCTGATACCCCTCCTTGCTTCAAAAGCTGAGGCAGTCTCCCTTAACTTGCCACAGTGCCAGCCCTTATATAGACAGCAGACATTAGGTAAACGCAAGGTAGACGTTAGGTAAACTGAAAACAGGCACTTTTCAGTCAACAGCTGTATTCATAAGTGCGATATGCCTCTCTGCACTGGCACTGGAAACACAGCTGCTGGACTGTGTGCATTACTGTTTTATGCAGACAAGAGGGTGGTAGAATTTACAATGCATAGTCATAAGGCAGCTGTTAGAAGACAAAGAAACTGCAGGCGGTGTGGTATTGGAGATTTGTATTACTTCATAGAGTTAGTAGGTCAGAGATCCACTGCAAAACAAATCCCATGCCAAGTCTGCATGTGTTCTTATTAAATCAAGCCTATCAATGGACACTGTGTTCTCAAGCTTTTCTTCAAATTGCTTTATCAGCTTAAGTGAGACATCTTATTTTATTTCTCTAGTTCTTTTTATTCCATGCATGTTTCACCACATAACTATGTTACTCCGTCAAAGTATCCATGTAAAATAATTTCAACCATGTTTTGAGAAAGGCAGTAAAACACTTTCTGTCCAATTACGGACAGAGAAAACACCCTATTCCACTATATATCCACCAGCTCTCTCTCTCCCCCTCTCTTTCTCTCTCTAAAAACACAAAAAAAACACTTTTGACATTTGGCTGAATCAGCTGTCAACCCCTGAATCAGAGTGTAACTGGGTCAGCAGATAGTAGGCTTATCGCTTTTCTCCCATTATTCAGCTTGTTTTAAAACTGTCTGCATATTGGATATCATGTTCACATTGTGTTAATATGGGAACCCTTTCATAAAAGACAGAGGGGATTGAGCATCATATAGTCCTGTTTGGATTGCTTACTTTGCGCAACCATCACTATTAGTATTATATTCGAAGAAATTAAATACTCTCATAATTCAACTATTTGTGCTATGGACATGAGCAATAGCTCAAAATTGTGAAGCTTTTTGATTAAATGTGTGCTGTTACTTTTTAAGCAATCAGACTTACAATAATTTGTTCCAGGTGGACCATAAAACAAAACAAAACAAAAAAGGTCTACATTAGGGTAGAGAATGGGGGATTGCAATATCATAGAAACCTAAGCAGTGTGAATTTCAACAAGAAAATGTGCACTTCAAATACCCAGATGATGCGGAAAAAAATGAAGTTTGGAATGTTGGACACTTCATGTTCTCAACAGTCGCAAAATCCATAATGATGATGCTGGATGACAAAATGAGCTTATAAAAATCATACACTAGACGTAGAGAGCATAGTATAAGTGCATAGTGTGTCATCATTTGGGACTTAACAGTGTTTTTTTTTTACATTTACATTTACATTTGACTAGTAAACAACCCTACCAACTACCTAACAACCACCCATTATACTCTAGATTACGCCTTGCAACACCCTAGTAACCACTAGAGCACATATAAGCTCAAAGAACAGCCTAGAAACTCCATCACCCGGAAACCAAATAGCAACTCCATCTCCGAATGCCCTAAAACAACACCCTAGCAACAACCCAGAACAGTCTAGCACCCACACAGCACCATGTATCTGAATGCCCTAAAAACTGAATAGCAACACCCAAGCAACCACCCAGAATACCCTAGCAAGCATCTGGCAATGCTTAAGCAAGCTTTCAGAACAGAATCACAATACCCTAGAAACCACATACCAACCCCTTTCAGAATGCCTAGCTTCAAAAAATCACAGCAACAAAATACAAAATAATCAAGCTTTGCAAGGAAAACACCACTTACATTTTCAGAAAGAGTACAAATCTGGTCCAACATATAATGATGCAAATTTACATAGACAAACTCATTATTATAGATTTTTACAACTCACAGGTGCCTTTAATTTATTAATTGTCTATGCTTTCTCCACAGGATCATTGCACAGTTATGGATGTGGATGTTGTTTACTCTTGTGGCTTGGAAAGTAAAGACCATCCATTCATTCTTTATTTATTCTTAATTAGTGAGATATGCTTCTTGCCAACACTTCCCCTCTCAACCTCCAGACACACACACAAACACAAAAAGGTATACACATGAACCTGGTTTTACATTGAAATAAAAAACGTGTCTATCAGTAGAGGAATGACCTAATCTTATACTTTGCCAATACCCTGAAACACGACTAGTGCTTGAACGCAGACTTTTTGGCAAAACTCCTCCAGACCAAACAAGGAGTGCTAGACAATCTGGGTTTAAAACTCAGCTAGGGGTGGGGAGGGGGATATGGTACCTTTCCAGAAAAGCCCCTTGGTTTCTTTACAAAATTTTGACACAATCTGCCAGAATGTATATATATGCAAGAATCCAACAATCTAACAGGCAGTTGCGTACAGGCAGTATTACAACAACCCATGAGTGTAAGTGACAATATGGAGAGAATCGTTTCCATGTGTTTCCTTGTTTTATGGATACATTTTCCATAAAACATATCAAATATAACAAATGACTGTTAAGATAGAGGAACATTTTAAGCTAGTGAATGACATTTACAGCAGCTTTAGCGTAATGTGGAACTCATACTCCTATTGTCAGATCTTCTGGATGTCATTCAGCCTAAAAGACTGTTTCAAGTACATTACGATTTATTGCCTATTAAGGAGAGAAACATCTTAATTATGAAAAGGCCATTTATGTATTGGTCCCAGAGGTCACATTGGACCGTTAAGGATGCACCATTATTTCAAAAGTCTTCATTATTTAGCCATCAACATCCCAGTTGGATCTAAAGGCTTTGGGTTACAGGGGTTATTAAAATCTGTGTTGTCAACCTTCAATAATGTGTTCCAACACACACCCATTCAGTGTTTTTCCATCTTATACATGATTTCATGTGTTCCTCTGGGACTCATAAGTTAATAACAATAGAGTGATCCCTGGAGCCAGGCCAAATGACTTTAAACCTCAGAGGTGAGCAATCTTCCCTCTTGAATGATTGAATGATGTGTCCAGTCTTTAAATGTTCCTTACACCCCCGTAGCTGGAAACAATATATCACGTAATAACCTTATCTGGAGTGATTTCTTACTGCTTTTGATTGGATAAAAAAGAAATACTCTCCATGAGAATATCTGGCAGATGTTTCTCTTGGTGAGGTAGATGTTACGAGAGCGAGAGAGATTTTCTTTCTCCCCCTATCCTCGAATATCTGTCTTTATTTTTTGGCCAATGCTTTAACTCGTGTTGGCAGAGGTGACCCAAATGAATGCACTCGCACCAGTCATTTAGGGGGGCCAGGGGTGGGGTTAGAAAAAACAGAAGAAAAAAAACAATGTACAAGACCCAAGTGTGCTAGTTTCCCTAATTACGTAGTGTTCCTCCATCCTTACTTTCTTTTTTTCTCTCTTTCATACCGACCCCCCACCCCTTATCCTTCTTGTTCAAGACATGGGTGTGCAGTGCTTTTGGGGAATAAAACCCACAGTTTGGGAGTGGAGAGGGATATTACAGAGCAGGATGGCCTGGAGTAAGGTACCTCTGCTCTTGCATGGATTTCTCCTGCTGGTTCTGTGTAAACCCTCCCTTCAAGGAGGTAAGCTCTCTCTAAACTCATTTGGCTTTTTCTATCTCATTGAATTACAGGTGTATTGCAGTTTTGGCAATAGCATCACACTCTTTTAAATTAAGTTGCACACTGCTGACAGTGGATGCACTTAGGTAGTACTTTGTTGTCTATGTTCTGAATGTTCTAGGTTCAGGTAAAGGATGGATTATAAAAAGTAAGCAAGTTGAATTAAAAGTGCTGTACTGAGTGTATTGCTATAGTGAATTGTTGCAGGATGATTTACTGTGTCAATGAAATTTGACTCAGGTCTTGTTCCTGCATGATCTTTAAATATTAATACTTAAAAATGTATGATGGTGATGAGGAAACATCGCCAACTTGTAGTTTAGTAAAGTTACAAGCTGTCCATTTAAAATGAGCTAATATGGCATTTTATAATACTTTTATTTTCTATTTATTTTTTATCATTGGATAAACCTAAATATCAGTGAAGTATATAACATATCAGTGAAACATGATGCATTTGCATTCCGATAAAGTTTTCGATGTAATTTTAAGTTTAATTTGATACAATCACAAATAGTACTCCATAAAACCAGATGGATTTTGATTAAAATATATATATTTTTTAAAGGATTTGAAGTCACTGTTTATGTTTATGGAAATGGTTTCCACTTGCCATCTTTTATTCATGTAGAAGGAATGACCTGCGAAATTCTAATCCAGATCATTACATCATATACTAACAACCTACAAGCATTTCCCAGTGGGTTTGTAGAACCGAGGACTTCAGCTTAGTTCTAAGCTCTTGGGGGAGGTCATGTATAGGATGTTGTTCTTCATCTGAATCACATCCATTCTCTATTCCCCTATGCCTCCAAACCTTAAACAACTAGGCAGGAGGACAGAGAAACTCATGTGGTAATGCATTCGGTGCTGTTTGAGGCTTCACATGAAAGACTAGATGCAAGATTAGTTAGAACCCTCTGGGTATGTGGCATCATCACCGAGTACAGGACAAGAATGGTCCTCATAAACTGGTAATGGGTTGCAGGAGTTAGATCCTAATATGCTTCGTTGTCAAATAAAAAAAGTATGGGTTTGCAGTGCAAACAGTGATGTTCATTGAAATTTGTTAATATCTACTCTATATTCAATGTAATAATGATTTAGAAAATACTCTCTTTATTCTCCTCTTATCATTTTCAGGTTTCTCAAATACATACAAAAACACACAACTAAATGCTTCCTTATTTCTTTATCTGACATGTTATCATGAACTGGGGCCCGTTCTTCGTACGTCTCTAACTCAGTTAGCTGGATTTGATTGTTGTCGATTTCGCTTGATCTTGGATCATTTGGTTCTTCGAAGCTCATGCTGGAGTTGCTGTCATAGCAACAGGTCCATAAACTTAAACCTGCTCAGGAGCAGGCTTATTTCATGTAAACAGTATTATATTGCATCTTTTTAAGCAGAATTGATCCTAGAATCTGTCCTAACCACTGCTACTTTATTACAAGAGTGCCCTACCGATCCAGGGACAATAATTTTAAATAATATAATAATGTTGTTTAGTCTATAGGCTAATAGACATAGTCAGATTTACTTATTGAAAGATTTATTCGTCATAAAATAATTACTTCATAATTGTATTAGAGTCTTACACACATGCTATACAGATAATCTGAGCCGTGCATTAATTTGAGTGATGAGAGCTGTTATGGGAGTGGCTTGATGGCGCGCATGAGATGCAGATAACATGATATTGACCCTTAAGAAAGTTTAATTAATGCTGTCAAGAAACAAATCTGTTTCAAATATAAAATGTAATTCATGACTAATTACTACATTGAAATGAAAATGTAAAGCCTGTACAAATATTAGAAATCATGAATATAAATAATTGGTAATCATGTAAAAATTTAAATAAAAAATAAAAACACTGCACATTTCATTGATCTATTATAACATTTGTGTAGTTTTGTTTGCTTGGCTGTGTCCTTATAACAGTCCAGAAATGTTTTCAAGTCAAGTTTTTCGTCAGGAGTCTTTTTTAATTATATGATGTCATTACATTGCTGTATTTCCGCAACCCAATCTCTGCATTGGTGATCATGGTTTCGAGGAGCCCCTTTTAAACCAACCCATGAACGCACAATTATCTCTGATATCTCAATCCAGCCATACTAATCATCAACAAAAGGTGCGTTTGAAGAACCGAATTAGCCGGATCATGATTAGCGCAATGATATCATCTTGGGTGTGTCATTTGATCTCGGATGTAATAAGTGACGTACAAAGAACGGGCCCCAGGACACATTAATAAAGGAATTGATTAATGTTCACTTTCTTTCTCAGGAATCTACATACCAGCTGGTGCAGGGGGAGGAGCTGGAACTAGATTAGGAGGTGGTCTTGGAACTGGAGCTGGACTTGGTGCTGGAACAGGTCCAGGAGGAGGATTTGGTGCTGGAATCGGAAGTGTTGGAGTAGGTCCTGGAGGAGTTGGAACAGGATTAGTTCCAGGTGGTTTTGGAATAGGGCAAGGAACTGGAATCAGGCCTGGAACTGGTGATTATTTAAATTTATTCTTAAGCATTTAATGTGAAATTAGTGTCCATAGCTTCCATATCAGTGCTAGAATAATCTTTAATAAATTACCAACTAATAAAGAATATTCTATTGTGTATTGCATTGTATTTTGTATCTAATACAATAATTGTATTTATTTTTACTTATTTACTTACTTACCAGGAGTTGGAAGAATACCTGGTTTCAAACCAGGAAAGACAGGAGGTGCATGGCAAAATTTATCCTAATTAGTAATTTTAAGTTTGATTAAATTAATATTTACTTGTCTAACTGTAACAGGCTTTGGAGGTGGTGGTCATGGGGGGCAAGGTGCTGGACTGGGTGCTGGAGGCCTTGGGGGACTTGGGCCTGGTGCAGGAGGACTTGGTACTGGTGGATTAGGTACCGGAGGCCTCGGAACAGGTTGATGAAATTTCCATGACATATTATGGTACTGTAATGCAGAGGTGGGACCAAGTCATTTTTTTGCAAGTCACAAGAAGTCTCGAGTCTTTGCATTCAATTCTCGAGTCAAGTCTCGAGTCAAGACAGACAAGTCCCAAGTCAAGTCCCGAGTCAAAATAGGCTAGTCCAAGTCGAGTTGCAAGTCCTCAACTTTTAGCTTCAAGTTTTAAACAAGTCATTAGTGCTCTTTGCCCAAATTAGTGTCTCAGTATTAATTACCATATCAAATGTATAGTAATTAAATTCGGGTAGAATATGTTTAATTTCATATTAGATGGGTGCCCTTAGTAAAACTACTCAAGTTCAATTTAAGAAAATATGCTTCTAGGTGTTATATCTAAGCCACTGAGACATTATTTGGAACCTCAATGAAACAGATTTAAAAAGAAACGAAATAACTGTTTTGAAAGTACTAGAAGAAATAACTGCTACCATACTTTACATGTGAGAGGAAACATGCAATATGGGTCATCCATAATGGAAGCAGACAAACTCATGAAGACAATGCTGTGCTACCATTCTTTATAACTAAGAGTAACAAAGACTAAATATGGTACATTAGTACATACAATTTTGTATGCATAGTTGATCGCTAAATTTAGGGGCTGTGTGCGCTATACTGTCAGACTTTGTCTCCCTCTGCCTTGTGTTTCCATGCCCATATTTGGTTTTCCTGTCCTAGTTTCCTGTCATTAGTAGATTAGTATCCGTCTGTGTCTTAATTGAGTTCCAGGTTTGTCTAGTTTAGTCTCCCTATTAATAGTCTGTTCTGCCCCGTGTTTCCTGTCGGTTATTGTATATGTCTACGCTGATGTTAATGTCCTTCCCGGTGTTCCTGTATCTCCTCCGTTCTTCATCCATTGAAACCCCTGTTCGTTATAATCCTCGTCTCCTCGTTCCTGGCTCCCCGTGCAGCACCGTGACATATACATACTGATTTACAACACGTGAATTCAATTATTTATCCCGAAAGAAATAAAAGTGAAATAGTGCCTGGTGAAGAGGGAGAACATTTGAGTATATATATAGGATACAAATCACAAATCATTTTGTGAAAGAAAAACTATATTTTATATAATATAAAATTATATTTTAAATGATCATTAGGCCAATTGCTGCTTTTTTTCCCCTTCAAATTACAGCTAAATTGTTTGCAATTATTAATTTCAAATCTAGCTTAAATCAAGGTTATATAATAATTATTTTGCACCAAACTTTAAACCTTTAAAAATCAGCAGGTTTACATTTTGACCCATCATTTTGATCCTGGATTTAAGTAATATTTTAGATTAACTTTAATCCTGTTGCACCATAACTTTAAACTCAGATTTAAATCTTGATTTTGGATTAACTTTAAACTTAATTGAGGTTTAAATAAAATAAAATGCACGTGCAATTAAAATATGCAACTGATTGAACAAAAACAGTGGAGATCTGACAAAAAAGAAAAAGAAAATAAAATAAAAAAAGTTTTTGGAGATGTGTTTACAAATAAAAATGAAAATGAAAGCACATCGAGTTGGCAGAGTGCGAGGGTCTTGGCGGGATGCGGATTCATCACTCATTGTGCACCACGGTGTAGGACAAACAAAAGAAGTGAGGAATATGTTTAGCATTTAACAGCAGCGGTGATGATGAGGCGAGCAGCAGTGATCGCGGCCGCACCTCTTGTTTCTCATGCCCGCTCCCTGTGTCTTCTGGGTGGCGATCAAGCGGGCAGGGCAGCGCTTTTCAAGAGTGGAGATAGCTACTAGATGAATCATGTATTTTTATTTTCTTTTGTCATATGTTATACTATTACTCCATTAATTTATACTAGCATTTACTGTAGGTCTATATCAAGCGCTCCCTGATCGCAGTCTCTGGCTTATTGCCAGTCAAGCGCAAGCACGCTGCACCTGTGTAGACTGACAACGACGCTGATCTGATCATAAAGTATTTCTGAGTCACAGGGCTCAAGTCCAAGTCAAGTCTCGAGTCATTGTTGTCAACGTCCAAGTCGAGTTTCAAGTCTTCTTTAATTATGTTGAATCAAGTCGCAAGTCATCAAATTTGGTACTCGAGTCCGAGTCAATTCTCGAGTCATGTGACTCGAGTCCACACCCCTGCTGTAATGTACCATAAACTGTAATTAACATAATTATCATTTTGTAATTAACATATTTAACTATTTAGGGGCATGCTATTGAGGCACAAAAAGGATTTCATGAATTTGATTTTTCCACAGGGTTATTCGTCAAGCCACCTAAAACAGGTGCGATGTAACGCATGCTAAAAGTTGGGATTAATTTTAATAATAAAGATTGGCAGAGACATTGCCTTTATCAGATGAGAAATTCATTGTGTCAACACAGGAGGATATGGAAGTTTACCAGGAATTGGACCAGGTGGTACAGGTGTTGGTTCTGGATCGCTTGCACCTGGAGGAGTTGGTCCTTATGGCATTGGTCCTTATGGCATTGGTCCAGGAGGTATTGGACCAGGAGGAATAAGACCTGGTGGCATTGGACCTGGTGGCATAGGACCTGGAGGCATTGGACCTGGTGGCATAGGACCTGGAGGCATTGGACCTGGTGGCACTGGTACCATAGGAACTGGACCAGGAAGTTTTGGAACTGGAGGCCTTGGAGCAGGTAATTTTTCTTAGAATGTAATTTTACTAATAAACAATCAAACTTAACTGAACAGTTTCCTATAAGGTTCTACTAGTCTCTGCTAGGGATTGTAGAGTAACTCAGTGAAGCTGAGCCAAATAAACACTGCAAATTCATATTTGTTGGTAGGGTTGTAGATATTTAAATGGTTAGACTGAGATTGATCTCAAGCACTTTTTTATTTAACCTTACTTCATGCTGTCTGTAGGTGCTGGTAGCAAACCCCCTAAACCAGGTAAGTGGGAGAAAACTGCAGTCAATAAAGTGTTCACATACATTTACAATTTCAACTACATGCATTAAATTAGGCAAATAATGTATTGGTTTGATTAAGACTTGCATGAGTCTTGCTTCATACAAACAGGTTATGGGGGTACTCTAGGCACTCTTGGAACTGGAGGTCTTGGTGGCCTTGGACTTAGGCCAGGGGGTGCTGGCCTTGGAGGTGTAGTACCGGGTGGCTTTGGTGTTGGTCCTGGAGCTAGTGGCATTGGCACAGGAATACCTGGACAAGGTAGAGAAACTGGTAGAGAAACTCCATTGTTTGAAAGTTAAGCAATCTTTTATGGTGATGTGTCTCACAACAGAGAATTCTATAATTGTTTTTGTCAGGTGTGGGAACTGGTGTGGGAGGGTTTGGCCCTGGTGGAGCTGGTCCAGTAGGTGCTGGAAGAGGTTAGAAAATTAAAACAAATACTAGTAACTATATATCGATATTTAAAGCTTAATTCTAAATATTTTAAGTTTTGTTTGGTACCTTTATTTTTTCCCTTTCCTGCTTCTAGGTGTGGGAGGAAAATCACCCAAAACAGGTAGGCAATCTGTAAGATGTATTGTTTCATCTTCACAGAGGAATTTAAAAGCAGCTTCACTCTAAATATTTTAATATATATACATTATTTTAGGTTATGGAGGTCTTGGTGGCTATGGCCCAGGAGGTGTCTGGACGGGAGGTATAGGACCTGGTGGCATTGTCCCTGGTGGTGTTGGACCAGGTGGTATTGTCCCTGGTGGTGTTGGACCAGGTGGCATTGTCCCTGGTGGTGTTGGACCAGGTGGCGTTGGACCAGGTGGCGTTGTCCCTGGTGGTGTTGGGCCAGGTGTCTTGAGTCCTGGTAAGCCATATTTTTAATCAACAGTAGACACTACAAGAGTTTTTTATTACTGTCTTTGTGATTCTGTTCGTAGCACTATTTGATATAAAATAAACAAAACAATTTTGCCTTATCACAGGCGCAGGCAGAAAACCTTGGAAACCAGGTATGATCTAAATTTTAAAATGTTCTGCAACTACAATAAAAAAGTGCACACATAATTAAAATCCGTTGTTTTTGTTGTGAACATCAATATTAATTATTAATTTGTATAGCTATTGCAGTCAGAAAGCAGTATGTTGTCAATTGTTCAAAATGCATTTACATCAGATGGTGTAAATTTAGGTTATGGTGGGCTTGGGGGTTTTGGTGGTGGACCTTTTGGAACAGGAAGTCTTGGAGCAGGTGCTATTCCACTTACACCTGGAGGTGCTGGAACAGGCTATCCATCAGGTGGTAAGAATATACTTCCTTTCCTTCTGTGCTGTAGCCATGAAATAACATAATAAACAATAAAAAGGAATACATTTAAAGATGACTAGTTATAAGTGAATTTTGAGGGGGCTAAATAATAAAGGAATATTATCTGCTGCTTTAAAAATGTGATTTGTTTTTAGGTAGCTATAGTGGATATGGTACTTATCCTGGAGCTGGAGCAACTGGTCAGAAACCACCAAAACCAGGTAAATCTAGATCTATGGACTTGAGTATTGGCTTAAATGATGGTAAAAAACTTGATTACATTTTTCCAAAAAACATATTTAAACTGAATCACATGCTGTATTTGATGAAATAGGAATTGGACCTGGAGGTGTAGGAATTGGTCCAGGCGGCACAGGGTTTAGACCTGGGGGTGTGGGAGTTCTGCCTGGGGGTGTAGGAATTGGACCGGGTGGCACAGGATTTGGACCAGGTGGCACAGGAATTGGACCAGGTGGTGCAGGAATTGGTCCAGGTGGCACAGGAATTGGACCAGGTGGTGCAGGATTTAGACCTGGGGGTGTGGGAGTTCTGCCTGGGGGTGTAGGAATTGGACCGGGTGGCACAGGATTTGGACCAGGTGGCACAGGAATTGGACCAGGTGGTGCAGGAATTGGTCCAGGTGGCACAGGAATTGGACCAGGTGGAGCTGGAGTTGGGCCTGGAGGTGTAGGAATTGGACCTGGTGGAGGTAGGTTTTGAGGGGCATAACTGTTAAGCTACTGCTCTTTGCAGGTGCTTACGACTTTTAACCTTTGCAATCCATTATGGCTCCTAGCACATTTCCTCCCTCAAACTGGCTTACTGGGAACTGGAACTGGGACAGGTGTGGGAGGGAAAGTCGGAAAGATTGGGAAGGCACCAGTGCCAGGTAACTGTGTCTATTAATGGAGCTCCCCTTTTGTTGGAATATTTTTTTATCAAATCTTTGACACAAAATAATTGTTTTATTTTTTCTTTCTCCAAACAAACAAGGTATTGGGATTCCTGGGTTATACCAAGGGGGTATAGTTCCTGGACAAGGTGGGTGAATGAAATATTTGACAGTTATGAGATTTTCCACTGTTTATAGAATATTCGGAAACACTTTATTTTAAGGTGTCCTTGTTACACGTTACATTTACTTACTATTGTAATAACAATTGATTATGCATGATTACATGCAAGTAACCCTAACCATATAGTAATTACATGTAGGTAATTAATATTACTCCGTACTTATATGTATAAATACACTGTAACAAGGATACCTTAAATAAAGTTTAACCAAATATTTATATATATATGATATTTACATTTTTGTTTTTATATGTAGGTTTTGGCGGTAGAGGCATTCTGCCAGGTGTAGCCACAGGATCTCAAACTGGTAAGATTTATGTGGTTTATAGTTTTATAATTTATATCTTTATCCAGCAATTAAAATATTTTCTGGGACTCTCTCTTCTATGTTGTTGTTTATAGGCCAGCTTGGTCAAGGTGCACTTGGAGCTAATGGTAAAATAAATTACTGAGGGAACAGTCTTCATATCAATGAAAGATATGAAAACTACTTCTAAAAGAGCTCACTTGTCTTTTCTCTTGCAGGAGGCCGTGGAGGATTTGGTCAACAAATACCAGGCGTGTTCCGTGGATATCCTCTTATATCACCAAAGTCTGGAGGTAGCATGCATTTAAAAATCTATCCCTTTATTCATTGTAGTTATTTACATTTGAGATCAACCAACACAAATTATGCTTTTCAGTCAATTACATTAGCTTCTCATTATTTAAAATCAAGTTATTTGCCATATGATTACAGATTTTCTAAATATTTATGTAAATTTACTTTCTTACGCCATTTAAGGTACAAGCACTGCAAAGTCTCAGGCTAAAGCTGCCAAGTACGGTAAGTCATGCATGAAAAAAATTAAGACTTTCTTAGGAACAAGAATGTCAATATATGTCTAAACGACATGCTTGATATTGCTGACTCTCCTTGCAGGGGCTGGTGGTGTTCCGGGTCTCGGTGGTGGGCTTGGTGTTGGAGGTATACCTGGTGCAGGTGGTGTGCCAGGCATAGGTGGCATACCTGGTGCAGGCGGTTTTCCCGGAATAGGCGGTGTTCCAGGCGCAGCTGGTGTTCCAGGTGTTGGAGTCATTCCTGGAGCTAGCGGTGGAACTCCTGGTGTCCTATATCCGGGAGCTGGTGGTTCCTATCCTGGGGGTAAATTTGTGATTTATTACAAATAGAGAAATGTTTCAGGATTATCTAAGACACTGAAATTTTCTTAAGTCTTATAATATCCCCGGATTGTCTCTCATTAGGAACTGGGGCAAAAGCTCGAAAGTATGGTAAGAAATCTTCTAGATTCATGTTATACTGTATATAATCACCTGGCTGACAACGGTCTCTTTCATGGAAAAAAATGACAGTAGATATCAAGGGGGGGTCCAGATGTTAAATATTAAGCCATGTAAAAATAAGTTAAAGTTTAAAAAGCCAAATTAAACATGAAAAATATTTTTTTGTTCTGGATTGACGTTTATCATGCAACATGCATAAAAACAGAATTTCATCTTAATTTTTATGCAATTTTGGGTTGTTTATTTTCTAGCTTCCGGGATAGGAACTGGTGGACTTCCTGGTTTTGGTTTGGGAGTGGGTGGCCTTGGAGCTGGAGGACTTCCTGGTTCTGGTTTGGGAGTTGGTGGCCTTGGAGCTGGAGGACTTCCTGGTTCTGGTTTGGGAGTTGGTGGCCATGGAGCTGGAGGACTTCCTGGTTCTGGTTTGGGAGTGGGTGGCCTTGGAGCTGGAGGACTTCCTGGTTCTGGTTTTGGAGTTGGTGGTCTTGGCACTGGTGGTATCCCTGGACTTGGATTTAGTCCTGAAGGTATCCTGAAAATGACCAAAAATGTTTTTCAAAGTTATCATCATTAACAGCACAATGATATTTACTATTCTGCTATATTTTAGGATATGCTGCAGCCAAAGCAAGAAAATATGGTACGACTTTACATTTTACATTTTACAAATCAACATTAATATTAAATAGTCTTCACTGTATCCAAAAATATACAATTTTGCTCTAGTACATGAATAGCCAACCCTTCTCCTGGAGAGTTATCGTGCCGTAGCTCCAACCCTAATCAAACACACCTAAACCAAGGGGCTGAAAATCACTTAAAAATTGCAGGAAGGTGTCTGAACAGGGTTATTTATATTTACATCCTAAAAATAAGACTGAGTTTAATCAAAATCCCAGATTTAATTTTTGGCTCTTTTTATTATTAAATAAATAATAAAGTTATTATTCAAAAGGAAAATTATTTTAGCATGCCTACTAATGATTTAGTATATATTGTATACACAACATCAGGGCTCCTCAACTAGTTCCCACAGGCCAAATTCAATCCTAATAATAATATAGTAAATATACCATAATATAATATGATACAATATAAGAATATATTACTGTGCTTAGATGTGATTTTTTTTCATATATAATTTGTGAAATTCTACCACAGTCACAGAAACCTAAAGAAATGTTAGACATTGATATGCACTGATAAATCCTTTGTAGCTCAGCTTGGACGTCCTGGTGGGACTTTAGGTACTGGAGGATTGCCAGTTGGAGCAGCCGGTGTGTCTGGTGTTGGGCTTGGTGGACTACCTGCTGGAGGTTTTGGGACTGGTGGACAACCTGGAGGTGGAGTTGGAGGGCTACCTGGAGGTGGACTTGGTGGATTACCTGGTGGAGGAGCTGGTGGACTGCCTGGTGGTGGAGTTGGTGGTCTTCCTAGCGGTGGGGCTGGAGGACTCCCCGGCTCTGGAACTGGTACCAAATCATCCCATTATATTGTACAATTTAAAGTTTCAATAAAGATTTGAGGTCATATTTAATATTAAACATTCTGATGCTTTGCAGGATATGCAGAGGCAAAAGCTCGTAAATATGGTAAAACAACCATTAATGCAATGTTTCAACATACTGCACCGTTAAATGAATTATGTTGGTTTTATTGATAGCATTTATTATCCAAAGTTTACTTAACTTACAACCTTAAATATAATTTTATTTTTCTAGGTCTACTTGGTGGAGGTGCTGGTTTAGGCCCAGGCACTGGATTAGCTGCAGGTATTCCAGGTGGATTACCAGGCACTGGTGTCAGACCAGTTGGGGCAGGGATTATACCAGGAACTGGGTTTGGACAAGGAGGTGTCCCTGGTGTGGGTTTTGGTCCAGGAGGTGTACCCGGTGGTGGGCTTGGACCTGGTAGTGTTGCTGGAAGTACATTTGGACCTGGAGGTAAATCAGTGTTTCTAAAGATTTCAAACACTTGGCTATAAAACAATGACACTGTTGTCTTCTGCTATATAGCTAAATAAAAAAAATAACAAAATGTATGAATATCGCAACACTGACACTGTTAAAAAACATTGACCTGACTCGAACTGAATAATGATACCACTGTCTTCAGTAAGAGATGCTTATAGCTGAAATGAACTTGTTTCATAACGAATGAACTTTACTCAGTTACCAACTCTGAACTGACTGGCACTGAATAATAACAATAATAACTTTGAATAATTGTCTTGCTACAGCTGCTTTACAGCAGAATTTGGATTTGCATAATTTTCACGTTTGCATCATTGATTCAGCTACTTTCCTGTTTAATACTGTAAAGCTGCTTTGAAACAATTATATAAAGGGCTATACAAATTAAGTTAAATTGACTTGTGCACTATTTTTACAGACTTTCCTTAGAGTGTAGTTTACTCTCATGTACTGTTGTAGTATATTTTTAAAGAAGGGAAGTAGAAAGGGAAGTAGGGTTGCTAACCACCAGACTTGACTACAAGGTACACTTGATAGACCATATTCATTGCTGTATTTGCCCTCAACAATGTTATGCATACTATTCTTCATATTCTTAAGTGCAAGCCACCACAGAGACAGTCTTTGCCCTGACTGTTCACTATTCAGATATGTGAATGGATATGGCAAAGCTCTTTTTTTATAGCTAAGATATTCTCTATGCAACCGCATATTGAGTTTATTCTAGACAGTTCAGAAATAATGTATAAGATATGTAATTTGTTTTGAAAAAACTCAGGGACAGACAGGCACAAAGCATCACTAATAACTCAACAACCATAGTAATGTAATGTCATAAGAAAATGATAGCTTCAACCTTTTTTGGAGTTTAATTAAACCCTGGCCAATCTGGAAACCTAAGTAGCATGTATAGCCAAGTATATCCCCAGATGACCTTTCTTTTGGTTGACTAAATTTAGCCATGGCCCATTGCATTCTTGAGCACATTCTAATGTCTCATCAGTGTTATCCAAGTGGATAACTGTATCATTCAAGCACACAGTAATGTAAGTTTAGTGTGGTTAGAGCAAAATGTTGATTATCTTCCGGATGTTGATTTTAAGCATTAGCAGTATTTCGATACTCTGCGCTTCTTTCTCTGTAGCTCACCATTGTGCAGTTATGCCTCATAACACAAGGTTTTTTGAGGTGACGTCTTGAAGTTGTTAGACTAGAGTATTTTTATCAGCAGGTGAAGAGAGGTAAAGATTGGATCATTGGAGGTTCCCATAGAAGCACAAGCTATAAAGATCTTGCTGTGCTCATATTTGAACACTTTGTAGAGATATGATGTTTAAAGTTTCATAGCAAGAACTGTACATAGCTTTAACCACTGCTAAATCATATTTCTTATATTCTAGGATATGCTGGGGCCAAAGCTCGCAAATATGGTATGGCGAAGTTAAATCATCTCCAAAGTTTAGTATCCATGTCGAAAAATACAAATTATAAATGAACATTTTATTTATGCAATTTGCAAAAAGGGATTACTGGTGGAGCTGGTGGAATAGGATTGCCTGGAGGTTTAGGAGGGTCTCTTGGTAGTGGAACAGTGTCAGGTGTTGGAGCTGCTGGAGGAACACCAGGTGGAGGACTTGGACCTGGGGGGGCACCAATTGGCAGTTATGGACCAGGAGGAGTACCAATCGGTGGTTACGGACCTGGAGGGGCACCCTTCGGTGGTTATGGGCCAAGAGGAGTACCTGCCGGAGGATATGGGCCTGGCTCTGGAGGTATGCTGACAAACATTATATTACATAAATGAAGTTTCGGCATTCTGTTTGTTTCCATATTTATACGTTGTATCTAATGCAGCATATCCAGGGGGACCAAAGGCCCTAAAATATGGTAGGATATTTTAAATTCATTATGGCATCATGTTTTTTTCTTCTACACTTTGGTATTAACACTTTTAATACTTGAGTAGGTCCTGGTGGTAGTGGAGGAGCTCAAGGACTTGGTCTGCAGGGTCAGGTAGGAACCGGTCCAGCAGGAGGATTTGGCACGGGGGCAGGGCCAGTTGGTGGTTATGGTCCAGGGACTGTAGGAGGTCCCGGGTCTGGATTTGCTGGAGCAGGACTTCCTGGTGGTGGTGTCGGAGCAGGAAGCAGAGGAGGGCTTGGGCCTTGGTATGGAACAGGTGCTGGAGGTAATTTAAACCTGTCAGAGTAAGTCATTTACACAGGAATGATAAAAAATGTATTATTAAAACTGTACCTGATCAACTTATTTTTCAATTAATTTCATGTGATGTCTTATAGGATATGGACCTGGATCAAAAGCAGCTAAATATGGCAAGTTGAAACACACTACATTCACTTACATGTTTATTGAAAGTGGCTCTTGATCTTTTATTAATATACAGTACATTCAAATTGTCAAAAATGTTAGCAAATATTTTATGAATATAATGATGAAACAATTCAATATTAATTTATGTATTTTTTCAAACACATATTTATGTTTAATGCACATTAAAATATTTATTAAGTGTAAACATAAAATGCTTGCCTTGGAATGATACAACATGAACAGAGTCTAAGCCCATGCATTTCTTAACAACTGTTTTTTTTTTTTGGTTGCTGTTATTTTTTGGTTAAAGGGACACTCCATCAAAAAATATTTACTTACTTATATTTACTTGTTCCAAAACTACATGACTTTATTTCTTTAGTGGAACATAAATCAATTCGAGAAATGTCTCAGTATTTTTTGGGCCATACAATTCAAACAAATACATAAATACATACTTGTCTTTTTTTAGTTCTGCCTGGAGGGCTTGGGACTGGTGTTGGATATGGAGGTAAAGTTTTAAAAACTTTCATTAGATGTGAAATACTAATTACTAAAGCTGAAATATGTCATCTAAGCATTGGTCGGTGAACCTGCTGTTTTGTTCATTTCATTTTAAAGGGTATGGAGGAGCACAAAAACCACCTAAATATGGTAAACCACTTCTGGTACTTAATTTTTACAATTAAAATATCACATGTACACAGACTAAGATTTGACCCCATGTATTCCATCTAGGACTACCAGCTGGTGGGGCTGGAAGTGTGTTTGGTGGGTCGGTACCAGCAACTGGTGGAACTGGGGCCACAGGAACTGGAATTGGAACTGGTGATGATAACTGCTAAAAGAGGACTAAATAACAGTTAATATATACAGATAGGAATTTGTTTACATGCTCAGCGTTACATCACAGGTGGTGTAGGTGGGGCTGGAGGCACACCAGTTTCAGGAACCAAGCCAGACAAATATGGTGAGTTGGCAATCTATGGTTATACTGTATCATCTAACCATCCATATCTCCAGTAAAATATTGCTATTCCAATTTTTTTATTTAAATCCGGGGTACCAGGCATCATAGGAGGAACAGCAATTCCAGGAAGCACAGCTGCTACCGGCACAGATCGTGGAGCAGGAACTAAACCTGGAGTTGATGGAGGTAATGCAGTTAATTTGGAATGTACATTAAGATACACATATGTAACGTCCATAATAGTAGAGCATAATAACTATCATTCTTACCTGTTCCATGTTAGCGATTGGCATTCCTGATGGTGCAACCCGTGGTGCTGGAGAAGGTCAAGGTTATTACCTTTTTTATTTTACTCTATTATAGATATTTATTGTATCTATTATTTGTTATTTAGCTGTTCATTTGTTTGTTTCTGCATTGTAATTTTAACCTTTTGTTGAACACACAGGTGGAACAAAAGCTCCCAAGACTGGTAAGAAAATGTTCTTTTTTCATTTATTTTTCTTTTCTTTTTTTTCATCCCATCTGATCCCATCAACTAGGATAAAACAATTGTCATTTTGACAATGTAAGAAAGATGAACAGGCGTTTTCACCTTTTAGCCACCAGTTTTATTTTGTGATTATTTCAGAATCTGGTGGACCAATAGAGGGATCAGGTGGGTCTATTGGAGGTGGTATTTTTAGTTGGATTTCCAACTTTCTAAAAGGATAGAAACTGAGCAGCATGTAATCTTTTTCAGGTGTTACTGGTGGGTCTATTGATGCCGATGGATTTGATGGGGCTGCTGGGACAGGAATACCCATCTTAGCTGGAGAAAAAACAGGTACACCCTTCCTTTTCAGTGAGCTTGTAGACATCATCCTTTTGCAGTTTGTCATCTATTTATCATAGATGTGTTTTCTTTTTGTAGCTCACATTTGAATTACATAGAATAAAAAACATGCATTGGATCTTCTGTGACATAGTCAAAAACCCAGACAAGCCTACACTGTAAAAAATTGATAAGTTGACTTAACTTAAAATAAATTGAGGAAACCCGTTGCCTTAAAATTATTAAATTAATAATAATAAAAAAATTAAGTTAAGTGATTTTTTTTAAGTTAAGTCACCTTATCACTTTTTACAGTGTACAAACATAAAAAGTTCACCAGATGATGTTTGTTCAGACACAATCTCTGGCCATATTCATAGAGTGCTTAAGTATAATATTTTGGGTTATAGAGCTTTGTTTCAAGTTTGAAGCATGGCTAAAATTGCACCATAACATCATGCTTTTATTATCTTTAACATTGATCGGATAGGGGGAAAGAGGAGGAACTTGATGGATTGTAAGGTGCCTGGTCCTGCCACTCATACCTTCTTTTCCACCTTTCACTTAGATGATACTTGTATGTTTTGCCAGAATATTCTTTAAAAAAAATAGCTTTTTGTCCACAGAAGGAAGAAGGTCATACCGATTTTGGAGTAAATTGTGTCAGAACTTTTACTATTACTATTGTAGTAGTAGTAGTGATAGTAGTATTGACAAAACTATTCTTAAAATAAGCTATTCATATTTATAGTTGAATTAATATTATTGCCATCGGTGTACTGTGTACAGTGCTGCTCACTAATATTGGCACCCTTGGTAAATATGAGCAGAGGTGGCTGTGAAAATAAATCTGCATAATTCAAATTTTTGATCTTTCACTCAAAAAAAAGGGGTCAGAAAGCCTTAAAAAATATATCAAACAGCCCCACATCACCACATGTTCAAATGGGTTTCAAGAAAAAAACTCCTGGCTCATTCAAAAACAATCTCTGGCATTTTCAGTTATCAGAAATGACTGGAACTTCAAATGGCACTGGCTTCTATGGTCAGATTAAACATAACAAAGAGCTTTTTTTCAGCAAATCCACCAGATGGGTGGAATCACCATGTCCACGTTTAAATATACTGCTGTATCTTTAATGTTGTGGGCCTGTTTTTCTGCTGGAGGTCCTGGACAGCTTGTTCAGATGCATGGCATCATGGATTCTATCAAATACCAACAGATAAAAAATCTAAACCTGATGGCCTCTGTTAGAAATCTTATAATGGATGGACCGTGTTTGGATCTTCCATCAAGACAATGATCCAAAACAAACATCAAATTCAACACAAAAATGTATCACTGAGCACAAAATGAATCTTTTATCATGGCTGTCCCAGTCCTCTGACCTGAACCCTACAGAAAATGAGTGGGGTGAACTGCAGAGAAGAAGCACCGTCATGGAGCTGGGAATCTGAAGGATCTGGAGATATTCTGTGTGAAGGCATGTTCTCTGATCTCATGTCAGGTGTTCTCCAAATTCATCAGGCATTATAGGAGAAAACTCAGAACTGTTATCTTGGGAAAAGGACGTTGCAGTTATTGGGTGCCAATAGCTGTGGCTAACGTGAACTAGAGAAAAACATTTATTTCATAATGTGAGTTTACCCTCACTTTCAATTGTTTTACTTCAATGAAAGCAGGCGCGGACTGGCAATTGGAAGCACCAGGACGTTTCCTGGTGGCCTGGCGGCTGATTTGGCCTGCTGCCCTGTGTTTTTTATAGATTTTTTTTCATAAATCGGTTAGTCTTGACTGGCAGCGCCGCGCTTCACGTGTTTCTTGCCTCCGTAAAATGGTTTTGAACAGAGTCGATGCGCGGGACTCGAGGAAGGAGAGGAAACGGAAGAAACAGTTAAATGTAGCGAAATTACTAACCTGTTCAGGGCTTCAGGTGCAGGTCAGTTTCATCTGTAATACGCTACTGTAGTTTATTATTAAACTAGTTGAGTATTAAACTGCTAACACCTGTTAGGCTGTCAGTAGCACGCACCCCATTATTATCATCAGTCAGAATACTGTGCTAAAGAACATCATTATCGATTGGAAAATTTACATAAATTTAGCAAGCAGATATTCTCATGGATTTATTGTTATAGAAAGGGAGGGAGCTAGAGCAAACAGCAACACAAAAATATAAATCAGCCCCAAAATACAATAGTGTGTTCAGTATTAGGATTTTCTATGTACTCATTTTGGCATTTAGGCGCTTAAGAAAATTTGTTTTAATATATTTGCATGAATTACAGGTTTGTTATATATTGGGGATTTAGGTCATTTTAAGAGAAATAACAACATTATGTGCAAACAAATTGCAATGAGGTGGTTGTTGTGCAACAAGGTGAACACAGTTCTGTTAATAACAGTAGACCTGCTGGTGAAGAAGTGACCGGTACAAGAAAGAAGGGAGTGACAGAGATATTGGAGAAAATTAAGAAAAGGAAAAGGGAAGTGAAGGTGCAGTTCAAAAGAGGACCTTTAATTATTTTGGCTTTTATATTATATCTGTAACATTTAGCTTTTATTTGTACTATACTATAAATGAACAGTCATTTATTTAGTCTGACAATTCCTTTTTACCTTATTGACGTTCTACCTTTTTAGGTGGAACGGGAGTGCCACGACCCGAGAGTAAGATCTTTCTTCGTAAACTGAAAATAGATACTGACCTCACATAAGATAACTGAATTCAAGATTATGTTCCCTGTTTCTTTTTTTAGTTGTCAGTAGTGTTAGGAGTTCTTGTGCCGATTTACACGAAATGATCCACCTACATCATGTTCAAAACGTGCTAATGTTACGGCTCGCTCTAGTGGTGAAGGAGTCTCTTGCATGTGGCGTAGTAGCTTATAAAATGAATTTTTTAAATGTATTGGGCTTGCAAATACTTTTTTATGCAAATGTTTTTTGCATTGAAAATTCACAGAATAATGCATATAAGACACAAAGACAACTTTTATAACTTTTTTTCCAGAGGCTCAAGGTTAGTCAGTCATGCTCAAGAATGAGCATTTTATTGGTTCCCTTGAAAAGTTCAAATTTTAGGCTTCTAGAATAGTGATTTTTGACTAATTTTCAGTTTATATGAAAATAAGGTTTGTGGTTAACATTGCTTAAAGAGGCTTTAATGCTTTTATGTCCCAGTATGACTGAATCACTTAAAATAATGGTGTTCTTCCTTAGGAGTTGGCGATAGTGGAAGACTACCAGGAGCCAAACCACTAAAGCCCCCAGGTACTTCATGCCATTCACTGTACTCTTACTGTCTCGAAATATTTGGGCAAGAAAAGCAGGTGCTTTTTCATTTGCAAAAATATTTATAAAATTTTTCTCACTGTAGGCATTGGAGGTGGAGCCATTGCTGGACGTGGAGATACCCCAGGCACTATTGAAGGAGGACCGGGAAGTGTAGGCGGTGGTCCAGGGGCGTTGGTGGAGTTCCAGGGGGAGTTGGTGGAGTTCCAGGGGGAGTTGGTGGAGTTCCAGGGGAGTTGGTGGAGTTCCAGGGGAGTTGGTGGAGTTCCAGGTGGAGTTCCAGGAGGAGTTGGTGGAGTTCCAGTGGAGTTGGTGGAGTTCCAGGTGGAGTTGGTGGAGTTCCAGGTGGGGTTCCAGGAGGAGTTGGTGAGTTCCAGGTGGAGTTCCAGGGGGAGGTGGTGGAGTTCCATGGGGATTTGGTGGAGTTACAGGAGGAATTGGAGGAGTTAAACCCCCTAAAGGTGATTTTGCATGAAAATCTTGATCTGTAACATCTATTAGCTGTGTTTTTCTGTGTTTGCAAAACAAGGACTATAACACAATCAATGTGTTTCTTCTAGTTTACAGCAGTGCAGGTGGAACTGGAGCTCTTGGAGTTGGAGGTGTAGGTGGAACGGGTCCAGCTGGAACAGGAGGAGCTGGACTTCTGCCTGGAGGTGGTGGTTTACTACCAGGAGGTGGAGATGAATAAAGTGTACTTAACATTTACATAAGAATTAGCTTGTGCCTTAGATTGTGGGTTTGTAAATCTATTGTAGGTTATGGAGGAGCTGGAGGTTTAGGAGCTGGTGGGATCCAACCGGGGACTGGTAAATATTTTTCAGATTAAAATAAAACACCACATTCCTGATATTTTATGTATCAGTTATGACAGTTATTGTTTTGCTGAGAATTGTACGTTTCATTTTTTGCAGGCCTCAGGTTCCCCAGTGGGGCTGCAGTGGGCAGCAAACAAGGAAAATGTACCAGAAAACATTTTTGCTAATCCACAATTTTTATGATGAAAATGTAGTTTGGTTATATTTTACACACTGAACTGGAAAGACTGTTAAATAACTAATTTATTACTTTGATGAAAGTATATGGGGCAGCAGGCACACTTGGAGGGCTTGGAGGCCCAGGCGGATATGGAACAGGACCCGGTGGCTATGGAGGTGGTCTAGGTGGTTATGGTGGTGGCCAGGGTGGCTATGGTGGTGGCCAAGGCAGTGCTGGAGGACTTGGAGGGCCTGGAGTTGGTGGTAAGTTGGTGGTGAGCCCAAAGCTGAGGGCCTCGTCTGGGCAAGCCCGCAGTGGGCTTGTTTAGGTTTGGTGTGGGCTGGCCCTAGCCCACTGTGCTCACAAAAAGCCAGCATGGGCCCTGAAAGGACATGTTTGCAGGGCAAGCTGCTGATGTGTATATTTCTTGTTAACAATACCAGAGAGAAATTGCAAAAATCACCCAAATTCTAAGCTGAAGTTTTTCAGTTCAGTTTTTTGATAGTGTGACCAAAGAACTAAAAGAAAAGGAACAACAGAAATTAAATTTTTAGTTCTGAAATTAAGACTACTGACACTCTTTTATTTCTTTACATTTTAATATATAGATAATTATTTTTTTTTTTAGGGCTTGGTTATGGTCCTGGCGCAGTAAAACCACCTAAAAGTATGTAAAATCCATCAAATCAGCACTTTAATACTACAATAACCTGTCCTTTGCAGGTTAGAAAATTTATAATCACAATTTTTTTTTCCATTGTGTTATCAGGCTATGGAGGAGCTGGAACTTTGGGTGGGGCTGGAAGAGGAGGAATCGGTGGAGGTCCTGGAGGTCTTGGTGGTGGTTTAGGAGTAGGACCAGGAGGTGTAGGTGGAGGTCTTGGAGGAGTTGGAGGACTGGGTGGAGGTATCATGTGTTTTAATATACATTAAACATAAGTTTGACAGTGGTGCAATACAATTTGATGAAATTTGTTCACGTGGTTAGAATAGATCATAAAAAAATAAATAAGAAAAGTATATAAACGACAAGATCAATTGCAAATGCCACAATGCATTAAATACTAATATATCCATGTGCATCGTAAATTACATTAACTACACATCTATGCCATAAATAATTGATATTAAAAGTTTTTTTGTTTGTTTTGTAGGTTTAGGTGCCAGATATCCAGGGGGTGGCCTGGGAGCTGGAGCTGTGAACCCTGGGAAATCAGGTTCTTCTGTTTTAAAATATCAATATAATTATGACTTACTAATACTATCATTACATTAGCTTGTCTGGCTTGGATGATGGTAGAGAGAATTGTTCATTGTATTGAATATGCACTTGCAGTGTTCTTCACATCTTAAAAGAACAGTATATTAAAAAGCTGTTCTTGGAGATATGATATGAATGAAATAAATCCTTAGTGTACTTAAAGATAGTGTGCTTTCTTGACATTGTTTCTTAACACACTTTTAAAAAGTGCACTTTGTAATAATGTAGTTCAAATTACATTTTAAATAAGGTTGTTTTTGGTTATTGATTTTAACTGTAGTGTTATCTTGCATTCATTTTCAAAGTTATATATTTTACCTGTACTAAATTGCACCTTCATCATTGCAAATGTGTAATTAGAAATATTTTTAAATATGTGACATACAATTTTCAATAGAAATGACATTCAAGTATAGTGTAGTTTACCATGAATACTTGTCAGTACTTTCAACAATACAGTGAACTTATAACTTAAAGTTATATATTAAGTAAATATAAAAAATATAATACATTTTAATTGAATTGTAAATGACATGCATTTAAGTGTCTGAAAATATTACATTCAGTTTGCACTTTACTATATTGTTTTAAAGTGTGCTATTTCCATAAAAAGTATTATTTTTTAAAGTAAAGTAAAGTGTTTTTCACAAGGGAGTATAAGTACTACATTTGTACAGAATTGCTCACCTCTGTTAAAACCTCTGACAGATGCTCGGCAATCAGATATGTCTGTGGCGACATTAAATTGAACCACTACTGACATCTTTGCCTTCATATGTTGACATGTTGCTTTTATTGTAGGGTATGGAGGTTTAGGTGCAGCTGGAGGCGTGGGAGGTCTTGGAGGAGCAGGTGGAGGACTAGGAGGTCTAGGAGGAGGTGCTGGAAGCCCAGTTGGAACCGGTACAGTTTTATTTGTTGCATTGCCATTTAAAATTATTTATAATAAAGCAAATTCACAAAACTTAGTGCATGGTTTTTGTCAAATTTTTCATTTGTCTCACCTACTAAATGAGCATACTGGATGTAAAGTTAGGACGGATAATGTATTTACTTGCCTTTGTTTCAATGTCCTGAAGGCTTTGGCACAGGTGCACTGGGTGGTCAAGGCTATCAGCCAGGTGAGCTATTATACCCTTCCTCCATTCTCCTTGTACCTGTCAGGGAAATGGGCTCATCCACACCTATTTTTCTCTCAGTTGAATTTATAAAAGAGCAGAGATCAGGATACAGAGTTACATTGGATCTTATTCTTTTCATCCATCCATTGAAAGTCCATGTGACCAAAACCTACATGCGTTAAAAAAGTACATGTAGACATCGTATAAGTAAATAATATGATTATATGTGTCTCTTTTGATGAGAGACGATCACTTTATTTGATCAACATATTTAATTTCAGGCTTTTATACACATATAAACATTGATCAATGCACATAGAGCACATCAAAGATGGGGTGAGGCGTAGGTAAAACCTCACTGGTGGAGGCTTGAATGTGCTTGCACGACACACAAGAACAAACCTCATCGGTTCTAGAGCTTTAAATAAGCACATATGAGCATTCACTGGACATATTGGATGTGCTCTTTGACATGAGAACTTAAGAACTTTTATTTTTGGATGAACTTTTGGGCCACTCTAGGTTTTTAAATGAGAATAAATAGAGAGGGACAAATTTAAGAGCAAAGTCATTTTCCATTACAGTTGTGAATGAATTATATGATTGTTCTGTACATAACAGACAGATTGTTCATGCAAATGGACATATTGCAATGCATGCATGTGAAAGACAGCAAACACAAGAGATACTATGCAATGGAAGTCAGTTAACTTTAATATTTAGGATTTCTCACAAATAATCCAACCAAATCAAGAGAAAAGTCACAGCCGACAAAGACATCCAAATGATCGTTACAAGACATTCTGGATCAAAACATTACTACAGCAACATTTTGGTAGTGTGTAAATAAACATTGAAGGATGTTTTACTGTACCAGTGTGTTACAATGATCAATGCAATAGGTTATTAATGAAGAGTTGTGAATATATTATATTATATGTTATTGTAGGTTATGGTGGACTGGCACTGGTGCAGGGGGACCTGGAAGTGCTCCACTTACACCTCAGCAATGTAAGACGTTCTGCTTTGTAGCACACTCATTGTTAGTTAAAATGCAGCCCATGATAACATTTGTTTGGTCTAGACCTTTACATTCTCCACAGTCAATAACAAGCATTTATTGCATGTGTCTTGTATGATTCTTTATAGTAAAAGCAGCCAAATATGCAGCTATCCAAGGCTTTCTAGGCGCTGGAGGCTACAGAGGTACGTAAGCAGACATAAATGCACTTCTCTCCGTTTTTTCTATTGTCCATACAACAGAAACCTGAAATAATGACTTTTAGTAGTGCAAGTTCATGTTTTAATAAACCAAAATAAATCAAACCACAGAACACAAAGAATCAACTTTAAAATCAAAATGAAATCGACACCACTTTCTTTCATAATATACATTCCTGGTCTTATAAATGACTTTTTCAGTGCATGTTATTCCCTGTAAATGTAAAATGGGTCCCACACAAGTTTTATATTGACCATAATGCCAAAATAACACAGTATTGTATATCATATATGTATTGTGGTCATTGTAGTGGACTAAATCCAAACACCATTTTATTTATTGAAATAAGTATACTTTAACTTTAACTGAAATATTATAAAATATATATATAAAAACTTAAACATATATTTTTTTTTCTGCCAAAGCAAATTTTTTTCATTTAGTTTAACCTGATATACTAAAGTAAAAAAAAAGTCTATGCATATTTTTTACATTAAATATAAAGTATAGAAATAAAACTAATTCAAAATACAAGTACAATAGTTTCTGAATGATCAGATAACACTGTTTGTAGTTTGAATAAACATGAATACTGTTATCAGTGGTGGAAGTGACGTGTCTTTTCCTGTAGGGGGCGCAGGATGCCAAGGCAAATACTGCGGAAGGAGGAGGAAGTGAGAAACCAGCTGATAAAAGTGACCTCATAAACAAGTGGTGCTACTGCCTGATCTCAAATGCACTTTTTTACAGTGCCTCATGTAATATGTGAGAGATTTGGACTTACACTAAAGAATTTGTCAGCCGTATGATTGGATGCGATATAAACCTCACAAGGCACTCTTTGCACTGCCTAAACTCCCTTTACTTTACTTATGTCACTATACATTTTCTACAAGGTTAATAGGATTGCTTGATTAAAAAAAAATTTTTTTTTTTTTTGCCATTTTAACATTTAATGTTCCATTTTAAAATTCTGCCGTTCCAGCTGTGCATCTCTAATGGTTTCGCTGCAGTTGCTCACTTACACTTAGTTTGTATTTAGACACATGCAATCTAGGGACGTGTCGCTGCTATTTCAGGATGAACTGTGACCGTAGGGGAAGCAGCGTCATTAGGCTTCATGTTCTGGCCACCTATCATAACGTAAAGGGAGCCTGTTTTCTTTCTAGCTGTATGCATAGATCATGAACCCATATTTTGTCATTTCCAGCATCTTCAGTCATTCAAAGCGTTGTCACATGAAGGAACGAGATCTAGGCTTACCAATTTTAGTCTTGTAAGAACAAAGTGCTTGTCGTAACTGCAGTAGACAGCATCTGAGTACTGAGGATTATAAGCTGTCTTCAACGATACCTCAGGAACTTGAAGCGCTTTCTTTTCTAGTATCCTGACCCTAGTTTTTAGTTTGTTTGTTTTAAAGTAACTAATTAAATTAAAATGTTGGGTTTTAAGGGTATCTATGCATTTAACCTAACTTGTTTTGGGGTTTTTAAGCATTGTGTGTTGTAAATGTTGTATCTGTGTTTGTATAAGTGCAACTATTCAAATGTGACATGAAAGTATGATAAAGGCAATTCATCTTGTGAATCTTCTCGCATTGTTTACCTTTGTTCTTCACGTTTATGCACTTGTTACTTTGTGAAACTCCAACAGTATGACCTTTTGATTTTATTTGGGCCTTTTATCTATCATACATTTTTGAAAAATAAATAGTAAAACTAAATCATGTATTTTTTTAAAAGGAAATTGTTTTAAAATAATATACATATATACAAACATATATATATATATATATAGCTCATATAAATGATACACACCCCTTTGAAAAGTAACATTTTAAAAGGCAATATCTCAATGAATACAAAACATTTTCCCAAACCATGTTGACAAGACTAAGTTTTATATAACATCTGTTTACTTATAACATGAAAGTAAGGTTTAATATATAACTTAGAAACAACATTTTACAGTTTTACTCAAATTAGGTGATGCAAAAAGAGTAACACCCCACTGAAAGTCTCTGGAGCAAAGCTAAATTTTAAACTACAAATGTCTAATTTACAAGAATTTAAACCACAGGAAGTCTAATACTTCATTACACAGTGACAGTTGACTATAAAAGGGTGTTACTTAAAGAAAACCCCTTCCCATTTCATGCTGTCAGCAATGGCACTACATGGAGAGAAATGTCACAAGACCTAGAAAGAAAATTTCCATCCATTTCTTTACAACAAGAAAGGTGAAGGCTACAAGAATATCACAAAGCTTTACTTATCAGTCAAATACTGTAGCAAAAGTGGTACAAACATTTAAAAAGATGGAACTGCAACCATCTCACAGAGACGTCCAGGTCGTTCCACGGAAGTTAACACCTCGTCAGGAGCGTCTTCTTGTCATGAGAAGGGTTGAAGAAAATCGACATGCAAGTTCACTGCAGTTTATCAAAAGAAGAAGAAAGCCAAACTGGGGGACTAGTTCCCATACACAACGGCGTACACGCAGAGGATGGCATGCATGTGCCGTCCACGAAAGAAGCCTCTCCAAAATCACCCGAAGGCACAAAAAAAGCCTGCCTAAGTTTGCCAGGGCCCATTCTGACAAAGATGAAGACTACTGGGACCTATACTCTGGAGTGATGAGACCAAATAAATGTTTTTGGAACTCAGGCTTCAAAACTGTATGGCGTCGCAAAGGTGAGAATACAAAGAAAATGCATGGTGCCTACAGTGAAACATGTGTGGTGCAGTGTCCTTATGTGGGCTGCATGAGTCTGCTGGTGTCGGAGCTGCATTTCATTGATGCCACATGAATTCACAAATGCACTGCTCAACTGAAAGAGAAGATGCTACCATCACTCCATGCCCTTGGTCTCGTGCACTTTCCAACATGACAATATCCTAAACTCACATCTAAGGCACTGGGATTTCTGAAGAAGAACAGGTGAGAAAGTGATTCAGTGGCCAAGTATGTCTCCTGATCTGAACCCAATCGAACACTATGGGAATTCTGAAGAGACAAGTTGAGCATCACTCTCCATCCCAGCATCCAATCTCTAAAAGAGGCATTCTTGAAGAATGAAAAAGATAGATCTGGCAAAATGTCGCCAACTTGTTCATTCCATGCTAGAAGACTTGGTGCTGTCATTAAAAATCATGGAGGCCATACAAAGTACTAGATTTATAGTTTTTGTTGTGGGTGTACTCATTTTGCATCACCCTAATTTGAGTAAAACTGAAAAAATGTGTAACCTAAGTTATATTATTAAACCTTACTTTCATGTTTAAGTTAAACAGATGTTATATTAAACTTAGTCTTGTCAACATTTTGGAAAATGGTTTTTGTGTGCTCATTGAGATATTGTTTTAACATTTTTTGGGAAGTTTCACAAATTGTTTGAAAAACTTTTCAAATGGTGTACTCATTTACGCCTGAAGCACTTTATGTATATATATATATTATGTATATATAAAAAATAAAAATAATAAATAAATATATATAAAAAATATAAAAATATATATATATATATATTTATAAATATATAATATATATCCTGGGCACACCAGCAGGACCGTGACAGCATTAAGTGATGCGTGATTTTTATCATATTTTAACTGTTCATACTTTTTATCTGAATATGTTTATTTGCTTATGCAATGAACAGATTTATGCCGATTCTAAGAAATTTGAATACATTTTGAAATGTTGAAAATAGGATTATTTATTTAATAAGGCAAATAGTTAATAAACTAAACTATAACGCTTTTGTTTGTATTTAGTGCAGAAATTGTATAGTTGTTTAATGTTTATGTTAAAACTGTGTAATCCAAATGGACAGAAATTTGAAAATGCATGATTAATTTAATTCAAATACATAAATCTTAATTTAGGCCTAACAATTTCATCCAAAATAAAATTATAATAGTCTATATTGTATTTTTATTTATAGTATTTATTTACCATATAATGAAGGCAGATTGTAACTTAAAGATTGAAATTTTGTTTTACATAAATGTCAGGTCGGGGCAAGTTTTCAGTCACATTAAAAAAAAGGTAAAACTTTACATTGTTCATATTTAATTGCTTTGGATTTTATAATTATTTAACTTTTTTCAGTATAGCCTCCACATCAGATATAATTCTGATAGCAAACCTTCTTTACAATATAAAATGGAAATTATTTCTACAGTTCCACTCTACTTAAAAGTTTAAAGACTGGATGCAAGTAACCCACAAACAAATACATGGTGAGCAGTTCCAATGCAAGATCCTTTCATAGTTTCTCTTGCATGAACGCACTTACACAAGCCCTCTCTTCATGAAGGAGTGGGATTTAAATGCACGTCTCTGCCCGTCATGTAGTTCATGAGGGCTATCAGCAGGTGACACTGGTCGGGTAACTCTATATCCTCTGACAGTATGCGTTCTTTCTGCTGCAGACTAAAGCAGAAGAAGATGGGCTAAAGTTAGGAGGAGTGGGAGGGATTTGTGTCTCTCTTCAAACACTTGGCAGGAAGCAGCCGAGAAGCTCAGTACTGCATATGCTGATATGAAGGAAAAACTATTTGAGCGTGTTTGTAACAGTTTTGTCCTCTCCTCCCACTTCACTCCAGCCCTGAAATGAGTGCGGGACAGTAAGAAAACTAGCAGAGCTTTACTACTGCTGCTATGCTCAAGTCTTGTCAGGACCTGTATTGCAGGAGAGGAGGGAAGGCAAGGTAAGTCAAATTGAACTTGTTTTGTTTACTAGTTTACGTTTTCTCTTAAGTTTCAATGTCTTATTTCTTTCTGTTTCTTCATTTCTTGGAAAAGGTCTCACAGTTGTGGTTTTTAGTAATGCTGGTACATTCCCTGCAGTAGGCTACATTTCTTGTAAAACAAAAACAGGAACTTCTTTGTCAACAACTACTTTCAGATTGTCACGAGATAACGTAATTCTGGAACTTTGTTAAATCGAGCTTATGCTTTGTTACTATATCCTCTCGATATGTGGAAATCTGTGGTAAATCTTGTGAGCTGGTTTGAGACCCCTTTGGCATAGTCAACATAAGCAGAATAATGTTTGTGTTTATGTAAACACAGAAAGTGAATTCAGACTTTGTTTGTTTCACACACTAGTTCTGTCCACTAGCTCCCACTTCTCTGAGAATCTGGTTTACCAAAGTGATGCAGGACTATGGTTACATTGGCATTTAGATAGGCTTTTGCATGTGTTCATTACAATAACAGGCAAACTTGTACAAAGAATGAGTTTGTACTGAATCCTGTCTGTAATAGTGTTATTATCAGACTAGTGGATGAAATGTGCAAACGGGCATTTAAACTGGCCTATAGGCATATAAAATATACAGAAATTGTATTTATCTTAATGTATTAATATTACATTCTTAAGTATCTAGAGTAGACAAAACACTCTTAAATTAAAGCCAAAGAGTTTCACATCCAGCTGAACTTGACATTATAAATTGAAAAGTGTCATATACATTTAAAATAGATGTTGACATTATGCTCAAATTAAGCTTTGACAGATCTGACACTGAAATTGATTTCATTCAGAAAATTTAATTTGTGCGTATGGATTGTTTGTTAGTTGATATTTATTTATTCGTTTAAGTTGTCCATCCATTTTATTTTTGAATACGAGAAACGGTTATAGTAATGAAGCCCTGCGAAAGGACGAGAAGGTCTATATGTTGTTGTAAAGAGTAAAAAGTATTGTTTTAGGAAATGTAATCTGAGTACAAGTGAAGGTTTCAATAACACTCAAGTCAAGCTCTGATTCTCCAAAAATAATACTTAATTATAGTAATGAAGGACAATACTGTACTTTACACCCCTGTCAACCATAGAATTAAACAACACTTTCTTGTTATTCTGCTTTTTGCTCTTTGTTTGCTAGTGTTTAAAACTACATGGTGTGTGTACTTATGCGTGTGTGTTTGTGTGTATAATGTGCATGTGTTTCCGTGAAACGGCTGTGTTTTATTGAATGAAAGGAAAAGAGCAGATAACCGCCAGCTGTGGAACACATGACATGCATCCTGCTCAGATGCAGCAAGAAAGAAAACGCCCCTGGCTCTAGCATTTTACATTCACTTCAGCTGCAATTTACTCTAACAGTACTTAATAATCTGATCTGATGCATGACATTTATTCAAGTGACCCAATTTAGCACACAACTTTAATGTAGCACCCCTTTAAGTTTTGTGAAATATGCAACAAATAAGTACATACATTTACACTTTTTCTATATATCTCACTCTTTGTTAGGTGTTGTGTGTGTAACTCGGTTCTTTCTGACTGGTACTATGAAAGAGATGGACAATTCTTCTGTAAGAAAGATTACTGGTCACGATTTGGGGAGCAATGCCACGGCTGCTCAGAGTCCTTCACCACCGGTCTCATTATGGTAAGAACACAGCATTGACAAATCAATTCATAAACATTAGAAATGTGTGATTAGAGGTGAAGGGGAAATATTAGCTTAGTAAAACAAACTTGATGCTCAATATTTTGGTACCATATAGACCAGGGGTCTTCAACCGGGGGTCCGCGACCCCTAGGGGATCCGCAGCGGTACTGCAGGGGGTCCGCTAATTAATGTTGGATCATTAATCATTTTTTTTTAAATAAACATGGTAAAAACATCAAAGAGAAAATATTTAAATTAAAAATATTATAATTATTACATTAACATCTTTAATAAAACCTTGCATCCATGTGCAGTCACGTGGATGTACCATACGTCAACGTAGTCTGAGCGCGCCAAAAAATAAATAAACAAGGAGCGCGCTTTAATTTAAAAACGCTAATGGCTAATAATTTATATAAAATTTAACTCGACAGAATGGATCGCTTTGTAATATCTACACCCCGAGTAACGTTTAGTGACTCATCCGCCTTTAGAAACAGTTTGGTGCAAATCCAGATGTGGAATGCTAATAAACCCGCTGCAGAAGCCCCGGCCAAACCAAACGAATAAGTCAGAAGTACTCATAAACATATCTAAAGCTTGATTTACTTAAAGGACAACGGGCTGCAAATTGAATTGCCAGAGTGTGTTATTTGTTCAGCTGACTGTCAAACGAAGCATGAAACTCCATCGAAGCTGCAGCTTCATTTGTAGACAAACCATGGTCATCTGCGTGACAAACCACTGGAATACTTTCAGGCTAACCTCAAATCCTTCAAGGCAACAGACAATAATGAGAAAATCAGCTAAATTGGTGATCTTGCTTTGAAAGCGTCATATCAGGTGGCCCTTAGATTGCTCATTGCAAAAAACATATCAAATCGCAGAAGATCTGATATTGCCTGCAGCCACTGATATGTGCAAAACAATGTTTGGGGTTGACGACTGTGTAAATAAACTGAAAACCATTTCCGTAGTCAGAACAACCATTGCTCGGCGGATTGATGAAATGGCATCTGATGTGAGGGTGCAATTGGTATAGAAAACTGAAGCAGGCAGAGGCCTTTGCATTACAGCTGGATGAGGCTACAGATGTCCTCAAAATGGATGCGCAGCTTTTGGCATTTGTTACGCTTTGCAGATGGAAATTAATGAAGGAAGAATTTTTGTTTTGTAACAGCTCCTGAATTCACACCAAGCTCTGAAATTTTCAAAGCAATTGATGAGTTTTTCCAAGAACATGACATACCCTGGGCAAACGTTTCGCGCTGTGTACTGATGGCGCGAGATCCATGGCCGGATTAAAAAAGTGGACTAATAGCGCTTGTCAAACAAGTAGCTCCAAAGTGCTGTGACTCATTGCATTTGCAATAGAGAGTCTCTGGCTGCGAAACAACTGATGGAGAATTTTCCGACGTTATGGATTCTGTCGTAAAGGCTGTTAATTTTATCAAGAGGAGTGCTTTGCAAACGCGCCTGTTCGCTCTCAATGTTCTGCAGCGGAGAAGAACACACGACGCTGCTTTATCATTCTTGAGGTGCGTTGCTTTCTCTGGATCAGTATTGTCGCTTGTGTTTGAGTAAGCGCATCTATTCAGAGTTTTTACTTAAACATGCACAGAGCTGCTGCAAAGTTCAGTGACAATACATTTACATTTACATTTAGTCATTTTGCAGACGCTTTTAATCCAAAATCTACTTACAATTGGGGAATACATAAAGCATTAATCTTGAAGAGCAAACAGACAGAGGAAGTGCCCCTAACACCAAGTCTTAGGCATTGTTTCAAATAAATACAAGCTAGCAAAGGCAGGAGATAAAGAAAAAATTGAAGGATATAGAGAAAAAAAAAAAGAATAGAAAAAATGATATTTTTTTTTTTTTTTTTTAAAGATGAAGTCAAGTAGTGTTGAAAGAGATGAGTTTTCAGTTGTGCTTGAAGATTGACAGGGAATCCAGCATCCGGATGGGGTGGGAAGATCATTCCACCAGCCAGGAACGGTGACGAGAATGTTCTGGAGAGTGATTTGAGCCCTCTGTGATGGAACCACGAGGCGTTCGCTCACTAGCAATCTCAGACTTCTGGAGGGGATGTAGATTTTGGTAATAGTGTGGAAATAGGAGGGTGCTGAGCCTGTGGTTGTTCAAATATGCAATCATCAGTGTCTTAAACTTGATACGAGCTGCAACTGTTAGCCAGTGTAAGGAGACAAAGAAGTGAAAAGTGCTCTTTTTGGGCTCTTGAAGACCAGTCGAGCCGCTGCATTCTGAATCATTTGTAAGGTTTTGATTGTGTTTGAGAAGTCCAGCCAGGAGAGCATTGCAGTAGTCCAGCCTAGAAATGACCAGGGCCTGGACAAGAAGTTGTGCAGCATGCTCTGTCAAAAGGGCCTGATCTTTCTGATGTTGTGAAGTGCGAACCTGCAAGATCGAGCAGTTCTTTGCAATGTGCTCTTTGAAGTCAGCTGATCATCAAATATTACACCAAGATTTCTGACCGAACTGATGGGGTAATTGTTTGATGAACCTAACTGAACGTGAAATCAAAGCTGTAGAGTTGGAGTGCAGGGAAGACAAGAAGCTCAGTCTTTGCCAGGTGAGCTGTAATGTGATGTTCTTTCATCCATGCCGAGATGTCTGCCAGGCAGCCTGAGATCCGTGCAGCTACCGTTGGAATATCTGGTCGAAATGAGAGATAGAGCTGTGTGTCATCAGTGTAGAAATGGTAGGAATAAGCCATGTCCTGTAATGATGGGACCCAGTTGATTGTAGTGTAAGTGGAAAGAGGAGGGTCCAAGAACCGAGCCCTGGGAAACCCCAGTGACCAATTGATGTGCTTTGGATACCTCCCCTCCCCAGGCCACCTTGAAAGACCGACCAGTGAGAAGGATTCAAACCAGTGAAGTGGAATCCCAGTGATTTCCAGTGATGAGAGGTGGACAGGAGATCTGATGATTGACATGTTAAAAGCGGCAGACAGATCCAGCAGAATGAGGTCTGATGATTTCGAATCGGCTTTTGCAATTCGCAGGGCTTCAGTGACTGAGAGTAGCGCAGACTCAGTTGAAGGCCACTCCTGAAACCTGACTGTATTAGCGTCCAGTTTGTTGTTCTGTGAAAGAACAATGAGAGCGGTTGAAGACAACTCGTTTGAGTGTTTTTGGCTATGAATGGAAGGAAGAGAGACATCAATACATGGCTCACTAAAGCTCACTAAAGTGATGGCTCACTTTAGTGAGCAATCAATACATGGCTCACTAAATTGGCTTATCTGGCGGATGTTTTCTCGGAGCTGAACAGACTTAACACTTCTATGCAGGGCCGCAATGCACATGCCATTCAGCTTTATGACAAGATAGATGCTTTACTGAAGAAAATGAAAAGATGGAGAGAGCGAGTCAAGAGGAATTTTTTCCATGTTTCCATCTGTGATGACCTGGGTGATTCTGGCTGTGCTTTCGCCTCAAGTGACAGATTTAATTGTTGCACACTTAGAGGCACTCGAGGGGCAGTTTGGAAAGTACTTTTCTGAAGCTGAGTCCTGGCGAAAGGACAAGACATGGATACAGTTTCCATTTAAAAACAATGCATCGGATGGAAAATTTGACAGTTACAAGCAGGATCAACTGATTGATTTAAGCACTGACAGTACATACAGAAACATTTACGAGACAAGCCCTCTCGCCCAGTTCTGGATCTCCTGCCAGAAAGAATTTCCTCAACTGGCAACAAACGCAATGATGACATTTGCCTTTTGCCACAACCTATCTTTGTGAAAGTGCATTCTCCTCCCTCTCCTACCTGAAAAGCAAATATCGTGCAAAACTGCAGCCTGAGTCTGACATGATACTCTGCCTACAACATCGATATCCCCCAGAATAGACAGCCTTTGTGTAATTCACCAGGGTCAGTCATCTCATTAAAGACGTCTTAAAGTTAAAACTGAAGGTCAGGTACTGTAAATATAATTGTCCACCTGACAGTAAAATTAACATGTAAAGTTCTATTAAACTTAAAGCTGAAGGTTCTGTAAATGTATTATTATCCACCTGACAGTAATATTAAATGTAAAGTTCTAGTAAAATTAAGGATGAAGTTCATGTAATTGTATAATAGTCCACCTGACTGTAAAAGGAAAATGTATGAAACTGCAAATAATTAAGACAACTGTGAACAACTTAATAAATTGTGATTTTAATTGCAAAATATTTTTGTTACGATGCATAAATCATTTTGAAAGATTTGTAAATATATGAAAATATACAGACAATGATGGATGTACAACAACAACATAGTTCTAACTGTCTTAAAATAATATAACTAGCGTAATATGATTGGTTTCTATTAATATCAGAGGCTATGTTTCACACATTTTGTATCAGGGGGTCCCTGCCCCATGTCTCTATCACCTAAGGGGTCCTTGACCAGAAAAACGTTGAAGACCCCTGAAATAGACTGTAAAAAACATGGTTTAGGATTTAATTTGAGCAAATTTCACATTAATTAAAAAACAGTATGAACAAATTCAATTTAACATGACATTTTGAAGGTGAAATACTGAAATTGAAGTTTCCAGAAAAACATGCTCCAACAATATGTTGTATTATTATTATTATTTTTTATTATGTTTTTTATTTTACAGTGTAGCCTTCATTATAGTTTTTATCTGCATTGACCTATATTGGATATTTATATATCTTTTTTATACATTTCAGTTTACTTTAGTTGTCACTTACTGCTCAATCAAACTTAAACTTTATAAACATTAATAATTTAATAACACTGTTATACATTTAATCTTCAGCAAATCTCAAAAAGAATATGCCTTTTTCATACTACATTTGTGATGCTTAAATTGACTTATAGCATTTAAAATGACTGATTTTAGTTTTATATTTAAATAATTTTTTTGTTAAAATTGTATTGAATTTAAAAATCGCCTTTTGCAGCAATTATCAGCTGTTGTAAATAATGCACAGAGTGCCGTTTAGCACTTACACTAACAAGACTTTTGTGAAGAAATTGTTGTCCTGGAATCAACAGAGCATTTACTACAACAACATGTGACATTTCATCTGTTTTTTAAAGATGCTGACTAACACACTGGGCGAGAACCTAGTGGATTCATGAATACACGCATTCCTTTAGTAGATTGCACAATCAAACAACAATTCACTCACTAAACGGTAACAGTAATCTTGAAAATGTTAACTTGGAGGTTTTAGTATTGACCTGAGGGCAGGCGACCCCACCCACTCACAATCTCGCTTCCTTCCATTGTGCTGCTTCACTTCTGTAGAATGATGTCATCCACCTCAGTTCAGTTCCTCTCTTACTGTTTCAGCTGCATTCCAGATAAACTGTACTAGAAAATAACATTGCCTCTTCCTTCCATCTCTGCAGGTGGCTGGGAAGCATAAATACCATCCCGAGTGTTTTCTCTGTGAAAGCTGTGGCTTGGTTATTGGAGATGGTGATTCTTTCACTCTAGTGGATTATGCCAATTTATACTGGTTGGTTTTGTCAAAACGCAGTCACTACTTGCTAATTGCTAAGCATTTTGATGGGAAAGTAGCTCAGTTAATGAGTTTTCTTCTTCTCTCATAGTGGACAATGTGGACACCAGAAGGTGTCGATGCAGCACTTGGCAGCAAAATTTTCACAGCTGTCTCCTACAGTGACATCGATGTCATTTCCTCCTTCTGCAGAAAGCAGGCGAGGTTTATCCTTCACAGTGGAGCAGAAGGACGCAGGCCCTTTGATCATTGTATCTCAGTAAGTTGTCCGTTTAGACACAGTTACACCTGAGCAAAAATATAGGGCCGCTAAATAAGATTTTATTAAATTGTTAAATTAATGATAGCATTCAATTAATATTGATATTAAAAAAAATCACAGGCTGGACATGCACAACCTGAGCCCTGAAGTTAAGCCTTTGATCCATGTTGGAGACAGGATTCTTGAGATCAATGGAATATCTGTCCAGAACATTCCACTCAATGAGGTCAGTCCTTTACCTCAGATAAGATAACAAGAATCTGGACGACACAGCTCATTTCACCATTACCCTTTATATTTCGGCTTTTTAACAGATAGATCTGGTGATTCATGATACAGAGCACTGGTTACAAATCACAACTGAACATGATCCTAAAGAACCCACAAAACAAGAAGACTTATCTGGCCTAGTGGGAGAAGAACTGGACCAGCCTGGGAAACTAGGTTTATTCCCTCTTCCCAGCAAGAGTCGAATAAACCCTAAATCCAGAAATATTCTGTAAGAATTATGGCACTATCAGATTTTATTACATGTAATACTACACTGCAAACTAAATATTTTTTTCTTGTTTTAGGTAAAAAAATATTCTAAACATCTAAGCAACATTCATTTTTGATGAAAAGTCTATTTTTTTAAGAGAAAGCACATTAAATAAATACATTGTATTCTTTCCTGTGGTTTAAATATGTACACTTAAAACAAGAAAAAAAATATTTTGCCAATAGACCATGAACATATGTGACCCTGGACCACAAAACCATAAGGGTCCATTTTTTTAAATTGAGATGTATAAATCATCTGAAAGCTGATAAATAAGCTATCCATTGATGTATGGTTTGTTATGATAGTACAATATTTGGCCGAGATACAACGTTTTGAAAATATGGAATCTGAGGGTGCAAAAAAAATCTACATTTTGAGAAAATCGCCTTTAAACTTATCCAAATGAAGTCCTATAGCATTACTAATAAAAAAAAAATAGTTTTTACATATTTAGAAATATCTTCATGGAACATGATCTTTACTTAATATCCTCAAGATTTTTGGCATAAAAGAAAAATGTATCATTTTGACCCATACAATGTATTTTTGGCTATTGCTACAAATATACCCCAGCGACTTGAGACTGGTTTTGTGCTCCAGGGTCACATATATTAATTAAAAATGTTCTTTAGAAACAAGTCTTGAAATCTTAAAGCTCTGCTTTTCATGAGAGCTGATTTTAAGAAGTTTTTACTGGATAACAGGATGAAAATTAAGAACATGTATAAAATGTTATTTGATAAAAAATCAGAAAGTCATTTTTAAGAACCTGCATACAGGTTTGTTGTAGGTGTCAAATGTTATACATAAACGTTTTCCATGTGAAGATAAAACTGGTTTAGTTTTACTTGCTGGTTAATAAGAATTTTTTGGATAATAAAAAAGCACCAAATAATTAAAAAGGTCATATTTCTGTCATGCTCTTATTAACATTATTAATTTCTATTTGTCTGCCTCTGTAGGCGCAGCTGCAGTATTGATAAAGCTCCGTGCTCGCATCGGCACGCTGCACTTCTTTCTCATAGAAGAGACATTAATCGATCAGAGTCTCTGCGTTTTGACCCCACTGACAAAACCCAACGTATCTTCCGACCCTCCGACCTGATATACGGGGAAGTTTTGGGAAAAGGTTGTTTTGGAAAAGCCATAAAGGTAAAGCAATATGTCTGAATGATCACATTGAGTATCAATGAGATCACAGACTGACAGAATGAAGGAATGAACTGCTTGCTTTGGGTTGTCAGGTGACGCATTCGGAAACGGGTGAGGTCATGGTGATAAAGGAACTTCTTCAATTCGATGAAGAGACTCAGAAGACATTCCTGAAAGAGGTTTGTTGTAGTTTTTCTTTCTCAGACAGCTAAGGAGCGAATGGATTGTTTGCTAATCAAAACTTTTTTGGCTCCAGGTCAAAGTAATGAGATGCCTAGAACATCCTAATGTTTTAAAGTTTATCGGCATCCTCTACAAAGACAAACGACTGAACCTGATCTCTGAGTATGTGCAAGGAGGAACGCTGAGGGACGCCATCCAGAAAATGGTTTGTTTTTTCCTTACTGGATATAATTTCATTGCATGAAGTCTTGTCGAAAAGCATGCTGTTATGGTTCTGAGTGAATAAACTAATTTTTTGTCATAATTTATGACAAGGATCACCCTTGGAAACTTAGAGTGAGCTATGCTAAGGACATTGCCGCTGGAATGGTACGTAATGAAGAGCAATCCAACAATGCAAGAAAATATGGAAATCTTTACATCAGATCTCCACTCTCTTGCCGAATTCCTAAATGCAAAGACAGAGATCTGAAGCTATAGTTAGAATCCAAATGCATTTATTTTCTCTGTCCAACTCAGGCTTACCTTCATTCAATGAATGTCATTCATCGGGATCTGAACTCGCACAACTGCTTTGTCCAAGAGGTCAGAATACATCTCAATACTCATAAATGTAGAGCATGCATCCAACTGAACGGACCTGTCTGACAGTACCGGTTATCCTCACAGAACCAAACAGTGGTTGTTGCAGACTTTGGTTTGGCCCAGCTTGTAAAAGAAGAAAAGAGCTCCTCTCCTGGACAAGTGTCCAAACTGAACAAGCTCGGTCGTAAAAAAAGGTATACAGTGGTGGGCAACCCCTATTGGATGGCACCAGAAATGATCCAAGGTGAGCCATATGAGTTAACAATCAAAGGATTGACCATTTTTCAGTTTTGGGCAGATTTTTTTGTACATGTTATTTCTTACCTGTAGGAAAAATCTACGATGAACATGTTGACATTTTCTCATTCGGGATTGTTGTTTGTGAGGTGAATTTACATATTTCTCTAATTTTAGTCCAAATTTTGATAAAAATATAATTGAACATACAGTATATGTATATTCCATCCTCATGGCAGATTATCGGAAGAGTATATGCCGATCCAGATGACCTCCCTCGCACACAGGAGTTTGGACTGAATGTGAATGCATTTTTGGAGCGCTACTGGTCCAAAGATTGTCCTGCGGCTTTCTTTCCCATTGCGGTTCTCTGTTGTGCCTTGGAGGCTGAAAAACGGTGATTGTCATTTACATGTGTCATCTACATAAACTTACCACAAAAAAAAAATCATATGCTGAAACGTGGCCTTTTCTCCCTATTTCTTTCTATAGTCCCAGTTTTACTATATTAGAGGAGTGGCTGGATAACCTAATGATGCACATGGAGATTGGACTTCCTCTGATGTCAGAACTAGATAAAATCCGCCAAGCGTTTTGGGAGAACCACAGCCAGTCAAAACAAACGTATGGGATTCCTTCAAAACAGACGGAGAATTCAGCCTTAGGCAGAAGCTGAGACTTCATGTGATCTGTGGGCGGTTGCATAAAAGACTAGTCTTACAAGTTAGTCTGACTAGTACATTGTTTGTCTGTTACATTAAAACCTAGATTTTCTATTTTAAATCAGAAAAATAAGACTCACCCTTTGCTAACTGCTAGTTGGTCAGCCTATTTCTTAAGACACAATCTTAACACAGAGGCTAAGGTTATGCAACTGGCCCCAGATCATCAAATTCTCAGACTATTACTGTGACCCCACTTAAAAATGTATTAATGTAGTTAAATGCATTTCTGAGCCATTTTTTGCCGTGAACTTTACCTTTTTTGTCTTAATTTTTTATTGTCAGTTGATGTCATGTTTTGCTATGTAGCCTAATGCAAAGGCATTATGTAAATTTTTAAGAGTCAAATGTATTGGGGTCACTGTATTTTTTTTCTTACAAGGTTTCGGTCGTACAATCTGCTGCGATCATTTTGTATTATTTGTACTGGTCTCAAACACAAAGGTGCTAATAGATTGTTCAAGAGAATAGTATTATAAATAATGAATGTAAGCTAGAAAATATGTTTTATAAAATGTATGAGTAGTGTAATGTTTTTAGCGGATCTTCTATCTGCTTTAATTGTCTTTTTTTGTATGCCTCTATGTATGATTGTAGACGTTTTTTGTTATTATTACAGGGCTCTCAAGTCTCATGCACTTACCGTGAGACTCACGCATTTCATCCAGTTCACACGCTCTTACGCCACACCTTGTATTTCTCACGCTGAGAAGGGATAACTTGTCCCGCTTTAGTATGTACAATTAATAGTTATACAGAGTTATACAGAGTTAAATGCCACCTACCAGCCAATCAGTAAGTAACCCCTTCTTTTTTTTTTTTTCTCGATTTTATGATTCCTGGATGAAATCACTTGCCTGTGAAAAGAGAGTGAGAGCTGATGTATCCCCCAACATCAGCTCTCACTATCTTTTCACAGGCAAGTGATTTATATCATAGCCAAATTCGTGCGAAAGTATTATTGATGCAGTCAAAAAAAACTCTCCGACTGCTTTGCAACCAGAAGCTTTAACTTAGCTTTGGCTTCCTGAAGGGAAAGTAGTAGAGATGTTATAACAGTTTGTAAATCTGATAAAAGACAGACACATTCATCCAAATAAAATTAATTGTTTTGCATAAAAAGTATGAAAAATACAAAGGAATTTGGCCCCAAACATGCCAACTGAACAGCAGTGCTCAATGTACACACAGTAGTATTACAGAACTTGTCCTGAGCATGTATGTCAAGCTGTGTGTGTGTGTGTGTGTGTGTGTGTGTGTGTGTGTGTGTGTGTGTGTGTGTGTGTGTGTGTGTGTGTGTGTGTGTGTGTGTGTGTGTGTGTGTGTGTGTGTGTGTGTGTGTGTGTGTGTGTGTGTGTGTGTGTGTGTGTGTGTGTGTGTGTGTGTGTGTGTGTGTGTGTGTGTGTGTGTGTGTGTGTTAGAGAGAGAGTACAAATTTTGATGACAGGGGGGTCTCATATAAAGCACTGTGGCTTTCCCATTCAAATTCAGATGCACCGTGCTTTCCATGGTGGGGTTGAACAAAACCAAAACTAGGAACAGTTTGACTCTGGGTGGAAGGCTATTATCTATCATGACAGTGCTTTTTATGGGAGTCCTCTACCCCTGTCATCAGGCATCAAAATGTGCAACAAACATTTACAACAGAAAAAAGAAACATAAGCTGAAATGTGTACTACACACACACTCAGCTTGACATACATGCTAAGGGTCAGTACTGTAATCCTACTGTATATGTGTACAGTATATGTACAAAGAGTACTGATGTTCAGTTGGCTCTTTTGGGGCAACATTTATGTATTTTTAAATACAAAATTATTTGTATTCTATTAGAATGAATTTGTCTCTTATCAGATGTTATAATTCATATGTGTGCTGGTAAAATTGAACTGCTAGCAAATACTTGGGTGCTGCAAGTGCAAATATTTGAGTTGCCCCTCCCCTTTGCGTGGCCCCTCCCCTAATCACAGTTGCCAAGTCCGCTTATTATACGCGACTTTGGGCTTCTTTTTTGTAAAGTAGCGGGGGAAAAAATCCCTGGTCGCGTATTGCGGTTTTTTGGGCTTATTAAAAAAATATGGTTGCTTGTTAGGGAAGTCTGACTGTAGCGTACTTAGCTTACTGCTGTAGCGTAATTAGCCAAATGTTCCGCCCCCTCATTAGAGAAAAATCACATTCAGAAAGAAAGCGCATGACGCTGTAATCCAAGCGACGATAGAAGTAGACGTAAATGAGTGGGATGACTTTCTTTTAGCCTAATTTTTACAATGTTTTTGTAATGTATGTATTAATGATCACGGGCTGTAATAAAAAACAAGTAGTCATGTCCTAATACTAAGAGTAAATACATTTGGTTTGAATAGCCTGGTATGGCACCTTTTGACTTATGATGTACTACTAAAATGAGATTATTTGACAAATATGACACGTTTAATAATAAAAACAGCACACACACACACACACACACACACACACACACACACACACACACACACACACACACACACACACACACACACACAGTTGGTTTTTTATGGTTTACGGTGACTTTCCATAGCGTAATGGTTTTTATACTGTACAAACCGTATGTGCTATTGCCCTACACCTACCCTACACCTAAACTTAGCCCTCACAGAGACGGTGCAATTCTATTTTCCCTCAAAAAAACTCACTTGATTTATAAGCGTTTTAAATTATGGGGACACTGAAAATGTCCTCATAAATCACCTTCTCCTTGTAATACCTATGTCATACCCATGTCATTAATACAAATTTGTGTCCTCATAAACCACATAAACATGCCACACACACACACACACACACACACACAACATTGCACACACACACACACACACACACACACACACACACACACACACACACACACACACACACACACACACACACACACACACACACACACACACACACACACACACACACACACACACACACACACATAAATATATATATATATATATATATTATAATTTAATATAATAATAATTTTATATATATTTTTTTCTATAATATTTATTTGGCATTTAGTTTTTTCTGTCATTTATTTGACAGTAATGTATACATTATTTATTTTAAATGGTAGAAAAACCTGTTTTTGATCTCAAAATTAAGCACTTTCCCTCTGTACATGGCTGTTGGGACGAGCAGTTTTGTGGCGCTTGGAATTCTTTATAATTAATTAAAAACCAATACTAACACATTGATGGCTCAAGAAAGTGCAATTGTTCAAATAACACATTGTTTCATTTTAAAATATATATATAAAAATGTAACCAAGTTTTTTTAAGTGTAATATTTCTGTTAAGGCTAGGGACAGAAAAATGGAAATTTCCATAGAATGACCCCTGTATATTTTAGGCTATAAATGTGTGGCTATGTTACTGCTCCCCTTTGAAGCTCTTGTGCTTTTCTCCTTTTCCATCTCTCGAATCATATTCTGCTCACATGTGATTGGAGATGAGTTTTGTTCCCACTTTTGTTGCAGGTTGCTAATTTTTGTAAAATAGCTTCTGTTTTTGCTTTTCAGATAAAAGAGTGGTTTCAGTTTAATATGTTGCAGGTAACAAATAATTTATAATAAATAACATTGATGATAATAAATCATAAAAAAAATATCGGGGCTGTTTTGGGCTTGTTTTGAAGCTGCGGTTGCTTATTTGTCTCGCGAGAGTTGGCAATTGTGCCCCTAATCTCCCTGCAAACTTTCGCTATAACTTGAGAGTCCTGTTATTATTAATATTATTATTTTACATTCATGTAGGCCTATGCCTAATTTTGTGTTACACGTGTCAGATACTGTGTAACTCAATTAAGCTCCATCTGACGGAACGAATAAATGTCATGTTTTCATTTGATTTCATTTGAGCCAGTTTAACGGTTTAGTTCAGTCACCGAAACAGATCCTTCTTAACAACAAGTAAGAAATAATACTATTTTCATAGATTTACTATTATTTTACACATTTACCACTGTCCGATGGATATTTTATAGTTGATGAACTCTTGGTGTATTTGTTCAGTCGTAATTGTAACGATGAATGTGCTGGTTGACGAGAGGTCATTGCTTTACTCATTTAGGCAAAACGAGCATTTCTCAACAGTTGAGCAGCATAATGGATACGCACCGTGAGTATTTATTAATATCAATAAACATACGCAATGTAATAACGGTTAGTCAAGTTCATTTAACCGAGGACCCAGGACATTATCATAGCTCGAAGCGACAACGTATCTGGATATCTAACGTTAAATGAACAAACATTTGGTTATCGGGTTGAAACTTAATGACCTTAACTAATCCTGAGATTAATTACAAGCCCATATAACCACATTACGGTTCCCAGAAGTCCCAGAAATTAAGTGAATATGAATTTGTATATATTAGCCTGAATTCGTTCTCTGATGTATAACGTACACTTACTGTAGGCTCGTACTGTTGGGTATTAAGCGAACCGTAAGGAAAATAAGAGGTCATTTTATTATTATTATTATTATTATTTTATTATTATTATTATTAAACATCCATCACTAGGGTCCCAAAATCTCTAAAGTTTAACAGCATCTATTAAATATCTACAATGTCCATTAAACATCCACTGTAGGTTTACAGATTGAGGACATTGACTTTCAAGGTAACATCTGTCAATTTTTATGTTTGTGAACATTTTGTTTTCTTTATTCTTAGCTGTAAATTGCTGTTGTTATAGAGAAATATCAGATATGTGTGCTATATACAGTTGTTTTGTCAAGGAAATTACGTGTTAAAATTAATTATTCATTTTGTGTCTATTTCCCATGCCACATCATATTTTCATGAATATCTGCCTTAGTTGGGGAGGTAGGTTTTATATTTCATATAGTTTTTGAAAAGGTTTAGAAAAAAGTACAAATTCAGTTTACACAATTAGTGCCAATTATCACATTCAGTCACATTATACCTTTTTTGCTAGTTTTCTATAGCTCTGAATGACTCTGGAACGGAAAGTCTCCTCAGGGATCCTGACACTTCTCTTTGTGACTCCACTGACGCAGAGGACAAAGATGAAAGTATCCATTTGTCTCATGGATTCGGCTCAACCTCTTCTCTGGCTGAAGATAAGACTCATCCTGCTGATGACAAATCACCTCTTAGACCCAGGAGTCCAGGCGGCAGCTTTGACCCTCGTGGCTTTTTAGAGGTATTGTACCATGCTGCACACCTGGACCTTCAGTGGCCAAAGTTTGATGAAGTCTCTCATGTTTACAAAGGCTGCATTTATTTGATCAAAAATACAGTAAACCCAGTAATATTATTAAGCTTTAAAAAAAATATCATGTGATATACTGTACACAAACCAGATAATTTTTTACTGTCGCTCCCAGAAACATGTTGGCATTGTGACATTACCAAACCAAGTCCAACAGAAAGCAGTGAAAAAGGGATTTGTGTTCAATCTGATGGTTGTTGGTAAGAAACATATAACATAAACACACACACACACACTCCAATTTTTCAAAGTCTCTTATGCCCATCAGTTGCAGTTATTTAAAAAAATATATATATTTATGAAATAATATTACAATTTAAAACAACTGTTTTCTGCTTTAATATATTTTAAAATGTATCTTTTTTTCTGTGATGGCAAAGCTGAATTTTCAGCAGCCATTACTTCATTTTTCATTGTCACATGATTCTTGTATTATATATATAACATCTTAAAAGACTGTTTATAATCTTAAAATATATCATTTGTATGTTTAGGTGAGTCTGGCTTAGGCAAATCCACTCTTGTCAACAGCCTTTTCCTCACAAACCTCTATATAGACAGATGCATGCCTGATGTTTCAGGTAAACCTAACATTAATGATCAACATTTGTATACAACTTATACAAGTAGTATACTGAACTGCAGAGAAGATTAGATTGTGAAATGTATTAATATCTCTTTCACAGAGAAGATAGCTCGGACAGTATCAATAACGAAAAGCACTGTAGACATTGTTGAAGAGGGAGTAAATCTAAGACTCACTGTTATCGACACCCCTGGTTTTGGAGATGCCCTTAATAATCATGAAAGGTACTTTAAGATTTACATTTTAGATTACTTTTTTAATCAAACTTGTTTTAACTTGCCATTAAATGTGCCATACTGACAGAAAAACATCAAAGAGAAAGAAATATATATTTTTATATATCAACATCATAAAAGGCATTAAACATTACATTACACCAGGGTTTAAAAAAGCTAATAATTAAATCATAAAAATGTCAAATAAAAAACACTTGAACAGTAAAAATATACATATTTTATTGGTTTACTGGCATGTCAATGGGACCATTAAGTGACATCAGAGAACTGAAAAACATACGAATGTGTTGTTAAATTATTGACATATTTCCTCAGATATATTTCAAGTAAATATTTTATATTAAGGCTTTGGCTGACAAAAATGTTTGGGAATCCCTGCATTATATGAATAAACATTTATAAACATGAAAACAACAATGAAATGACATGCCCAAAGTCTTTCATATTTTTGTCCAGACTTCAGAATCAGTACTGGATATGACGACATAATGATTCACAGCTATACATCACCAGTTTAGTAACTTGAATAGTTATTTGTTTCATACATTGTCTAGTTGCTTGAGAGGTGGCTTTCTCCCAAATTCAGAAGTATGATTTGCTAATTTATTTACATGACATTTGGGAAAATAAAAAGAAGGAATTAGAGAGAATTGATGAATTATTAATATTTTACTGCCAGTTTATGAATAATCTGTAACTGTAATCTCACTATGAGCAGTTTTAAAAGTAATAATCTAACTACAAGTATTTAATTTTGTAATCTGAGTACGTAATTCAGATTACATGTAAATAATTACTACCCAGCACTGATTATTGAGCACCTCTTTAAATATTTTGTCATGTTTTAGAATAATCAAATTTAATCACATAACTTGGGTGACCGCTTGTTAATAGGAAATAATAAAAATGCAAAAAGGTATTTACACATGTTTTTTCTTGCAGCTGGAAGGCCGCAGTTCATTATGTAGATCAGGAGATGGAGAAGTACCGCAACAATGAGATCGGGCTGAACCGTAAAAACATAACAGACAACAGAGTGCACTGCTGTCTGTACTTCATTTCACCTCATGGCCATGGGTAAGACCTCTTCTCGGCACACGTGTTTGTTGTTGTTTTTGTTTATTTCTATCCCAGGATTTTAGTAACCAAGAAAATAGAAACCATGTTCAATTAGCAAATTTCCTTTAGTGCTGTCTCAGTCTCAAACCAATTGATGTGAACTTCATGAAAGCCCTGGATCAGAAGGTCAACATTGTGCCTGTGCTGGGTAAAGCAGACAGCCTCACTCCGAAAGAGACCCGCAATATGAAGGCGAAGGTGAGGAGGAGCGTGTACTGAAAGTCTGAGAAAGCTCACACACAGTGATAGGTGTTTCTAAAGTGTATCATGTGGTTATTTTTGAGAACATGGGACTGTCAACAAAAACCACCAGAAGAGCTATCTAAACAAATTGCATTTTTCTCCTATAGATTTTGACTGAAATTGACAAATTCAAAATCAGGATCTTCCAGGTCCCAGAGTGTGACCCGGATAATAAAGATCTGTTCAAGCAGCAGACTCTAGAGTTAAAGGTCAGGACTACAGGTCACAAAGTAGTGATTATTAGTTTATTTTATAAAAGAGTCACAGATTTAGTTTTGCTTCTTAAAAGATGTAATGACACATATTCTTTCCCCAAAAAAGTGCCCAAAAGAATCTGTACTGTCAAATGTACTGATTTAAAAATAATACTGAAGCAATACTAATACATTTTATTGAAACTTGTATGTCATGAAACATATTTGTATTTAAACATTTGTAATGATGAAAAGTTCATTTGGTAAAATTAATATATAGTAAAGGGGACATAACACACACAGTTTCGCTCCATCTCATTTTAATCTTGAGTACCTCTAGAGTAATACTGCATTCTTCATATCTCCAAAGAGTCTTTAGTTTTATCATATTTATAAAAGAAAGGTACAGATTTACTATTCTCTGAAAACACCGAGCTCATAAAGGCACGCTGTGGCCGGAGCTAATGAGTTAAGGGCAATTGCGTCGATTGCCAACAAAATACAGAAATTTGATGCAGATTTACTCACCACCTGCAGTTCCATGAGCGGGATCTTTTAACGCTGGGACCGCTCCATCTTTCAGTATCAAACGATGTGCAAATCCAGCATCAAACTGGGCCTTTATAAACCATTCGTCACCCCTCCTTTAACTTTTGATTTCATATCAAATTACACACTACAGTTGAAATAATCAGTACGCTACATGTGCTTTAGTATGTTAGTCTACATTCAAATTATTGTACTCAGTTGATAGCACAATAGTTGATTATTATTGAAAAATAATGATAAAAAATGTTCTTTAAAGTAAAACTTTTAATTTGACATTATTATGAAGTGAACTATTTATGTGTTAAGAAAAAATCATGATAATGTGCTATCCTTTTATTTAATTGGTATTTTTAGTTTTTATAAATATACTTTTAAATTTTAAGTAGAGTACAAGTGCACATTCAATAAGTGCACTTTTTATTTACTCATTAATTTTTATCTTATAATTTTATTTACAATAATTTATCTTGTTGCCCATTTGTTAATATTGATAAAACTTCTGTGACAACTCTATACTGTTTCCATGTCCTCTAATAGAGAAGTATACCCTTTGCTGTTATTGGGGGTAATACAGCAGTAGAGAGAGACGGCAGGAGAGTTCGAGCCCGTGTCTATCCATGGGGTATTGTTGAAGGTATGTTTACTTACACCATGAGATGTTGCATTTATACTTAAGGTAACATTTAAGATGTTAAAATGTAAAGAGCTTAACTATTTTTTAACAGGAATAGGTGACTCAAAAATGAAAATGATGTCATTGTGTCTGTCGTTATCATGTTGTTCATCATCTGTATGACTTTCTTCTGTCAAACACAAAATGAGAAGTATGTTCACACTTGGCGTCTTTTTTGAAGCTGCCGGCATCTGTTTTACATTATAATCATATGGAGTAAACCGTGTTTTCAAAAAAGTCCTGAGCTTTTTAAAACGCCACGGCCAGCGTCTTTTTCTGCAGCTCAGAGCGTCTTTTCAAGTTGAAAAAAGTTTAATAACTTTTCTGAAAAAAATGCCCTACGTCAAGCGCCTTTTTGACAGCTGACCTCACCTTGTGACAGGTCACCTGACAAGCGAGTGGCGAGTCGTTTCCATAACAACAAAAACAAAAAGAAATAGATAGCCGGCGGTAGACAGATCGTACTAGTTTCAGAGCACAAGGAGTTGGAAAATTGTTGGAAGCACCATACAGTTTCCTTCCTCGTATAATGTCGCGCTCCCACAAACGTTGTTGGGTACCGAGTACCCTCCCCGTTAACTTCAAAAGCCAACGTTTCTGCAGCACACAGCGCTAAGCTACCGTTGCAGCTGTTGTTATAGCAACAAAAGACGCCCTCGGATGCAATTTGTAACCAAAACGCTGCAAGCTTTTTATTTTACTAAAAAAGCACTCTTTTTCTAGTTAAAAAAGACGCCAAGTGTGAACACGCCCTTACATTGCTCTTTCCAATACAGAGAGAGGTAGCAATTGTTTTAGCTTTCTATTAATTGAATATAGCACAGAGGTCATATATGATGGGTATACTGTATGTAAAGAGCTCTTTAAGCATCACTTGTTTTCTCTCCAACAGTTGAGAATCCATCTCACAGTGATTTTGTGCATCTGAGGAACATGTTGATCCGCACACACATGCAGGACCTGATACATACAACCCACTATGTGTTGTATGAGAACTATCGTATACATTGCCTGTGCAGGAACCCATTGGTATAAAAAGGCAACTTATTTATCCTTTAGCACTGAGACAATTTCATGACCTTGTTAATAATAATAATTATTAGTATTTTTTTTTACCAATAGGAGAATGTGTAAGAATTTTTCAGCTAGATGACAGATGAGGACAATGTGTCTCACTGAAACCTCAAAATGGAAGAGGCAATGAATGACTGAAGAAAAAGAAACAATTTAACAAATACAATTTTAAACAGTTCACTTAAAGACAGAGCCACGACCCTATCGAATGTTTGAATTATTTCAATTGCTTTGAGGTGTCTAACAAAATGTTTTATATTTAGGCCCATAAATTGATTTGGGGTAAGACTAAAAAATAAAAATAGAAACTATGTAATTAAAGTATAATCAGCCTATTTTCACTGCTTAACTTTAAATTAGGATTCTCATATTTCTACTTAAGTAAAAAATGCACATATTGTCATTTATTGTCTCTGAAAAGACTAAATAACACTGTCTTTCCGAGGGACACATCTGCTCTGCTTTGTTTGGAAATAACAAAAATCATATTTATCCAGTAGTAATATATTGACAAGTGAGCAGAACACAGACACGCCAACCAAGTATATTTTGGCCTTTGGGTGTTTCTTAAAATAATATATTATGTGCTTAGGTAAGGTTAAGGTCAAGATAAGGTTAGTTAAATGTCATATAATGACTCCTCAAAATCTTCATATTTATGAATGAATGATAATATACATTTGATCAAGATCTCACCTTGAATTGCCAATTCCTTGATTTGCAATAATTTGTAGAGTGACCTCCAGTGGAAGGGGTTTGGAAAAACCATCCTAGAAGACAGTTAGGATGGCTAGATTTAAACCAGTTTTTTCTATTGAAAAAAAAAATATTTTATAGTCCATGATTAATGTTAATATGAGATGTTTGGAATCAGATTTGACTTGCCAAGGTTTATCGTTTAAATATTGTCGTGCAACAATACACATTGACAGCACGTTTGAAATGCAAATGTTGCCTGGTGCGTGATAACCTGTGCAGGGGCGGACTTAGTGATTGGCAGCCCTAAGCAAATGCCAGGTATGGGGCCCCACACAATAACTATGTGTCCTTTTATGCTTAACTCTTATTTTGCTCGCTCGCTCTATAGTTTATTTATCCCTTCACAACCAGTAATTAGTTAACCTGCTGCTGTTCTAAAGCCAAATTAGGCTACCTTATTTTTTTAGATCACAAATGAAGGCATTATCAAAAAAGGAAACAAACCTTGCACTTGTCCATTTAATAAATTGTAAACTTTTCCAAAATTTTAACATTTACATTTATCAGACGCTATTATCCAATGCGACTTACAGTGCATTCAGGCTATACATTTGTATTGTCAGTATGTGTGTTCCCTGGGAATCGAACCCACAACCTTTGCGCTGCTAACGCAATGCTCTAACCACTGAGCCACAGGAACACTCCTTTTAACAAACATAAAATTATCCCAGCCAACTCATTCCATATTCCAAGTGTTCTGAAGGCATACTGTAGGATTTGCCGAGAAACAAATCGAAAATGAAACCTATTATTAAGGGAAAATCTCCAGTCATTGTGTTCATGCATTTATACGGGTACGCGGCATGTTCGTGCCTCGAAGAAGCACACAAGAGAGTCATTTTGAAACATCAAGATAAATAAAATTGTGACTTGAAACACAAAACTTTCTTTACTGAGGTGAATATCTCTGTTCTGAGACAGACAGACAGCCTAGAATGTGCGCAAAGAGCGCTCCCTCATAATCACTATAGATGTCACTCACTTCAAGTCATTGCGATCTCACGACGTTCCGTTAATAAGCACTACACTGCACAATGAATCTCTTATTTACATCGAATCTACACTTTGATATAATGAGATGATTCCCAACCTTGCAGAACTCGACATTTGATCGGTAAGTGGATTCTAACTTAAACACTTCTGGTCACTGCGTTTAAGAAATCAGCGGATATGTCTGTGAACGGCTACATTGATCAACGCTGCAAATATGTTTCGCCAATATCAGATGGGGCCCCCTTGATTCCCTGGGGCCCTAAGCGGCCACTTACCTCACTTATTGGAAATCGTGACCTACTGGTTAGAGAGTCGGACTCGTAATTGAAAGGTTGCGTGTTCGAGTCTCGGTCCGGCAGGGACTGTCGGTGGGGGAGTGAATGTACAGCACCCTCAGGAATTTCACACTCAGTTTTTAAGTGGTTTAATATCATTGTAGAAGTGTTTCTTCTACATAAATGGCTGGCCACTGCTCCGGGTGTGTGTGTGTGTGTGTTCACTGCTGTGTGTGTGTGTGCACTTGGATGGGTAAATGCAGAGCACGAATTCCGAGTATGGGTTACCATACTTGGCTGTATATCACATCACTTTCACTTTTTCACTTTCACTTATTGGTTAAATCCACCCCTGAACCTGTGCCACATCCTCTTCAGAGGTCACTATTTACCACAGGACGTCTGAGGTCTTGATTTGCAAGAATTGAGAGAGCGATCTCAAGTGAAAGTGGTTTGGAATAATAACCATCATAAAATCAAAACAAAACAAGAAAAAAAAGATTTAAACCAGTTCTGGACAAACTGTTAAAATGGCAGTTGTCTATTGAAAAATCATATACAGTCTATGATTAATCTTGATATTAAAATTAAATTAAATTAAATTAAAACAGTGACTGAGAGGAGAAACAGAGAGTGCACAGCCTACTTACAATACTGACTAAGTACTCTACATAGTTAATAGGCTATGATGAACTAAGAGTGTATTACTATTATTATAATAGGATAAAAAATGATTAGCTTGATAAACATTGTAAAACAAATTGATACCTGAAGGCCATCTTCTAAATGAGTCGCTGCATAAACAGTTCCAAAGCCTCCTTCATTCAACTTGAATGCTGATTTCGTAACAGCACAACTTAATGTATGTTAAAAGATAAATAAGAGGTGTTAACATTAATTGTAAATCGGTGACAACACTTACTTCAAAACCTTTTTAAAAAGACTATTTTATATATTTATTGAGATTCTACAATGCCTTTAAAAATCCATGTCACACTACAGAACTATTTAAGTGAACTGTCCTTCCTAAATACAAATTTAAATGAAATTTGCTGAATGGTAAATACGTTTTTTATGTTAGTTATCAACTACCCTTAAACAAAGTGCAAATTAAAGTCATTTTAAAGCAGAAACCGTTGAACTGCCATCACAGAACCATCATCACAATCATACGAGGCACAGAATAAAGCTGGAGGGATGTCATTACTACAGTTGGACGTGGCACAGACTGTACCTCGGGGGACGGCAACACTACAGTCAGGTGCAACATGAACTAAAGTTTGGAGGGAGTCGAAATTAAATATGCACCGTTTAGAGTATGGAGGACAACAGCCCTTCATTCAGACAAATCACCAACTAAATTTTGAAAGATGTTGTCACTCCAGCCATCATCAACTTGAGAGTGACTGGTGAGTGGTTCCTCCAGTGATAGAACTTCGCTCCAGTATTAAATAACCATATTAATGGATACTCATATTAGTGCAAGTAAGCTCGCTGTCATTAATTACTCACCCTCATATCGTTCCAAACTCAAGACCTTTGTTTTGTTTAAGAATTCACACTGACAAATATGGAGAGCTTTCTGACCCTCCATAGACTAGACAACAACTCTACTACCTCATTCAAGGCCCAGTCAGGTAAGGGCATTGAAATAGTCCATGTGACATCAGTGGATCAACCTTAATTTTATGAAGCTACGAGAATGCTTATGCACAAAGAAAACACAAACAATGACTTTATTCAACAATTTCATCTCTTTCATGACAGTCATTGATGCACATTCATGAGAGTACCCCGACGCATGTGTGTAGTGAGTGTGCTAACGTGGATATGAATGAATGATGAAATGAATGTATTTTTATAGCACTTTTTGTGTATTGTTGTACACCCAAAGCGCTTTACAATTTGTGGTGGGGGTCTCTTTTATCACTGGGGGTATAAAGCAATCCATTATTGGATGATGCGACTTGCCACAGGAAACGGCGCCAGAAAGCTCACCACACACCATACAACATGGAAGAGAGAGGAGAGAGAGATAGAGCCAATCAAATGGATGGGGATTATTAGGAGGCCATGATTGACAAGGGCCAGTGGTGGGAATTTGGCCAGGACACCGGGGTTACACCCTACTCTTTACGAGAAGTGCCATGGGATTTTTAATGACCACAGAGAGTCAGGACCTCGGTTTAACGTCTCATCCGAAAGACGGTGCTTGTTTACAGTATAGTGTCCCCATCACTATACTGGGGTGTTAGGACCCACACAGACCACAGGGTGAGCACCCCCTGCTGGCCTCACTTACACCTCTTCCAGCAGCAACCTAGTTTTCTCAGGAGGTCTCCCATCCAGGTACTGACCAGGCTCAACCCTGCTTAGCTTCAGTGGGCAACCAGTCTTGGGCTGCAGGGTGATATGGCTGCCTGAAATATGTGATATGAACATAAGAAATGTGATATATGAAAATTATGCTATGAGTGTGCCATTATACTTAAAGTCATAAGAATGGGACACACTTTATACAAGTCCTAGATCGTGGAAATGTACATTTTTTGCCAAATCACAATTTTAAAAACTGTTTTACTTGAATTTGTCAACTGAAGTTTTATTTTACTTTCTCAGAATGAGGTTTTGTCAGCTGGATATTTGGTATTGTTAAACCACTGTACAATTAATTGAATGGCCTGTATTTTTATTACTAGCAACTTCAATTTCATGCCTGTCAAACACTAAATACGGTGCAATCCCGACTAAGATGTATTAGAATTTAAATGCAGTTGTCTGCCATGTTAAGAAGTGATGCCATTGACCAAATGTATATAAAAAGTACAAAAATGTCTAGCAAAAAGACATTTATCTTGTCAGGCCAAAAGGGCAGCTGCTTGAGCGCCAAGTGCCTATTTTCTTGTTACATATTAGATTTTCATAATCTATCCATTTAATTCATAGCAGAATTCATACTTTTTACTAAATAATTCTAGTTGTTTTTCACATTAATTGTAGGCCTATGTGATTTTATTTCATATGGTATGAGATTCTAGGTCTATGTTACATCTGATTGAGTTTACTGTAGAGTTTTTACATTCTTTTTTAATGAATTATTTTACAGTATAGCCTTTATCTTTAACTGATCGTTTGAAATGTAAAAAAACTATCCTCAATTAATTTACAGAAAGTATTATTATTATTTTGTTATTATTATTATTATTTGTTAGTTGATGTAGGCCTACATTTACCCGTTTCCATTGAGCAACTATAATAAAAAAGACATAATGTCTTTTCATGTTTTATGGCAATTTGTTTCACAGTTAAAAGGCATATATTATTTACTTAGCCAATAATATTTTAAGTTTTTATTTGTATTCAGAATTAAACGCAACCATGATTATAATAATAAACTGACATGCGAACACAATGACTCTAACCGTGGCATAAAGTCGCAAATCAAGACTTGATTTACAAGCGCACCACCACGCAACTCAAACGGTCCCGGACAGCGCAAGTGAACGCGACGCCAGCTCTCAACTGATCGCACGAGCCGTGTTCATGTTACACACCCACACAGCAGGTTGTGTTGACAGATAAGAAAGTCCTGCGAAAACAGGAAGAATTGAGGAGACAGAAGCAAGCGTGTCTGTGTCTCACATAATCTCCAGCAATTGTTTATTAAATGTCTTTTTTTCACATTGTAATCCAATAAAGCTTTCTCAAAGTATTTCTTTTTGCACAATGCACAAGTATCAATTCATGTTCTTGTCACATTCATGTTTTCCCTTTTTTACACAAACAAATAATACATTTAAGCTTGTCACTTTCCTTCTTTAAATCTACTCAGACAATTCAAAAGTTATTTATGCATATAAAATCATCACACATGACTTAACACGTAAGGCCTGAGAACCTGAGAAATATGTGTGAACCATACACATTTAACATACAAAATACTGATTTTTATAATCAGATCTGCCATCATGTTATTTTAACATTACTTTTTCCTTCTGCATAAGCATGAAATATTACTGCATTAACGCTACATTCGTTTGCACTGGAATGTCTGTTTGAAACATTTAACTGGAGAAGTGCTTTACTATTTATGTCACACATGAACTCTAATCAAACACAAATATAATAGGATTAAACCAACAAAGAGCATAACCTGGTAACTGGAGCCTGTATAAATCAAATAAAAGGCATTTCTTGAGCACATTCGTCCATTTCACAGCTTCCACAAAATGGCGGACGATTTACGTTTTTCTTTTCCAATATTTTCACGAACTAGAACGTTTATACTCTACATATTTACAACATGAACATACACATCGAAATGATATGACTCGTGTACATATTGTTTTGTTCCTGGGAAAGTCATACCTGCGAAAACAGGAAGAATTGAGGAGACAGAAGCAAGCGTGTCTGTGTCTCACATAATCTCCAGCAATTGTGAAAATGCCGGGCAACACAACACTGCTTCTCCGAGTCATCCGCATATTTTCAAAATAAAAGTCCCGATCTCACTCAACAATAGACAATGATTTTCACTTGACATTTACTTATTTTTTTCAGCTTCCCCTTACCTTTGCCATCAAATATATGTAAAATAAAAACCTGTATATGGAAAATAAACTTTTCTTCCAAAACTAAAATACCAAAATGTGTACATACTTTAGGGTGTCACATCCTCCCTGACAAGATGAAATAGGCTCCAGTTACAAAAAACTCACACAATACAATAACCTTTTTGTTTCTTTTACTCAATATACTGGCATTGTAGATGTGAAAGGTGTAAATGTGTTTATGTCAGTGTAAGGTGTAATCTGAAAGGAATGTGGCATAGGATAAGGTGTTGCCCACACTGGTAAATATGGTAGTGTGTAAGCTACTACACTATTGAGTGTGGTCTGGGGTTGTATTGAGGGTTGACCCAGTGTCTCATATGTGAACATGCGCTTTGGTTTTCGCTCTCGTGTGGATCGTCTTGTGGTAACCGGATCTTCTTCCTCTACATATTCCCTTGCATCATTCATCCAAAGACTGTTGATTTCCCTGTCTTCTTCACTTCTAGGTGAGGATACAGCGAAGTGAACAGGTTCATCCATTGACTGACTACTGATTTGGGTATCTTTCTCCTGTGACACTTGTATTTGCACTTGTTCTCCTCTTGCAGAAGCTGGTGACACCACTTCCATCAAAGGATTCTCCTGACTTGGTTCTGGCCTTGGCAGGTAAGTATTCCTTCTTTCAGATTCTGTCCAACCTGAAGGAGTCATCAGCCAATACTCTCCAGAGTCATCCGAATCCAAATCTGTCTCTCCATCTCCATGGTATATAGGCTCCTTGCTCTGTGTTTCTCTGCTCTTTTGTCTATCTTGCTTCTGTTTTGCAGATTTCCCAGGATCTGACGGAGTTTCTACAGGTAAATCATTTACCAACAACAGCAGGTTTCGATGTAGTGTGCGAGATCCCTTCTTACTTCCATTCTCGGGGCTCACCTTATACACCGGGTTGTCAGCCACCTGCTCTTTGACCACGTAGATTGTTCTCTCCCAGTATGGTCTGAGTTTTCCTGGACCTCCACGTTCACTGAGATTTCTGACTAATACCCTGTCTCCGGGTCTTAGAGCACTACCCCTCTGACTTTAAGGTCGTACTGGGCTTTGCCTCGTGCACTTGCCTGCTTGCTGTTCTCACTTGCTATTTGGTATGCCTCACCCATTCTTCTAGCCCACTGTTCGGCAAATCCTCTGGGCATTTGCCCCTCGTCTTCTTCAACCAGCCCGAATATCAAGTCAATAGGAAGGCGAGGATGTCTCCCATACAGCAGATAGAATGGGGAATACCCAGTTGACTCATGACGGGTGCAATTGTAGGCGTGTACAATCTGGGGCAGGTGATCTTTCCACTTTGCTTTTTCTTTCTCAGCCATTGTTCGGAGCATCTGAAGGAGAGTCCGGTTAAATCTCTCAGCTGGATTCCTTGAGGGTGATATGGAGATGTTCTCGAGTGACGCATTCCAGCCAGTTGTCGGAGATTTCGGAAAAGCTCATTCTCAAACTCTCTGCCCTGGTCGTGATGTAGCTTTCCTGGGTAACCGAAGCGAGGGATGTAGTCGTTAAACAACCTCTCAGCAGCTGTCCGTCCGGACTTGTTTCTTGTAGGGTAAGCTTGAGCAAATCGTGTGAAATGGTCAATGACAACTAATATATATTCATATCCTCCCTGACTCTGCTCCAGGTGCAGATAATCGATACAGACAAGTTCCAATGGTGAGCTTGAAGTTATACTCCCCATGGGTGCTCGGACATGAGTCACTGTTTTTTTTGCTTTGATGCATGGGCATCTTTTGGTGATGTACTCCTCTACTTCTCTCTTCATGTGTGGCCAGTAGAACCTCTCCCTCATTAAGTGAGTTACTCTTTCATGGCCTATATGTCCCATCCTATCATGCAGGTGCTCCAGAGCAAGTTGTCTATACTTTGTTGGCAGAACAAGCTGTTTCCTTCCAGCCATGTGCCTATACAGGCACCCATCTTCCAAACACAGCTTGCTCCACTCTCTTAAGAGTTTCCTGGCTGGACCAATCACCCTTCTCCTACTGTCTTCATCGGCACTTCCTTGGTCTCTTTCATCTCCATTATCCTAGAGATCACTGGATCATCCCTTTGAGCTTTGGCTAGATCAACCTTGCTTATAGGCGGCAATAAGGGGGCAGAGAAGGATTGGTCTATGTCTGCATGAGCCATACTGAGTGCTGCGATCCACGCCACATCCTTCTTTCTGGCAGCATGAGTTCCATCCCAGACCGCTCGTACAACCTCTGGTGACAGGTCCTCTGTGCACTCTGCAACATATTTCTCCATTTCAAGAGGAAGGCGTGATAGCGTGTCAGCATCGATGTTCGCTTTGCCAGGTCGATGTTTGATATCAAAGCGAAAATCTGACAGTTCTCCCACCCAACGATGGCCTACTGCATTCAGTTTTGCAGTGCTCATAACGTAGGTTAAGGGGTTATTATCAGTGTAAATTGTAAAGTGAGGAGCGTAAAACAAATAGTCCCTAAATTTCTCGCATACCGCCCACTTCAATGCAAGAAACTCTAGCTTCCCACTATGCAGTCTGTAGTTCTTTTCAGCTGGAGAAAGGGTCCTGGAGCCGTATGCGATGACCGCAATGCTCCATCCTGGTGCTGATAAAGGATAGCCCCGAGGCCCTTTTCTGATGCATCAGTGTGTAACACAAACGGGAGATTGAAGTCTGGGTAAGCCAAGACCGGGGGATTTACCAGCATGTCAATCAGCAGGTCAAGTGTTTTCTGGTGTTCACCGGTCCATTCCACTGGTGTTCGAGAGGGCATCTGGGGACCCTTTCTCTTTCTTTGACCATACTGATGCATTGTTACCCTGGCTGAGTCTGGAGTAGTTCGTAGATAGGTTTGGCCACACATGAAAAATCTTGTACGAATGGCCGATAATATCCGAGGAACCCAAGAAGTCTCCGCACCTCTCCCACTGTCTTGGGTCTATTACTCTTGAGTGCTGTTACTGCTTCAAGATCGCGAGGGTCTATTCTCACTCCTTTGGCCGACACTAGGCGACCCACATACCGGACTTCCTGACGGAAGAGTTCACACTTCTCAGGCCTAAGTTTTACTCCATAGCGCTAAGAGTCTTAAGAACGTTTCGGATTACTCCTACATGTTCCTCAAACGACGGGCATGGCATAGCACAACACATCATCAAGATATGGGGCACAGCACTCATCCCTGAGATCGACCAGCATCTCCTCCATGCTGCGCTGGAATGCCGCAGGTGCATTGGACAGGCCGAATGGAATTCTCACCCACTCATATAGCCCCCATGGAGAATAAAAGGCGGTCATGTGTCTCGAACCCTCGGCTATGAAGCCCTGGTGATAAGCTTTTCCCTGGTCAAGGATGCTAAACCAAGAATACCCTCCCAGGGTGTCAATCAGGTCTTGAATCCTCGGCAATGGGTGCCTGTCTGGTATGGTCTTCTTGTTTAGGAGGCGATAATCCACACATAAGCGCAGGGAGCCATCTTTTTTCCGAACACAGACTACCGGGGCGGATAAGGGGACTTAGATTTTACAATCCACCCTTTTGCTAGAAGGTCTTGGATATAGTCCTTTACTTCTTTGAACAACGGCTTGGGTATTGAGGAATAGGCACGTTGTACTGGTATGTCATCTTTGAGGTTGATTGACATTTGGAGACTCGGGATGCAGCCAACATCATCCCCATCCCGGGCAAAAGATGCAGACTCCTCATGCAGCATTTGCTTGACCACTGCTTGTTGATCCCCACTTAGATGGCTGAGATCAACAGGTGGGTGCCATAATGTTGAGCTTTCATTCACCGCTGCCACCGATGCACCATGAAACTTCGAATTGGCCTTTGTTTCCTTAGACCTGTCTGTTTCCAACACCGTCTCCACGGGGTGGATGTACCCTAGGATAGTGTTGCGAGGCAGGACAATGTCGCATGTAGAGTGGTTGCCGATAGGGACCGCAACGTATGAGCTCTGGAATTCCAAAAGTCCTTCCCCCATATCCAGCTGCTCCAACTGCACATGGTCCTCATCTGGCTCAAACAGGACTACTGTGCCAGACTGGTCCATTTTGGACGGGACTCTGCACTTTACCCATGTTACCTGGCCTGCCGGTATCAAAACACTGTCTCGGTTTACTCTCAACCGTCCCCACTCTGTGGGGTGTTCAGGAATCTGTACAAAACCAACCAGGGTCTGGGCTTCCTCACTTGATACAGCTATTGCGCTGGAGAGCAATGAAACTAAGGTAGGAACTAAACGCTCTGGTTGGCCCTGAATTAACTCTTCTACCACATTAAAGCCCAGCAACGGCCTCTCGATTGGGATGTGGCTCACCAGAAAAGGAACATTAATTGAGAGGTCGGGGTTGTCGTTTCCTTGTAAGTTGACAGTGATGACAGCCCAACCATCAAAGGGTATTAAATCTCCATTGATGGCATAAACTTCTAACTTCTCTGTCATGCCCATTAGCTCCACTAGAGGCCTTACTTCTACAGTGGGTAAGCATTTGTCTTTCCAAATCCGATCAATCATGCTGACTTGGGCCCCGGTATCAAGCAAAGCGGTCACCGCAAGGCCATTGAGATTACACTGGGCTAAGGCTTTCTTCCCTATTAATTTAACAATAGTTTCTTTCTTTGTTCCAGGCGGCGATTTACCTGCAGGTTTACATTTTATAGAGTCAGGTTTGATCACTGAAATTGAGTCCTCAGGGCTTTGGGACATAGGAGACTCGGTCACTGGTCGTCCCTTGGCAGTGGCCGTTTCCCGTTTCCCTGCAGCCTTTGCTTCCGGAGACATCCTCGAGCCTGGTGTCCTCTTCGCCGCAGAGAAAACAATGAGTACAGTTCTGTTGTCCAGCTTCGACACACTTGGTGCAACCCCAGAGTTTTGCTCCTCGCTGTGGGGGGTGCTCTCTTACAAAACATTGACAGGTGTGTTCAGGTTGTGGCCTCATAGTTGACTGACGCATGGAATCTACCATATTGGTAAGTGCATCAATGCGAGCAGTAAGTTGTATTATAGGATCGGTTTTAATTTTCTGACCAGGTGCCTCTTTTACCTCTCCGTCAGGTTTGATTTCAAATTGGGCAGAGCTTGCATTGCTTTGCTTGGGCCGAGTTATTGGACCCAATCTTCGCGCTCGCTCATTTTCATCATTAGTAATTTTCATCACATTTCTCACTATTGCTTCATCTGTGATACTGTGGTCAGCCAGAAGAGGTTTGAGCTCACTCCTGACATCTTTGTACCTGTGCCCCAGGCCCTGATATACAGTATGGAGGAACACATCTTGGATCGTGGCTGTGCTGTACCTCACCTCTGTATTAGACTGTTTGATCGAAAAGAGTATTTTCTGCTTAAGGCCTATTACTCTATACAGGAACTGTTGGGGGGTTTCAGTCTCCATCTGTTTTGCACACATTAGTTCTTGAAATAACTCGGTGCTACTTTTGTCCCCTAGGTGTGACTGAAGGAACTTCTTAAGCTCCGCCACTGTCATATCTTCCTTATTCATAATCATTTCTTTGAAGTTACCTGGTTTGATTGCGCGTAATATTCCCCTGACCAGTTCGGCTTCACTGAAATTCTCTTTGACTCCATCGTCAATCTGTCTGCATACACTGGCGTATGTGATGTCAGATGCATAGTCACCAATTTGCCCCCCTTGTATCTTAAACTCACGACGTTGCAGCAGGAGATGTCTCGCAACGAGACCACTTTTTCATTGATCCCCAGTGAAGTACGTTCAACATTATTACTATTAACATGTATGTCACTGTTGTGTTTCACAGGTGAACTGGGAGTGGGGTGCTGTGTATGTGGTGAAAGATACTGCAGGAGTTTCCTGCTTAGTTCTTCGAAATCTGAATGTCTGACAGTAGGATTGGTGCTGGGATTTATATCTAAACCACTAACTTCCCTAGGTAAGATGCAGTTTTTGGCGATTCTAGATGCACAGTGTCTGTAGTGATCATGTGACCTGTAGAGGTGTGTATATATGAAGTAGGTGCAGTGCAAACATCAACATTACTCATAACCTCACCATGCTCTTGTACAACAGCCTCTACAGTCCCTTGTAATACCAAAAGTTCAGTCATACCTCTGTCCTCTGATTCTAACAGGTGAGTGCTGTACATGAAGGCATTGATGAATTCAAGACAACCCTCTTGATCTTCAGCGTCAAGTTCGGAGAAGTCCCTTTCTGGTATTGGACCGATGCTTTTGGCGACTTGGAACAGTTCAACAGCGGACAGGTTGAGTAGCCTCTTCCTGATGTCCCACACCAGGCCTTTGCGTACTCGATCAGTCATGATAACCTCTTTCCCAACGTCCCTCAAGCCACTCGTGCAGTCACCAGCTCTCTGAACCCCTCTTCACCCTGACGTCCTCGTCTATTGGATCACTGCATCAGCGTCCATGCTCTGTTGGTCCTCAGGATCAGGTTTTATTGGATCGACTTCCGTGGGCACCTGGAGTCGATCCCGGACGAGCCCCCACAAATCTGTTACACACCCCACACAGCAGGTTGTGTTGACAGATAAGAAAGTCCTGCGAAAACAGGAAGAATTGAGGAGACAGAAGCAAGCGTGTCTGTGTCTCACATAATCTCCAGCAATTGTTTATTAAATGTCTTTTTTTCACATTGTAATCCAATAATCTCAATAAAGCTTTTTGCAAAGTATTTTTCTTTTTGCACAAACAGTATCACTTCATGTTTTCCCTTTTTACACAAACAAATAATACATTTAAGCTTGTCACTTTCCTTCTTTAAATCTACTCAGACAATTCAAAAGTTATCTTATGCATATAAAATCATCACACATGACTTAACACGTAAGGCCTGAGAACCTGAGAAATATGTGTGAACCATACACATTTAACATACAAAATACTGATTTTTATAATCAGATCTGCCATCATGTTATTTTAACATTACTTTTTCTTCTGCATAAGCATGAAATATTACTGCATTAACGCTACATTCGTTTGCACTGGAATGTCTGTTTGAAACATTTAACTGGAGAAGTGCTTTACTATTTATGTCACACATGAACTCTAATCAAACACAAATATAATAGGATTAAACCAACAAAGAGCATAACCTGGTAACTGGAGCCTGTATAAATCAAATAAAAGGCATTTCTTGAGCACATTCGTCCATTTCACAGCTTCCACAAAATGGCGGACGATTTACGTTTTTCTTTTCCAATATTTTCACGAACTAGAACGTTTATACTCTACATATTTACAACATGAACATACACATCGAAATGATATGACTCGTGTACATATTGTTTTGTTCCTGGGGAAAGTCATACCTGCGAAAACAGGAAGAATTGAGGAGACAGAAGCAAGCGTGTCTGTGTCTCACATAATCTCCAGCAATTGTGAAAATGCCGGGCAAACACAACACTGCTTCTCCGAGTCATCCGCATATTTTCAAAATAAAAGTCCCGATCTCACTCAACAATAGACAATGATTTTCACTTGACATTTACTTATTTTTTTCAGCTTCCCCTTACCTTTGCCATCAAATATATGTAAAATAAAAACCTGTATATGGAAAATAAACTTTTCTTCCAAAACTAAAATACCCAAATTGTGTACATACTTTAGGGTGTCACATTCACACTGTACGGTAGCCCGTAGTGCCTGCTTTCATTCGTATGTAGCTTCCGAACATTTCGAGGGTCAGGAAGTTGCGTTTAATTTTAGATTAACCCACAGAATAAACTCCGCATAGAGGAAGAGGTATTTTAACACCCAAAGCATTGACAAGTGGATGTAAAAGTCCGTCTGGGAACATGGAGCACCTGTCGTCGACCACCAACCGGTTTCGTCAATGCGATGTACAGCAGCGCGGTAAGGGTTTTTCAGATAAACACAATACATTTTTTAAATTATGGATTTGCATATGTAGTCATTGACGCAGCTGACAAATTCTATATAATTTTGAAACTTGAATCATATTTTCTCTCTGTTTTACACACTTTCATTGGCACCAGATCCTGAGGTATGGATGCATAACAATTAATTTTCTTGTTTAAGATAGAAATGTAGTAAGAGTTGTAACGAAACGATCAAACTGTGCCAGCAGTCACAGCCCCCACTTCCCCAGCATCTTACTGGAGATCAGAGCATTAGTGTGAGGCATTAATGTGTCTGGACTAATGAGCAGTGACAGGCTGAATGCAGGTCACGTGGGTTGCATTAGACTTCCTGTATGAATCTGTACCGTAATGAACGTTTATTTGTGTCGCTCAAACCCGTTGAGTGTGTTCTGTTCTGTTCTTTTCGCTCTCTTTTCTTGTTGTTGTTGTCGTGATAAAGCATGTAATTCAGAAAAAAAGGTTTATTAAAGGAATAGTTTGCTCATAAATGAAAATTGGAACTGGACAGCCCCAGTCCCCATTCACTTTAATTGTATGGAAATAAGTAGTCGGTACATTCTACTTGGCCTACAACTCTTTTTTTTTGTTTCATGAATTGGTCTGGGGCAACGTGAAGGTGAATTGAGTGAAGTGAGACAGTAAAAATTGTGTATGATTAAACGCCACTTATGATTTTCTGGCTACTCTTAAAATAATTACAAAACATGTCCATATAGCTAATGAAAGTAAATGCTGACAGCTCTGAAATTATTAGAAAGATAATCAATGAATACTTAAATAAATGTCAGTCTTTTTCCCACACCGATGCTTTTGTCATTCACTGTCAACCTGAATAAATGGGCAAAACTAGCCAATTCAGTAGCTTGCTATTCTCAAACCAAGATCATTTCTCCACTCATGGTCATGATGGTAACACCCCCCCTCCCAACAATCAGTCAAATAAATCGCAGTCCAGTTTAGTTAGTCAAGTTTATCTACTGTTCATTAAAACCAAACCAATGAACCCATTTAGATTATTAAGAGTTAATTCTAAAGAGAACATTCTGAATACTCATTCAAGTCCATTTGTTTGAAATAATTAGCTTAATTTAAGATTGCCCTACTCAAATCAGTTACTTATTTTGAGTGTTAAGGTTTACAGTGTTTGTCTATTATTGTATCATTGTCTATTATCGACATTACTGTAGCTATATATGTTTAATACAAACAAAAGACAAAATCACAATACAGTAAAGATCTGTAGCTTACTTCTGTTACATTGCAACCTTAACTATTTAAACTGATTATTTTATATAGTGTTATTAAGTTTATACAGATGGAAACAATAAAGTAATTTGTGTCCCATATCTGCAGTTGTCTAGTTTAGCCACAGAAGACTGTGAGGATGCTGAATTGGCCTATACCATGAGAGACCTGCCCCCTAGAGCCAGTCACACCTTCCCTGGATGTGAGATGCCCATGATGGACAGGGAGCCGGATGGCAGCACCCGCCCTCATACACCAGGGACACCTACTTTCTCCCGGCCGATGAACAGAAGTTTCCTGGGCTCTGAGCCGGAGTTACCCCGCCGTGGACAGCTCAGCTCCATGAGCTCTCTGGATTCTTCCCTGAGCCCATCTCACCTGAAAAGTTCTTGGGGCAGATTTGACCCCTATGACTCTGCTGAGGTAATGTCAGTCCTGTGTATGAAGCATAATGTTGACTCAGCCTATTTGATTGCTTGCGCAAGACCTGATTTTGAAAATACTGAAATCACTTCACCATCTGAGACTTTTAGGATCAAGATAAGGAGTATGTTGGCTTTGCAACGCTGCCTAACCAAGTGCACAGGAAATCTGTGAAAAAAGGGTTCGCCTTTACTCTTATAGTGGCAGGTGAGAACATCAGACGCTGTATGTCACAGGCAGCACAAAATAAAAATTGAATTTGATGTCTAATAAAACTTTCTTTTGATTTGTCCAGGGGAGTCGGGTTTAGGGAAATCTACTCTAGTCAACAGCCTCTTCCTCACAGACCTTTACAAAGACAGAAAGATGCTGAATGCTGAAGGTAAGAGCCAGGATATCATTAACTAAGTCAAAAACAGCTACAAATATTTATTTCAGCTAGTTTTCAATGCAACAAGTGGAAATATTACAATAAACTTGTTTCGAAATATTAAAAACATCGAATGACAAACTGTATGTCTATGTAACATAATTACTAAAACTGTAACTATTAAAATGAAAACATAAAATATACAAATAAAAATGCTATTCAAAATATTACGAAAAAGTATAATAGCATTTTAATTATACTAAAATAACATTGGTAAGAGCAATATTCTTCTGTAAAACAACCTTTGTATAATACACTTATAAGCATTATGTAGTTTAGTCAATCACAACACATTTTTGTTTGTTAAATCTAATTTATTCAAGAATATAACTGCAATTCATAAATACAGTGACATAAATACATCATCAAACATATGTTTAATTTCTGAATAAAAATTCAATTTGATAAAATACTAAAAATAATGTTTTAAATATTTTGTGATTAAATCAAAGTCATGCGTTTCAACCAATATGGAGGAACTAAAAAGGTCTGTAAGTCCCCTAAAATATCAGACAATTTGACTTAAGGACGAGGCAAAGTTCAGTTTGTAAAATGTCATGTGGTATACCCCTCAATAACTGTAATAATATTTGTTAAAACAACTGATTTAACTTGAAAAATATATATTTAAAAACATTTTAATAATGCTTAAGATATGAACATGTATTCAAGGAGTAAGGAAAATATGTTAATAATATTAATTAATGGTTACACCACATGACATTCAACTAACGTTTTTGTTATTTTATTTTTATAATGGTATATATTACTACTAGATTTGTTTTGTTTTCTTTATCTGTTTTGTTCTTCATTGGCCCATTGCAGAGCGTATCTCACAGACAGTGGAAATCACTAAACACACGGTGGCTATAGAGGAGAAAGGAGTCAAACTAAAACTCACCATTGTGGATACACCAGGATTCGGGGATGCTGTCAACAACACAGAGAGGTGGAACTGCAATATAAATTATTAGAAAATGAAGTCATTTCTCTCAGAATACATGTTGGATTTTGTTGATACAAATACATTCTCATTTTCAGTTTTGTAACCTCAATTGTATGTTAATTGTAATAGCTGGGGGGCAGTTGTGGACTACATTGACCAGCAGTTTGAGCAATACTTTCGTGACGAAAGTGGCCTGAACCGTAAAAACATTCAGGACAACCGTGTGCACTGCTGCCTCTACTTCATCTCACCTTATGGCCACGGGTAACACTTCCTGACTAGCAACTAGCATTTGGTATTTTTATGTTATCAGCATCATCTGAAGAAAACAAGTGTTTAGTTACTATTAAGTCAGTCCCAGAATCATGTATTATATTGAATTTGTGAATCTTTGTTACTTTCTTCAGAAATATTGGCATCAGCATGTTATAAAACCCATATCGATCAACCACTATTTAAGATTAAATCAGTTTAATGATAATATCAATCTAGAGGTTTTACTCAAAAACTCAATGGCAGTGGCATTTGATTTGGAAATGTACCTCAGGAATTATGGGAGTGGCTCTTTTTTCCACCTCTCTCCTCAGTCTCAGACCGATGGATGTGGAGTTCATGAAGATGCTTCATGAGAAGGTCAGCATAGTGCCTGTGCTGGCCAAAGCAGATAGTCTCACTCCACTGGAAGTCAGAAAAATGAAAATGAAGGTGTGTATGCAGTGTATAACAAGCATATATATAATATCACAGTCATCATGGGTTTGCTTTTTTCTCTAGATTTGTGAGGAGATTGAGAGATTCGACATCAACATCTACCAGTTCCCTGAATGTGATTCAGATGAAGATGAGGAGTTCAAACTACAGCACCAGGAACTGAAGGTGACCTGCCCTGCTCCATATTTACATCAAACTTACCATAACACAGACTAAACTGACATGTGCATTTCCTTCTTTGTTACAGAACAGCATTCCCTTTGCAGTAATTGGCAGTAATATCCAAGTTGAAAGCCAAGGCAGGCGCTTCAGAGGTCGTCAGTACCCTGGGGTGTGGTGGAAGGTACTTAGACTGTATCGTAGACTACTTTTTTTATTTGTTCACAGATTATGAAACTGTCCCTCAGCAAAACAGTAACAATCTGTATTGTATGCTCTTACCTGGATACATACAGTCCATTCATGTTAAACAATATGTACTAAATAGCAAATCTCAACTGCTTGATTGTAATATTGGTCATACTTCACCTGCAAACATCCAGTATGTATAACTACAAACATCTACATGTACAACCCGAATTACGGAAATGTTGGGAAGTTTTTTAAATTTGAATAAAATGAAAACTAAAAGACTTTAAAATCACATGAGCCAATATTTTATTCACAATAGAACATAACAAATGTTTAATCAGAGAAATTTTACACTTTAAGCCACTTAATGAGCTCATTTCAAATTTGATGCCTGCTTCAGGTCTCAAAAATGTTAACATGAGGACATAGCGCTGAAAAAGCAAGACATTTTGAAAAGATTCAGCTGGGAGAACATCTAGCAACTAATTAAAGTTAATTGACATCAGGTCTTTAACATGATTAGCTATAAAATAGATGTCTTAGAGAGGCAGAGTCTCTCAGAAGTAAAGATGGGCAGAGGCTCTCCAATCTGTGAAAGAGTTTGTAAAAAGATTGTGGAATACTTTAAAAACAACGTTCCTCAACATCAAATTGCAAAGGCTTTGTCAATCTTATCATCTACATTGCATAACATCATCAAAAGATTCAGAGAAACTGGAGAAATCTCTGTGCGTGAGGACTAGGCCGAAGACCTTTGTTGATGGACTTCAGGCAACAAACGGCCTGCATCACTCATCGGCATGATTCTGTCATTGACAATACTAAATGGGCCCATTACTTCAGAAACCACGTCGTAAACACAATCGTGCATCTGCAGATGCCAACTAAAGCTCTATCATGCAAAAAGCAAGCCATATGTGAACATTGTCAGAAGCGCCGTCGTGTCCTGTGGGCCAGGCCTCATTTAAATTGACAGTTTCAAAGTGGAAAGTTTCTATGGTCAGACGAGTCCAAATTTGACATTCTTGTTGGAAATCACGGATGCCGTGTCCTCCGGGCTAAAGAGGAGGGAGACCTTCCGTCAAAGACGATCATGAACACTTCAGCAGCTGGAAACCTATATCAGGCAAAAATGGGACCAAATTCCAACACCAAAACTCCAGAAACTCATAACTTTGATGCCCAGACCTCTACAAACCGTTTTGAAATGAAGAGGAGATGCTACACCATGGTAAACATGCCCCCATCCCAACTAATTTGAGACCTGTAGCAGGCATCAAATTTGAAATGAGCTCATCTTGTGCTTAAAATTGTAACATTTCTCATTTAAACATTTATGTTATCTATGTCCTATTGTGAATAAAATTTTGGCTCATGAGATTTGAAAATCTTTTAAGTTTTTATTTTATTCAAATAAAAAAAAAAACACTTAAAAAAACGTTCCCAGCATTTCTGGAATTTGGGTTGTAAAGCAATATATTTTATATAGCAAATCACAGCAGCATGATTATGTAAAATGCTTAATGTAAACAGTATTATCTTTTTCCTTATCTGCATACATTACACTCATGTTTTTATTTGAAAAAAATGAGCAAAATTTTATATTTGGATATATAGAGATTTGATATAAAGTTCCATTTAGATACTAACCACTTTATCAAAATACATACTGTACAGTAGTGATGAGAGAAACAAAGCTTGAATCACCGAACCAATGCTTGCAAAATGATTCACTATTTCAAAGCGTTCGAAAACACACACTGGTGACACTGCTGGCTAAGCTGTAATTGCAGCAAAAACTCAGGCCATTCATGATAAAAACCGCTGTTACAAATCCATTGCACGTTTTATTGAAAGCACAGCAAATTAACAAACCATCCATTAAATTACCATTAAATATTATGTCTGTATGTGTTTCTTTCAGGCTTGTTTTGTTTATTCAATGAATGATTCAGCTAAACGGGCCAATAAGTGATTATTAACTATACTATTATTCCTTTTAATTATACAATGTCTCATTAAAACATCTACAAATGTGTAAAAACTGATCTGAAATCAGGTAAAAATTAGACGCTTGTTCAATGGTTTGCCGCTACGGGGCAATCTCAGTGTTCTTGTACGACTCATGGGTTCACAGAGCTCACCCCTAGCAGCGAATCACTGAAATGTCGAAACATTTTCATTTAGTGTTTTGTTTAGAAACAGCCTCGTTTACTGAAATCACGTGACTTTGGCAGTATGATATGTGTAAGATATGAGTAGTATGATATGATTCAAAACAAAAGATTTATGCAGTGTTTTGAAAGCGCCCATCACTACTGTACAGCACACAAAGTAATATTTACATTTATGCATTTAGCAGACGCTTTTATCCAAAGCGACTTACAGCGCATTCAGGCTATACATTTTTTTGTCAGTACATGTGTTCCCTGGGAATCGAAACCACAACCTTTGCGCTGCTAACGCAATGCTCTAACCACTGAGCCACAGGAACACTGTACTATATATGTACTATATATTAAAATGTAACTATATTATTGCTCATCCCTCTGTACAGTTTGAAAATGTATGTCCAACATTCAGCATAGTCAAGCAGTGATATATATATATATATATATATATATATAAATATCACTGCTTGACAATTAAATATAATATAAATATATATATATATATAGCTTTATATATATATACACACACACACACACACACACACACACACACACACACACACACACACACACAATAGCATATCTCAACGGCTTATTTGCTTGTATTGTTGCTATTATGAACATGATTTTCTGTAAAGCTGTTTTGAAACAGTGTATTGTGTAAAGAACTATTCAAATAAACAAGTCGACTCGACTCTTGCAGTGGAGAACCCTGTTCACTCCGACTTCCTGAAGCTGAGGAACATGTTGGTGCGCACGCACATGCAAGACCTGAAGGATGTGACTCGGGAAACGCATTACGAGAATTACCGCGCTCAGTGCATCCAGAATATGACCCGCATGGTGGTCAGGGAGAGGAAACGCAGGTCAGAGGAATGAACCGACATCATCAGATGATCACATCAGACTATATTCTGCAGTGCAAATGAATGGTGTGCTTTTTCATGGTCATTACGTTTCATCACTGACCTTCCTGTGTGGTTTATGTTACTGTTTATTTCATCCAGTCTGTGTAACCGGCTAAGAGACAGCGCCTCAGACCTGCCCATGCCTCTGATGCCTGTGGACAGCGAGACTGAGCGCCTTATTTTGGAGAAGATGAAGAGGTAATACATTTTGTTTTTTATCTCATTAGATTAATCTTCATTCTCTTCAGAATAGATTCAGAGCATGTTTGGAATGGATACTAAATTACCATTCACCACAACAATCGGTGTACAAAATTAGTGTACAGAGTAGGTATTTACCACAGTTGTCACATGACCTGGCCCTTACTAGAATATTACCATGTCTGCCATATTAAAATAAGTATATTAAGATTAGTATGTTAGCATATTTCAACAAAGCCCATGTTTAAGTCTGTCCTTTCTTTAAAGCTCTCTGGTAGTTGTAATTAATCTTGTGTATTTTTTGTTACTTTTTCTTTCTGCAGTTGCGCCGAATGCAGGAGGTTCTGGAGAGGATTCAGGAACAGATGCATCATGGACATTAAGACAGACTAATCAATAAATTTAAATGCATTTACGATAGAAATATGGCTTGAGATGTCAAAGGGGTAAGCTGCAGGAAACTACAGTGAATATTAACTGTAAAATGCGTACATCTTATGAATGTAGGTGTTTGAAGGAATGTGTCCTAAATTAGCTGTCTGAATACATTTACATAAATACTTGTAATATTCTAGACTGAATGTAAATATGACTGTTGTGATACACAAGAAATAAAACCAATACAACTTGACTTGTAAATGTCATAAGATTTATTATGAATCGTCAATATGATTTTTTTGTAGTAATCTAGCATATTATATAATACGTTGTATTACTATTTTAGTTAAACATGGTGGACAATTCGATCTTAATGCAGCCCAAAATGTACAGGCGATATATAACTTAAACTTTCTCCATAGGGAAAATGCACATTTTTTCATATATTCATATATAATATCAATGTAGAATGAGGTCTAATGGTCCCGCCCACATCATACAGTATGATACATGGTCCCAAAAAATGAAATAAAGGAAGGATTAACATTTAAACAAACAAACAAAAACTGCAATCTACATGCAAAACCAGGCATCAGTATAATCTTAAAATACATACACATATATGTGAATGCGTGCATATACCTCACATATATACATACATCCATACACATATACATAAAAAAACTACAAAAAAAAGCGCTAAGAAATTCATAAAGGTTAGGCTATTTTTTTTATTTTTTTTTGTCTTTTTTAACTGAATGTGAAGCACAGCATGTATTATTCCATCTTCACATGCCCCCAAAAATAAAGTCAAACAGAAAATCCAAACCTCAATTTTGGGGGGTTTGCAGCAGGAAGAGTATGTTAAGAGCAGGAATCACAGTGTTCTGTTTGAAAGTGACAGTATAAAGCAACAATGTGGTGTACCTAACCATCGACAGCAAACCATTAAGTTTAAATAGCGAAACGGTCAGATGGCTAACTTTGTGCAGGTTCAACCAAGCGAGTGCATTGAGAACGGCAGGCCAAATTTAAGAGAAGCACTGCTATTGGCAAAGGGGCTTTTTGTCCTGATGTCAATGAAACAGGGAACCACAATTTTAACCTCCTAAAATGCTTATTAACAAGCGCCTACTTCACGACAATTTACACAATCACGCGTAGTAATGAAAAATGTCTGTGCGCCGATTAACGTAGAATGGACACACTCAACAGCACCGATTTACACTGGACAAGCGCGCGCGACCTATGAACGTGTGCGCGGCGTGACGCAAGAGACTCATTTACGTTAACGTATTTTCTAAGACTTCATTCGACGTTTTTCATCGTGTTGCTACAAGCACGAGAACATTGGTAACTGCTGATTTGAAGAATCTGAAATGCCCGACTATCACACGCCGTAAGTAACGTTTTTAATCATTTGAAACGTTAATCAAGTATTATTAAGTTAAATATCTGAGCACTTGCTGTAAGCTATAAATGCTTTAATGTACTTTCAAATACATGTCTTTCTCAGATGTTGAGTTGTATATTAGTTGATTTTCATTAAAACCCATTCGCCTGGACACTTTTTGTAAGACTTTGATTGCCAACAGATGTGTGACTGTAGGTCAGGTCATGGCAGACGAATGCGCTTGCGCTTCATATACAGCAATGTTGTTGTTGCATTGCGTAGGCAGCAGGTGGCGCCACTGGGCTTGAATTGGGGCTTAGGCACTTATATTTGCTCGCAAGTACAAAGACACTTTGAGAAACCTAATCTGAGTCTGAATGTACCTGTTTTTTTTTTGTCAAAAGCCCCGTTTTTAGAGTTTTAAAAGCCCCCAAAATATAGTTACACAGTAAACATTTTCTGCTTGCTTTTAGTACTGACCTTTAAGCACTCGTTTTGATTAAAGTGGAGTTTTTTTTTTTGGTGTATTGAATGTAAAGCGTGAGATAATTTGCATACAGAAAAAAGGACACGAGGGAAAGAGAAGAAATAATTGATTTGTTTTAGCACTCTACTCTCACATTACTGAAGACCGACCAATGTCTTCGAATTTAGTTAAGCAAGTGCATTACATGAATTTCATTCCAACGCTGCATGGCAAAAGACACGCAAGCCCCTTCTACAAAAGCAAAAGAGACACACGCTTCGATCCTGACGAGGTCCCGCGTGTAGAAGTGACAGTAGTGAATTTCTGAACGGGATCTAGTCGTCATTTTAGCGATTAGCTCTTCGTCTTTAGTCTCTCTTGCGCTCACTTTGTGAGACCTCCATTCACGGAAGTCGTTCTGTGCAGCCTCTCTTTTCTTCAGGCCAGCTTTAGTGTGCTGACAGGGAGAGGAACAGTTACCATAGTCACCGGATTGAGCACCGTTTGGCCCACCAGCCGGTGTGATGGTGAGCAACCACGGCCGTTGGCTTTCCCACCATGGTGGCCTGCTGCCTGTGACCGGCATGCCGTTAACTTGGGCGTGAGTGTGCGGGTGGTGCGCAAACGTGTGTGTGATGTGCCCCACCATCGCCGACTGCGAGACGGCCACCGACTGCGGTAAATTGTGGGGAGATGGGCCACAGGATGCACGGTGATGTGTCCGATAGGCTGGCCGCCACTAGAGGGCGCAATGTGCGCCAGATGTTTAGGCCCAGCTTGGATGACGTGGTTGACAGCTTGGATGACGGACGCATGGGATACGGAGGCATGGTGATGACTGTTGGCTGAGGAGGGGAAACGACGTGGGAAGGGGGCCAGGGGCGATGGCTTGAGGGGTGACCAATATGGGTTGATTGGGTGGAGCGTAGGGTGTGTGGTGGGTTTGTGTTGTATGGAGATATGCGTAGAGAGAATGGAGGGTGGAGGTATGGCAGCGCGGGGCTCTGATGGCGCCGGTGCAGACGGTTTGGCCGCAGAAGACGAGGCGGGGAGGAGAGGATGTCATCATCTACGTCTTGGTCGAAGTCGTCTTCACCCTCTGAAAAGAGCGGAAATGATTCATGGCAATTAGATTTTACCTGGTCTCTTAGCCCTGATACACATAACAATTAATCATATCAGGGAAAAAATGATGTTTGATGTAATATGAAATCAATGTAAATTTGGGAAGGATAATGGCCTGTTTAATTGTACACACCCCAAAAAACTAAGAAAAACTGTTTCTGGTGCAAGAAACCTCAAGATGAGAATATCAAGGGGGGGGGAAAAAAAAAAGGTAACTAAAAAATAATACAATTACCATCTATTTCTGATGTGCAAAAAAAATTAACTAAACATTTGTATAAAAAATAAAGTGGATTACAATAAACAATCTATTTTTATCAAAAGTTTAAAAAATATTTCCGTCATGGAAAAGCAAAATTTTAAGCAACAATTACTTCAGTCTTTCGTTGTCACATGGAAATAATTCAGAAAAACTTATAATAATGCTGCTTAAGAAACATTCTTATTATGAATATCCTTGAATAGCAGTGAGCAGCAAAATATATTTGTGGAAACTGTGATTTCAGCAGA
>CM049812.1:20918970-20993667 GCA_027422405.1 Ptychobarbus kaznakovi | reverse complement strand
TAAAATGCCATGACTTTTCCAGGTTTTCATGACGTACGAACCCTGTAAATCAACACAAATACATTTTCTCCACACACAAGTTGCAGTCTGACATGTTTTTTCGCCCCCTTTTGATTGACAGGATATAATTGGCCTTGATCATCGGCTGTTTAAAAAAAAAAAAAAAAACGCAATGACCCAGAGAGCAGATAATTGCCTTTATCAACCGCTACCGATTATTAGCCGATGCATCGGTGCATCCATCATTTTAATTCATTCAAGCCATTTTTTAAGATTGGTCTGAGACAAATCACATCCAAAAATCAGATTGGATTACATGTCAAGCATTTGTGTGGGTGTGAACAAACCCTAATTACAAATATATGGGAGCACATTCGAAAAAGGAAAATAGGAAAAAGGCCTATAACGTGTATAATTAGTTGAAAACCAGTTTTATTTCTGAAGAAATTATCTCAAGAATTGTGTGCCATTTGTGAGTCGGTCATTTTCATCTGGGAAGGGTAAGGCCTTAGTTTATATCAGAGAAAAAGTTACATCAGAATTAGATTGCAATGAAGACGTCAGACTGAATGACGTCAGACATAAGGCAAGTTCAGGCCAAGCAGCCTAAAATGAATTAGGCCGGATCAATAATAAATCATTTATCACAGTAAGGCAACGCCCACGTGGTAAGAGAGTGATGACAGCTAAATAATTTAAGGCGTGCATGTATACATGTCAGATGTTAATACGTTTATAAGTGTTACCGAGTAACTTACAAGACAAGCTCACACCTCTATATGTCATGATTCTTGAGCTGGTGATGTTTTCTTACCAGAATTGAGCATAGCCAATATTAATGTCTGCTCAACATTAAGTTTCCGCTGGTTCACAATATCATTTAATTATCTTGTTTCTTTATCTTTTTCAAAAACATTCCATCTTGAACAGAATCAAAACATGACGGCAGCCAGACAGTCAACGTCGACAATTTGTTTGCCAACTATAAACATGTCTAACTTTAATTAGCAAACACAGCACAACATCTCACACACGCCCCTGTTGACAGATTAAACCGCATATTATCACAACAGTAGTTAGGCATAGTATACACCGGCATCGATGTGATGAATCCGGCCTTCAACCATCACAGGCACACCCAACCCCAAATATCACCCTCACCAGCCACTGAAATACAACTTAAACGGCTTTATGAAAACACGTTAGTGTCAACGAGGTTTTGATATACATAAATACAACTGACATCAGTTGTTATTACTTATTCAATGAGTCTAGAGCGTAGATGATGCTAAAAGAACTAGCATCAAGTCACTTAACTTATGGGTCACATCATTTAAGGCCGGCTGTCACAAATTTCAGGTCAAGGTTTAATTTAATCGAATGAGAATTAAATAAACACATTGTTTCCCTATCTACGTGTGTATGCAAGTCATGCCATTGCGGGCGTTAGTTTATGTCGCTCTCTGATATACCCACCCTTATTTTGCCCTAACGGCCTGTCCGCCATTTTGAGTCAGTCAGGCAAGCGGCGCAAATTTCGCAGCCACATACACACTTTACCTGACTCACTTTCACTGTAGCGCAGCTAGCAGCGAATAGAAACGACCCTTACCTTCTTATATGAGGGGTGTCTAATCTGCCAGATCACACAGCCAGGTAAAAAAGTAAAAACGACTGAGATATGTCTCTGCTGAAAGTCACTTCCGATTTTGCGGCTCAGTCAGTTTCTGCTCCTGATTTCTGCGCCGCATAACCGTCTGCTGATGACGGGCGCGCGCACGGCGAGGTCGGGGGCGCGCACGCCTTGATGATCACAGTGGTCACTTGCATCATAACCTTCAGCTGACACTGAGGATGAGTCGCGTTTTATCAGCTTGGCATTTATGGTCTGCCAAGTGTACATTTTTTAAAACATATTGTATATAAAACCAAACTACGACAGTTAACTTAATAAATACTTTTGATAAATTATGCGATCCCCTTCAGTTACATATTATTGCACACTGCATAGCACAAGCAATTAAACTGCACTATGATGAATAAATGCAAATGGCGAAGTATGTCATAATAAGAATTTTCATTACATTTCTGATTGAGCTATTATTAATTTGACAAATTAGTAAGATTTTAATTCATGTAAACATGGGTACACTGTGTTGCAAATTTTAACTAAGACGAAAACTATTTAAACATTTTTGTTAACTGAAATAAAATACGAATTTGAGATGAAAAAACTAAACTAAAATTAAAAATGTAGCTCTGGGAGCTAAGTGAAACACTATATGGAAATAAATACAAGTTAAAAAAGTTAAACAGAAACTTAAAATCAGTTAAAACTGAAAAAATAAAATAGTAATATGCCTAGAAATGATAAGATGAAACTCACAAAAAGCTAATTCTAAATTATTAATTAAAAACTACATAAATAATACTAAAAATAACAATCCATTTTAAACTGCTTTATTTGTAGCACTTTTCACAATCATTTTATCACAATGCAATAGCATTTCTTGTCGTACATTTCTTGAAATCAAGCCAAAGTCAGTCAAGTATGAAGTGCATGCATTAGCCCTCTTCAATAGTCACTGCTCTGTGGCTCTTATACATATACAGTGCAATCATCACACATCAATGTACAAAGGAAGATATAAACGACCAGACAGTCCTGCTTACAAATGTGCAAATTTGCCTAGATACATTCAACAGCCAGATATACTCATGCTTTTTAAAGGGAGTGCTATATATAATTTATTTTTTTGGCAAGTTCATCCAACACACTATTTGTTCAAGAGTTCATTTACACATTTTCATTTTTATCTTCATGTTAATATGTTTAAACCCCAACTAGAACGCTTCATTTAAGGGTTCATCTGTTTGTTCACTTTGTAAAGTGTTTGTTAAGTGCAGTCTTAAATGACAAGGCGCTAGTCCTGTTGAGTAATAGCTTGTAATGTGTCGTGGTCCTCAAACGGCCCCTGCAGATCCTCCACGGACTGGACATTATTTTGTGAGCTGAGATGTTTTCTGAGCATCAGTCCTGAGTTTCTCAAGGTCTCTGGTACTTCAGGGTATAAAATAGTGGATGCACGAGAAAGAGAAATGCAAAGAGAGTATAACACAGGAGGTTTAGACTGTTTTAATGTGACCATCATAATATATTAAGTTCATATAACAAAACGTAAGTTAATGAATAAGACTCAGATCTCTCTTACCTAAAAGGAATATGGACAATCCCAGTGACAAGATTTAGCTGCTCCATTATCCAGACGTGACTTGGAGAGTTCAGCTATATGAGGATGAAGCAAAGCCAAAGAAAGCATAATGAATTAATTAAATCATTATTATACTATGCATCAACTAAGACACATGTATTATCTATGCTTTGTACAGTACTGACATTCAAAGGGGGATATTAGTGTCTGAGCCAGTTTTGTAGATCCAGTTCATAGTTTTCTGTAGAATCACTGCTTGATGTGTCAGATGCTTTAGGTACTCTGAACTTTCTTGGGTCTTCTGATGTGCTTCTCCGACCTATTAAAACAGCATTTATGAAAATCTAGATTGGATTTACACTAGAACAAATCTGCTCATCATTTTGGGGCTGTAATCGTTCAACCTGCTTCCTGTATATGCCATAATGCTCCTTTTCATGCGTCAGTGCAACACGGAAATCTCCTTTACTTTCATGCACCTTTGCCAACAAGTGATGACTATAAAAAGGGATAAGATAATGAAACACTTGTCATTTATGTTTTTTGTCATGTTCAGAATTTATGAGTCCTGTATGTGTTTGTGTTTCTGTTCACTCTTCACCTTTGAGCCAGTTTGAGAGATGAGGCTCCCTGATATTTGGAGGTCAGGGCAAGGGCGTTCTCGAGGAACTTCAGGGAAAGGTCGCAGGCCATCATACTATGAAGCACAAGACCTATCTTACTCTGTACAGGAGAAGAATGCAAAATATGTTTCAGTTAAGTGTTTTAATTCGGATTTGTGTATTCATTTAGTACTTAAATATCAAACATTTGCAAATATTTGTATGGGTATTCACAATTCTCCACACCACAATCTGTCAAGCACATCTTACCAGCAAACATACACTCGTTCACATCCTTCTCTCCACTCTCTGAGGCAGAAGTCTCTAAACTCATCCTTTCCAGTCATCCTACTACTTGTCCGCTTGATCCTATTCCATCTCATCTCCTTCAAGCTATTTCTCCTGCAGTTGTACCTGCACTCACTCACATCGTTAACACATCCCTTCACACTGGAGTTTTTCCCTCAGCATTTAATAATGCTCGTATAACCTCACTTCTTAAGAAACCCATATTTTAACCCAACTCTTTTAGGGAACTATAGACCGGTTTCCCTTCTAACTTTCATTGCAAAAACACTTGAAAGAGTTGTGTTAAACCAAGTCTTTGCCTTTCTCACACAGAACAACCTCCTGGACAGCAACCAATCTGGCTTCAGAAGTGGACATTCGACCGAAACTGCCTTGCTCTCAGTTGTTGAAGCCCTAAGACTTGCAAGAGCGGCTTCCAAGTCTTCATTAATTATCTTGCTGGATCTGTCCGCTGCTTTTGATACGGTCAACCACCAGATCCTCCTGTCAACCCTATTGAGAAAGGGCATCTCAGGAACCGCACTCCAGTGGTTTGAGTCTTACCTCTCAGATAGGTCCTTTAAGGTATCTTGGAGAGGTGATGTATCCAAGTCGCAACATCTAGCTACTGGGGTGCCTCAGGGCTCAGTTCTTGGACCACTTCTCTTTTCTGTCTACATGGCTTCACTAGGTTCTGTCATTTAGAAACATGGCTTTTCATATCACTGCTATGCTGACGACACTCAACTCTACCTCTCATTCCATCCTGATGATCCGACGATAGCTACTCGCATCTCAGCATGGACCATCACCTTCAACTCAACCTATCTAAGACAGAACTGCTTGTGGTTTCAGCAAACCCATCACTTCATCACAATTTCACCTTCCAGTTAGGCTCATCAACCATAACTCCTTCAAAAACAGCCAGAAACCTTGGAGTTGTGATTGATGATAAGCTAAATTTATCATATTACATTGCTAAAACTGCCCGGTCCTGTAGATTTGATTTATACAATATTAGGAAGATTAGGCCCTTTCTTTCGGAACATGCAACACAACTCCTTGTTCAAACTCTTGTTCTTCCAGACTTGACTATTGCAATGCTCTCTTGGCAGGTCTTCCAGCCAATTCTTTCAAACCTCTACAATTAATCCAAAATGCTGCTGCAAGATTCATCTTTAATGAGCTGAAAAGAACGCACGTCACACCTCTGTTCATCAATTTGCACTGGCTACCAATAGCTGTTCGCATAAAATTCAAGTCATTAATGTTTGCCTTCAAAACCACCTCTGATGGCTGATAAAAATAAAGTTTAAAATTCATTAGGTGGTGCAGCCCTTAAGAGGATTGGGATTATTCGCAAGTACCTAAACAAAATCACTTTCACAGACTTTTTCATTAACTGTTCCCATCTGGTGGAATGACCTGCCCAACTCAATCCGAGCAGCTGAATCCTTACCCATCTTCAAGAAACGGCTCAAAACACATCTCTTCCATCTTTATTTGACCCTCTAACTCTAGCGCTCTCTATTCTAATTCTATTTGATCTATTTGTCTTCTTTTATATATATATATATATATATAAAACACACACACAACACACACCACGCAACGCACGCACGCACGCACTCTGCACGCACGCACGCACACACACACACACACACACACACTTGACCCTCAATCAATTACATATATAATCTCTAACTGCTAGATTTTCTTGAAAAACTAACACTAACTTTCTTTTTTTTCTATTCTATCTACTTGTTTCTTAAAAAAAAAAAAATCTAGGTTTCTTTTTTCTATTCTATTTACTTAACACCTTGCTACGTGTACTGCGTTAGGCTAACCGAGACTTGTCATTGCACTTGCATGTTGTTGCTCTTTTGTTGGTTTTGATTGCTTCTAATGTCCTCATTTGTAATTCGCTTTGGAAAAAAGTGTCTGCTGAATGACTAAAATGTAAAAATGTAGATGTATTCATTATCAATATTGTGGAGACACAAATACCATGGACATTTGAGATTGAAATTGAAATGAACAAAACTGTTCAATCATTTGGGGTCAGTAAGATTTAAAACATTTTTTGAAGGATGTCTCTTATGCTCACCAAGCCCATTTATTTCATTAAAATACAATACAAAACAAATCTATTTTTAAATATTATTGCGATTTCAAATAACTGCTTTCTATTTTAATATATTCAAAATGTAAATTATTCCAGGGATCAAAGCTGGCTATTCAGTCTTCAGTGTCACATGATCCTTCAGAAATCATTCTAATATGCTGATTTGGTGCTTCAGAAACATTTATTATTATTAATGATGAGAACAATTATTTTTCTGTATTGTTAGACGAAAATAAATTCAAAATTACAGCATTTATGTAAAACAGAAATATTTTGCTATATTATAAATGTCTTTACTGTCAGTCTATTTTAATGTCTCATTAATTAATAAAATTAAGAACTTCATTATACAAATATTTAAATAGAATGCAGTCATTTTAAATTGTTTTAAAAGAAAATTGAATTAAAAAAATTTAACATTTTACAATATTACAGTAATTTTTATTACTGTATTTTTGATCAAATAAATGCAGCCTTGGTGAACATAAGATACTTCTTTCAAAAACATTTAAAAAATACCTACTGGCCCCAACCTGGACGACCTGGACGTCTCTGTGAGATGGTTGCAGTTCCATCTTTTTTAAATGTTTGTACCACTTTTGCTACAGTATTCTGACTGATAAGTAAAGCTTTGCTGATCTTCTTGTAGCCTTCACCTTTCTTGTGTAAATAAATTATTTTCTTTCTCAGGTCTTGTGACATTTCTCTTCCCATGTGGTGCCATTGCATTGACAGCATGAATGGGAAGGGTTTTCTTTAAAGTATGGGAAGGGGTTTTCTTTAAGTAACACTAGTCAAACGTCTCCTGTCACCAATGAATAATTAGACTCACCTGTGGTTGAATTCTGTTAAATTAGACATTTGTAGTCTAAAATTTAGCTTTGCTCCAGAGACTTTCAGTGGGGTGTACTCTAATTTTTGCATCACCCTAATTTGAGTAAAACTGAACAATTTGTTCTCTAAGTTATATTATTAACCTTACTTTTCATGTTATAAGTTAAACAGATGTTATATAAAACTTAGTCTTGTCAACATTTTGGAAAATGTTTTTGTGTTCATTGAGATATTGTTTAAAATGTTACTTTTCAAAGGGGGTGTACTCATTTACGCTGAGCACTGTACATACAATTTTTTCTATACATAAAACAATAGAAATCTCTTAATATGTGAAAATATACCAGAACAACAAAACAAAACATAATAAAATAAAATGAATGGGAGTACAGCATGTCACATTGCGGGCCACTATTTGAAGTTTTCTATATCCATGTTATTTATTATTATTATCAGATAGCTATCATTAGAACTCACATCCAGTAAAGCCATCTCAGGGTGGTCCTCTCCACACACCAGGAGCATCAGGTAGCGAGCGCGGTATAGTAATCGCAGAGCTGTCACTGACTGGCCCCCAGCAAAGCAATAAAGACCAAGGTGCTTCTACACAAAGGGGGAAACTACTTTAAATGTCCCTTTCGTATACTGACACCAACATAACTGTATGATACTACAGTAAACCAGAGTTAAAATTATTTGAATTAACAAAGATGTTTACTTACGTATTCCTGTATAGTGTTGGGATGCTCAATTCCCAGAACTCTCTCACTGATCAGCACAGCCCTCTGCTGGTGACTGAGGGCCTGACAGCATCAAATTCAAAGTTTCTTTCAAAATGTCATTTTCAAATGATTTATTTAGGCTCATCTGTCATTTTGGAACATGTGATACCTCAGCGTAGTCTCCGAGGATGTAGTGTATGCGTCCCAGTAACCGCAGACATATGCAGACATCCCGATGCAGAGCTCCGTAGACATTAGTGAAGAGACCCAGAGCCTGGCTTATTAACTCACAGCCCTCTTTCAGACAACCTAGTCATGCACAAATGAATAAAAATAAAAAGTTAGAGATTGATTTACTGTTAATTTTGTTTTGATATGCACTACTGTTCAAAGGTTTGGGGTCAGTAAATGTTTTTTATATTTGGAAACAAATAATTATTTAGCAAGGATGCTTTACATTGATCGAAAGTGACAGAAAAGACATTTACAATGTTACAAGATGTACTTTTGATTCAACAAATGTATCACATCCTCAGAAATAATAAGCAGTATAACTGATTCAGCATTGATAATACATGCGTCTTGCAATTAGCATTTTAAAATAATTTCTAAAGGACCATGTGACACTGAAGACTACAGACTGTAGTAGTCTACAGTAATGACTGTAGTAAGTTTTAATGAATTTAAAATTTAATTTAAGATATTTTAAAATATCTTAAAATTGAAAACAGTCGTTTTAAACTGTATAAATATTTCACAAAATCAAATAAACACAGCCTTGGTGGGAGTAAGAGACTTCTTACAAAAACATAAAATAGATAAACAAACAAACAAACAAATAAATAAACAACTTCAAACATCTGAACGCTAGTGTATATTCATATACATATGCATATACATGTATATCAACCGTCCTTGTGTTTTTTTTTCACTTGTTCTTTTGTATGTAAAGTGCATTGAGAAGCTAACTAAAATTATGTTTATTATTTTTAACAAATATATATTTAACATTTTGTTGATAAATTCTAATAATTGTTGCCACTTAAAAAATTGATAAAATAAAATAAAATATTTTAGGCTGATAAAGTTTGTCCCCTAGATTATTCCTATACCCAGAGTTACTCTGAATGCTCACCTTGCTGGACCCTAGACTGACCACAACACAGGAGATAAAGTGCATCACTGGACCTAGGGCTGATGTGCTTTACAACAGGGAAAATGTTAAGGATGTCCTCTTCAGTGAATACAGTTTTGTGCTCAGAATCAAAGTGATATTCTCTTAAAAGAATCTGAAGGAGAGAATGAGATGAATTAGCTATCAGAGTTAAAGAGATGCACAGGCACTGCCAAAACAAATCAGGTTAAATCATGTCTATTACAAACTGATATACCTGAATGCCAGTTTTGATGGCGATCTCTCTGAGCAGGGTGATCCTCTGCAGCCTGCATTTGTTCACAGCCTCCTCCACACTTCCACTGCCAGAAAGAGATGAGATCCCACTCGTATCACATCACACATCACATCACATCACATCACAGCACGGCACATCACGGCACGGCACGGCACGGCACGGCACGGCACATCACAGCACAGCACAGCACAGCACAGCACAGCACAGCATCAGCAGCACATCACACAGCAGCACATCACACGGCACAGCACATCACATCACAGCAGCACAGCACAGCAGCACATCACACATCAATCAGACATCACATCACAGCACAGCACAGCACAGCACAGCACAGCACAGCACAGCACAGCACAGTACAGTATCTATTTGTGTTCAGAGAACAGGACACTCACCAGGGCAGGCTGTAATGGTAGTACTCCTGAGCTTCAGCTTTGATGGCCCCCCAAAGGTCAGTCGGAGTGAGGTTGGACAAGGCGGTCACAGTGCCGCCCACGGACGCACGACTTCGCCTTCTCCGACTCCTGCGTCTAGAAGCTAACTTGTCGTTCTGCTGAATGACTCGGGCATCAGCAAAGGAGCTCAGGAAGCAGTTGAGGAAATGGCTGACAGAGGCAGACAAGGCAGATGGTTCTACAGCCTGAGGCAGAGAGACAACGGATTTTTGGCAAGTGTATCATAATGTACAACATTATATTAGTGATATCCCCACCAAGCATTATAAAAACCATAAGCAATTTCTGGACACTCACCAAAAGATATGTCTTAAACAGATGTTTTGCACATCTGGTGATCAGCTCACAGAGTGCAATTCTCTGAAAAAGGTTAAATTTCGTTTTACTTTTTCAAAAAGGTTTAATTTTTCTTTTGTTTTACTTTTTCAAATTTCATAATTTCGTTTTACTTTTTCAAATTTCATGCACATATTTTCTTTTGATTTTAATATTTTTTCACTTAAGTGTAAGATAAGTTAGTCTAGTGGTACAATTTTCATTAAGATTAAATTGTTATAGTTTTTTTTATTCTTATAATTCTATTACTTAATTTATGATTATATTTAATAATAGCAGTTTTATTTTAATTACAATTAATTTATTACATATATAACAATTATGTATTTATTATATTATAGTACGATAAATCTAAAACATATATAAATACTTGATTTATTAAAATAGTAAAAAAAAACATATATAAATACTTGATTTATTAAAATAGTTTTAAAAAACAATATCGCTCAACTATACTAGTTAAAAAAGTGAAATCATAATCAAGGACCCCTTTAACTACCCCAGAGATTTTAAAATAAATATTTTAATAATTATCACATTTTCGTGTTAACAGTTCTCTGACATTGTTTAATGGTCATATGGCATTCAGGTAAACATAAAAAAATTTTTTTAGAAAGTGTTTTAATTTGATTGTTATTTTTAAAATATGTATTTGAATTTTACATGATTTATGATTTAATTGGTTGTTAGCTTTTCATTAAACTCACAACCCCAGTTTGGGAAATCTTGATGTAATATAATGTTTAATACACTTCATGTTGTTAATTACAATCATTATGGCACAAGATTATCCTGTTTAAATCAATGTGATAAACGAGTTAGGACAAAAGTAATCAAAAAGTAGTCTGATTACATTACTTAATGTGTGACATAGTGGATTACGTTACTGACTACAATTTTTGTCATGCAATTTGAAATCAGTAAGGGACTACAATTTGTTAGTAATTACCAAGTCCTGTATGTATATATATATATAGTTGAATATTGTTAGCTGTTTGATGAATTGCTTTTGTCTGCTACATGTAATACAACTGCATGCACCACAACTGTTTGCAACACTGATATTAAAAAGTAATGTTTCTTGAGCAACTAATCAGCATATTAGAATGGAAAAATGCCTGTGAAATATTCAGCTTTGCTGTCACTAGAATACATTTCATTTTAAAATATATTAAAATAGAAAACAGTTATTTTTCATTTGTAATAATACTTCATATTACTCTCATTGCTGTATTTTTTTGTCATTTTGAATGGTAGTGTACATACAGTATACAGTATGTATAGATGTGTATGTTGCATTCAGAATTGACTGAACTGATTGATTGCATGAGTGAAATACACACTCACATAGACATGATCAAGTCTTTCCTTCTGCGGTATCTTCTCAATATACTCCAGCACAGTTCCCAGGTATCGGATGTTGATGCCATGCTGATGGAGAGCCTCTGTTAGTGTGACACCATCTGTAGGCATTGATGTGTGGTCAAGGCAACTCTTTGTCTACAGAGACACACAGTTAAAGATGTGATTCCTCTCATTCCACCCCAGGGTTAACACAAGGACAGACATCAGGGATAATCAGTTCAACCATTATAAAAAACAACTTACAAATGCAGGGATTTGATTGGAAAGTAGAAAGACTGCCGCATCCTTTAACTGCTGTTTCTGTTTCTGGATATCTTCAGTACTTTCCTTGGGAAAACGTACACCTGTTAAGTGAATGAAAATATTAGCAATGTTCACATTTAGCCATACATATATTTCTACTATTGTCTGCTGGTCCCAAAAACCTTACAGCGCACCTGCACAAAAGACGTTAGGGTTGAAATGTATGTCAAAAGTATCTCTGAGGGAGGAGAAGACATGCTTTATTGAAGACCCCTGCTGGATGTTATTCACTGGCACATTTTTTAGGCAATGGTGCTCTGCGTCCTGGTCTGGGAGTGTGACAGTAGTTGAGGGAAGCTGAGGACGTAGTAATTGGATCACTCTTTATCGCAGATGTGCCAACAGCTTTGGAGATTTCTCTGTCATGCTCAGTACTTTTGGAGACAGTCTCCATGAATATCTGGTATCTGATGACACAGACATACATATAAAAAGACTGTTTAGCTCAAAAACTCATATCAGATTATATCTGCATGACAGTTTTTTTTTCATTCTGTGCATTTGATTTGTTTTTACTGTTGCAACCGCTCCACCCAAAATTATTTTTGAATTATAATAAAAGCACTGAAACAATTCTGTAAATGTATTATTATTAGAGTATTTGTGTGAGTGAATCTCACAAACCTGTTACGAATCATATTTCACTACAAAAAACAAAAACTAAAATGGCCTAAAGATTTTGAATCTTGACACTGTTCTTGTGAAAATAAAGCAAATTGTCCTTAAAATTCAGTCAAAAATCATTACTTTAATGCATTTATTTTATTTATCAAATTTTTAAATTTGCTATAATCAATTATCATTAAATTGAAATGTTTACTGATTAACATACATTACTGCAATAAAGTAACCTTTTTACTGTATTACAGATAAAACAATACATCATATAATTTATTTTGTATTAAATATTAGATTTTTATTTTTTTAAATTCTATTTAAATATTTTATTTTAAATATATATATCTTGTATTCAAATCAGTATCTATCGATTTACAATTAAATGCTATAAATAATTTATTAAATTCTAAACAGATTTGAATTCAATGTTCATATATATACACTCACTGGCCACTTTATTAGGTACACATGTTAAATTGCTTGGTAACACAGATTGCTAATCAGCCAATCACATGGCAGCAACTCAATGCTTTTAGGCATCTAGATGTGGTGAAGACGACTTGCTGAAGTTCAAACCGAGCATCAGAATGGGGAAGAAAGGGGATTTAAGTGACTTTGAACGTGGAATGGTTGTTGGTGCCAGACGGGCTGGTCTGAGTATTTCAAAAACTGCTGATCTACTGGGATTTTCACACACAACCATCTCTAGGGTTTACAGAGAATGGTCCGAAAAAGAAAAAATATCCAGTGAGCGGCAGTTGTGTGGATGAAAATGCCTTGTTGATGTCAGAGGTCAGAGGAGAATGGGCAAACTGGCTAGAGATGATAGAAAGGCAACAGTAACTCAAATAACCACTCGTTACAACCAAGATATGCAGAATACCATCTCTGAACGCACAACACGTCGAACCCAGAAGCAGATGGGCTACAGCAGCAGAAGACCACACCGGGTGCCGCTCCTGTCAGCTAAGAACAGGAAACGGAGGCTACAATTCGCACAGGCTCGCCGAAATTGGACAATAGAAGACTGGAAAAACGTTGCCTGGTCTGATGAGTCTCGATTTCTGCTGCGACAATCAGATGGTTGGGTCAGAATTTGGCATAAAGAACATGAAAGCATGGATCCATCCTGCCTTGTCTCAACGGTTCAGGCTGGAGGTGGTGGTGTAATGGTGTGGGGGATATTTTCTTGGCACACTTAGTACCAATTGAGAATAGTTTAAACGCCACAGCCGACTTGAGTATTGTTGCTGATCATGTCCATCCCTTTATGACTATAGTGTACCCATCTTCTGATGGCTACTTCCAGCAGTATAATGCACCATGTCACAAAGCTCAAATCATCTCAGACTGGTTTCTTGAACATGACAATAAGTTTACTTTACTCATATGGCCTCCACAGTCACCAGATCTCAAACCAATAGATCACCTTTGGGATGTGGTGGAACGGGAGATTCGCATCATGGATGTGCAGCCGACATATCTGCAGCAACTGCGTGATGCTATCATGTCAATATGGACCAACATCTCTGAGGAATGTTTTCAAAACCTTGTTGAATCTATGCCACAAATAATTAAGGCAGTTCTGAAGGCAAAAGGGGGTCCAACCCGGTACTAGCAAGGTGTACACATCAACTGGTCACTGGGGTTCCCCAGGGATCGGTTCTTGGACCTCTCCTTTTCTCCACATACACTACATCGCTGGCTCCCATCATACAGGCACATGGCTTCTCCTACCATTTCTACGCTGATGACACACAGCTCTATCTCTCATTTCGACCAGATGATCCAACGGTAGCTGCACGGATCTCAGGCTGCTTGGCAGACATCTCAGCATGGATGAAAGAACACCATCTACAGCTCAACCTGGCAAAGACTGAGCTTCTTGTCTTCCCTGCAACTCCAACTCTACAGCATGATTTCACGATTCAGTTAGGTTCATCAACAATTACCCCATCAGCTTCGGTCAGAAATCTTGGTGTAATCTTCGATGACCAGCTGACCTTCAAAGAGCACATTGCAAAGAATGCTCGATCTTGCAGGTTTGCACTACACAACATCAGAAAGATCAGGCCCTTTCTGACAGAGCATGCTGCACAACTTCTTGTCCAGGCCCTTGTCATTTCTAGACTGGACTACTGCAATGCTCTTCTAGCTGGACTTCCATCAAACACAATCAAACCTCTACAAATGATTCAGAATGCAGCGGCACGACTGGTCTTCAACGAGCCCAAAAGAGCCCATGTTACACCATGTCTCCTTGCACTGGCTACCAGTTGCAGCTCGCATCCAGTTCAAGACACTGATGCTTGCATATAGAAAAACCACAGGCTCAGCTCCCACATACTTCCACTCACTATTACGAATTTACATCCCCTCAGAAGTCATCTGCTGAGAAGTGAGCGATCACAGAGAGGCTATCACAGAGAGCTCAAAATTCTCCAGACATTCTCGTTCCAGTTCCTGGCTTGGTGGAATGATCTTCCCACCCCCATCCGGAATGCTGGATCCCTGTCAATTTTCAAGCAACAACTGAAAACTCATCTCTTTCAACTCTACTTGACTTCATCATAAAATAAAAAAATTCTTTCACTTTTTCAAAATCTTCATCTTTCTCTTTCTTTCCTTCCCTTGCTAGCTTGTACTTATTTGAACAATGCCTGAGACTTGGTGTTATTGGCACTTCCTCTGTATGTTTGCCTCTTCAAGATTAATCGCTTTATGTACTCCCCAATTGTAAGTCGCTTTGGATAAAAGCGTCTGCTAAATGACTAAATGTAAATGTGTACCTAATAAAGTGGCCAGTGAGCGTATATATATATATATATATATATATACTGTATATACAGAGAGAGAGAGAGAGAGAGAGAGAGAGCAAAGAGAAGTGGAGAAATGTGTAAAATATTAAAATAGACTTCATTTTCTGTATGTAAATGTTATTGTTTGTTTTGTTTTTTTATTTAGATTTTAGGGCAAAATATGATATTTTTTATAACATATTTTTTAAATATGTTTTATGCGATTCACCCATATATTGATCATAAGACAGGTGAATATAATTACCTGTGCTCCACAAAGGCGTCGATGAGCTCCTGTCTCAGGCAGACCAGGCGATGAGGATGTAACTTTGGAAAGCCTAGTTGTTGACACGCATGATTTAAATCCTCTCCTTCTACAGGAAGGAAGTTGAGGTCGGGTGGGAAGGTAAAAAGTAGATCCAGGATGTAGCGCCGTCCATCATTACCCACAATGCCCTTGTGCTCCACAGAGGAGCACAACTCTACTGCTGCATCATCTCTGTTTAGCACTAGGTGGCGCTGCACTCTCAGCTTCTTACTGGGTTTGTCAAGCAGCTCTAGATACCTTCACAGAGTATGAAATATTGTGGTTACATTTACATATTAATTTTTTATGTAATTTCTAACACATTGTTAAAATAAAAATCCTTCTACCTGTTATCAGACACAACAGTCTTGCCAAAGTCAATGGAGCCATAGACGACACTCTGTTCTTGGTCACGCTCAAGAATCCCCGGCACGATAGTTTGGGCAGTGACGCGGTAGCCACGGTAATCGATCACTACAGTGCCAATCAGGTAGAGGCCTTCCTGATCCACTGCCCAATAAGCTCTCACACCATTCAGGTCGAGAAGAGGGGCGGAGTGGGCCGCAGCCTCACCTCCCAGATCTTTGTACTGGTCCCGCACATCGAAGCCTAAACTGAAGAAAATGTTGTTCCAGATGAACATCTGTTGTCGTGGTTCTTCACTAGGGTTGATAGGCATCACGTTACCATCTACCACTGCCATGGCTCCTCGAGTGGCAGTGCTCACAAAATCACTGTTAGCCTAAAAATTCAGTAAACTGTGGTCATTATTGGTCTAGATTTTAGATACAGCCTAAACAGACGTCAAGAACAGACAATACAGTTTAGGTTTTTCAGAAGTCAGATTTGTTTTTTGGGTTCTGCTGGGTTGGTTAGTTTTCTAAGGCATGTTTACACCTGTTTTTCAATGATTCGATCACAAGTGGACAACGCTAAATACAGGTGTAAACGGGGTATAAAACGTTTTGAGCTTGAACACTTTGAACCACTTTTAATTCCAACATTTATGATGCATGGTAAGACCAGATGTAAATGGCAATGCGTCTCAGCTATGCACCTTAATACAATGTATAAACAAGGCCTAAAAAACTAGAAAATATAAGTAACTTTTGTGACTGTAAAAGTAATTTGTGTAATTTTTAAAGCATTTTTTTGTTCTAAATTGCACACAACTTATAAGTGGTAAAGATACCTTAAAAACAGCTCGGTCCCTCATAAGACGATCAGTCACGGTTTTCCTTGGAAGCTCTCTTGTGGTCTGAAGCTCTTCATTCCAGTCCCGGGCCTTTGTTCAACACAGAGGAATTGATTAAAATCTATTCATGTAACTGGCTTGTGTGCTGACTTTCAACATGTTTACCTGAGCAGGCATGTGTTCTTCATAACCCAGGCAGAAGGAGCTGACATCCTCCGCTCGAGCACAGTCCATTGTGTGGTCAAGCGCTGGAGCAGTCCAGCTAAACACCTGGAAAGGTGTAGCAATCATTTCAAAGGGGTGTGTGGACCCTCTAAAATAAGAGAGATGTTAGAGTTCAATATTTTTTTAAGTACAATTTTTACAACTATAATTTTATTCAGATCAGTACATATTTTGCAGGTCTTAAGTTGCTGGGGTATATTTGTAGCAATAGCCAAAAATACATTGTATGGGTCAAAATGATTTATTTTTCTTTTATGCCAAAAATAATTAAGACATTAATTAAAGATCATGTTCCATGAAGATATTTTGTCAATTTCCCACCATAAATATATCAAAACTTAATTTTGTATTAGTAATATGCATTGCTAAGAACTTAATTTGGGCAATTTTAAAGGCAATTTTCTCAATATTTAGATTTTTTTGCACCCTCAGATTCCAGATTTTCAAATAGTTGCATCTCGGCCAAATATTGTTTCTATCCTAACAAACCTTATTTATTAACTTATTTATGCAGCTTCAGATGATGAATATCATCTCAAATGTCTAAATTGAATCTCAATTATTTACTATGATTATCTAGTAGGATTTTAATAATCTCATCGCTATGATAAGGTTTTACTGATTTTCAGAAAAATAAAAACGATACATTGTTTGTATTATATATTATATTTGTTCTTATGTATTTAAATATGGCAACAAATATAAAAGGACTATAATGCAAAAAATACCACTGAAGAATGTTAGATAGTAGCTAGAAATTGTGGCTTTTAATTGAGTAAAATATAGGTGCAGTACCCATGCTTTAGCTCAGTTTTTTGGTACTCTTTTACTCCTTGTAAGAACCGGCATACCTCCTTTTCAGCAAGGCACTGAAGTTCTTCTTAAAAACTGGACTGATGTGACCAAGGAGATCCAGCAGAGCGTGACTGAGGACACTAGAATTGGCTGGTTTTGGATTAAAGCTGTAAGTTGTAGACCTAAGTAAACCAGAGTTTTAAAAATAAATTTCTATTGGTCTTTTTGAGGGACAGGACAATTTAGAAGACAACTGTACTCGCTAACTCACTGATTTACGTAGAACCCACGAGTTGATGCCTGTTATACTGAAGTGTCTGTCTTCCATGGTTACCACATTAATATACATGAGGTCTCCATGCATCTTTCTGTTTCCAGGAGGGGGGTTCCAGCTACTCATGGTCAGAACCTTCAAGCACTCTGAGGACTGTTAAAAAGATGAACAACAACATATCATCCTTAACCCAGAAATAAACTATATGACCTTCTAGCACAACTTTAACACTATTACTGTCACAGATCATTTAATTCGTATACCTTCCCAAAATGTGTGTGAGGTAGCAGGGGTGCCAGCAGATGCTCTTTAGAACCTGGAAGGATATGATCTGGAGGGCTGCAGCTCATCTGTTTCAATCCATTACCTCTTCGCTTCGGTTTGCTGTTCTCTGGAAATTAAATTTAATTAAAATATTATGAAGCCACCATACTTGTATTGCATACTGACTTGCAATGTGGATGTGTCTTCGTAATATGAATGTACTTTTTTATATACATCAAATACTACCCAAACAAGCTCTAATATTTTATAATAAATCCGGTTATTCATTTATAGGTCTGCTGTTATATCTACTGAATAAGGTTATTTTAACCAAACTTTTAAGCCTGATATCTTACCTATTGTATTTTATCCTAAGACTGGTATCTCACCTTCCAGACATTCTTCTGTGACACAACTGAGAAAGGACGGTGAGCAGCCCTCCACTCCATTATAACCATCAGTAAGGTCCAGGCTCTTTAAAAGGTCTCTGATGTGGCGTAAATGGATATGCACTTCTCGAACAGTGTATGGCTCTTGGTCATATTTCAAGGGGGAGCAAGAACAGAAATTTGAGGCAGTTAATAGTGCTAATGGTATGTATGCCTAAATTTAAGTTCTCTTTCAAGCATATGTTTCGGTTTCTCACTATGGGATACGCCCCTTCCCCTTATTCCTAGAAGTCCAATTCCATCTAAAATTTAAGATTTCGACCATTTTACTTTTAGGTGAAGTTTTATAGCTTAGTTGGTCAACTATGATGATGTGAATCTGATTTAGGGCCAGATTTACTAACAGTTTACACCAACACAAACCCTCTTTTGGCAAAAAAAAAACTACTAACAGAATTTAGAGATGAAAAGGTTTGGACAGTTATTTTTTTGGCTGACCTTAGTGTATGTATGCATTTGAAGGAATTTCCCTTTCAGACACAAAATTTGTGGGAGGAGAGTATTTACATTTCGTCATTGAGCAGACGCTTTTATCCAAAGCGACTTACAAATGAGGACATTAGAAGCAATCAAAACCAACAAAAGAGCAATAAAACTCAAGTGCAATGGCAAGTCTTGGTTAGCCTAACGCAGGTTTTTTTTTTTTTTTGAAAACGAGTAGATAGAATATAGAAAAAAGAAACCTTTTTTTTAAGAAACAAGTAGAATAGAAATCCTAGCTTTTCAAGAAAAGCTAGCAGTTAGAGAATAAATATGCAATTGATAGAGGGTCAAGTGTGTGTGGTTATTTTTAAATAAAAAGAAGACAGATAGATAAAAATAATTAGAACAGAGAGTGCTAGAATAAGAGGGTCAAATAAAGATGGAAGAGATGTGTTTTAGCCGGTTCTTGAAGATGGCTAAGGATTCAGCTATTTAAAGAGATAGTTCACCCAAAAATGAAAATTCTGACATCATTTATTCACTCTCCACTTGTTCCAAACCTGTATGAGTTGCTTTCTTCTGTTGAACACAAAAGACCATATCTTGTAGAATGTTGGTAACCAAACAGTTGACAGTAGCCGTTGAATTCCACAGTATTTTTCCATAATATAGAAGTCTATGGCTACCATCAACTGTTTTACTAAAGTTTGCACTAGTCAATTTACTGGAATTTGCAGCATTATTTAAAGGGATAGTTCACCCCCCCAAAAAATGAAAATTCTGTCATTAATTACTCACCCTCATGTTGTTCCAAACCAATAAGACCTTCGTTCATCTTCGGAACACAAATTAAGATGTTTTTGATGAAATCCAAGAGCTTTCTGACCCTCAATAGACAGCAAGGGTCCTACCATGATCAAGGCAAAGAAAGGTAGTAAGGACATTGATAAAATAGTCGATGTGACCATCAGTGGTCCAACCGTAACTTTATGAAGCTACAGAAAACTTTTTGTGTGCAAAGAAAACAAAGATAATGTCAGAGAGCTCTTGGATTTCATCAAGAATATCTTAATTTGTGTTCCGAAGATGAACGAAGGTCTTATTGGTTTGGGACGACATAACGGTGAGTGATTAATGACATAATTTTGATTTTTGGGTGCCTTTAATACCCCCCAAAAAATATCTTAACTCATTTTGCGCTTGACATAACATTACCAGTTGTTAATTTGCGCTGCTCTTGGTAAATTGCATTGGTCGTTATGAAAATGAGTTGGCTGCATCTCATGCTAATTTACACTGTTTTGTAAATTTGGCCCTTAATCAGGTAAATGGTGTGGCCTTACCCTCCACAACCCTCAGAATGGAGCCCTCCTGAAGACCTGGTATAGATCTAAGGTGGGTAAAGCTGTCAAGATTAACTCCATTGAGCTGCAGGGAGAAGCAGGTACAACGACAGGTCTCCTCCCGGTCCATCAACACTTGCTTAATTTCCTGCACCATCGCTAAAGGTGACACCTTGAGCCCAATATAAGCAGACAGATAAATAGATAACACATATCTACACATACAGAAAGCGGCTTCGTTTGAATTAGGCTTTCCCATAAGTGACAAGCCTTTACCTGGAAGTCAGTGGGTTCTGTTCCAGGCACCTGGATCTTCACCGTGAACCCTGCTTCCTCAGATGGGCCCATGTCTGGAACAGCAGGAAGCTCTTGTTTTTTGTTGTCGCTCTCAGCTTGTTCTGTCAGGTTGTCTGCTGGGGTGTCTAGCACATGGCCACTGGATATGGTGTCAGGGCTGGGTGCTTGTATTTTGGAAAAGAGAAGAATACAAATCACAAGCAGATTACAAAAGAGTTATGAAAGGTTTGGGATGAACTAAGGCCTACCTTGAAATATTCACTCATTTTTATCAGGATTACAATACAAATACTTAAAAGACATGTTATATATTTGTTTAGATTGTATTTATTATTATATATTATTGTTTAGCCAATAATTATTTTCCTGTTATGGCTGACCAATAATACAATTCTATACGATTTGTTTCTAAAAACAACAACAAAAACTAAATAATTAAAATATTAAACACTATAATGTACTGTTTTAAATACTGGCATAACAACACCATATTGTCCAGAATGAAAACTGTATATTTATTAGGGGATTTGCTGAGGATTACATTGTTATTCAATTAATATTAATACTCAACTAATTACAAATGTTATTAAAGATTAACCTTAAGTAAGCATTAAATAAATCTTAATGTAAAAATAGAGAAAATGAGCATACACAATTAAATATCCAATATTTCCAATACTGATCATTAAAAAAACTGTTATATTACTGTATACTGTGCACCCCTAGATATAATACACACCTGTAATGTTCGGAGTGGCCAGGAACAGTTTATCAACCACAAAAAGTGTAAAGCGTTCAGTCTGATCCTCTCTTTGTTCTACCTGTGCCACAGCGAGAGTTGCATGCACAGAATCCAGCAGTGATAACCCTGTGCTCTGCTTTAGTGCTTCCAGGTCCCACTGCATCTGTTCTACTTCCTTCTTTTTCCACATCATATTCTGGTCCATTTGTGACAGACTTTGCTCCATCTCATGTAACTCATGCTTCATCAGCCCAGAGCACATGTCTGTAATGTCTGGTGGCTCTACATGAGATATTTTCTTCTCCATACATAGAAGAAGCTCTGTAGATGTAGTAGCATTCTTATTAGCATGCTCTCTCTTTATAATATCCATCTCTAGTGTCTCATAAGTCTGTGCATTTTGCCCTGGGTCTGGTTTTGTGAGTGCATCTGGATCTTTAAAGTCATCTGGTTGTGCTCTGATTTCCAAGGTTTGTGCTTCCAAGGTTTGCGTCTTCTGAAGCAAAGGACATTCACTTGTAATGCCATAACGCAGGTTGCATCTTCATTGCATCAAGAGGTGTTTGTGCTGCACTGTTTGGTTCATTCAGTAGTTTCTTGTCCTGTTTCTTTTTGGTGTGTATCACATTTACTTTTAATTGCTCCATAGGTTCTTCCGTTCAATGAACTGCTCTGTTCGAGTCCAACCATCTTCTCTCTGACTCGCGTCAATTTCACTTTGTGAGGCATCCAGTGAAGATGCAGCAAGCACAGGAATGATAACAGGACCAGAAAATGAATTTTGACTTACCGTAATATCTGCAAATAGTCCCATCCCATGAGATGTACAAGTGTCTGCTTCTAGTCCATGAGTGCATATTCGGTTTTGAGCAGCAGGTATCTGGTACAGGGACGACAGAAGGGGCCATTCATCCTTTGTGGAGCATAATTGATTTATGCCTGTAATGTTTGTGCTTGGCGGCTCCACTAGCTCTCTAGTTCTCTCTCCTCCATTTCGTAGATTGCTTTCATAAACTCCTTCGTCCGTTCTGACATCTTGTGCTTCCCCCCTCGTTGCCAACAAGAGCTCCAAAGGCTGAATCGAGTCCCCTCTGACCTGAAGGTTGCTGCTAAGTATGATGTCTGGGAACAGGAGATGATCTTGGTTCAGAACAGGAGAGGCTAGTAGGTCAGCTGAGGTTCTTGAAGGAGAAAGACTTTCTATATCACTATTCTCCTGGGACAGCAGCAGAAACTGTTCCTCGGTCTGGTTCCCAACTCCCTTGGTATTAACAAACTCGGACACCTTACGGCAACAGTAAAGTATGTTCCCCATATTGTCCACTTGTTTACAAAAGAACTGTAATTTTGCAGCCCAAGAAACAAAGCCCACAGTGAGTCAGCTAATAAGAGCTCATTTGGTTTTAAACGACCTTGGCTGCTAGAAAAACATTGCTTTGTTGGTAAATCTTTAGGACAAGCCTGACAGACAGTTGACATACCCAATTACCAAGTCTGGCATCTAGCAACTCTGCAATAGCTTAAACATGTTCAAGACAGCAAATACAGTAAAGACATTCAATTTTTTTGCATGCCAGAAATTACCGAAAGGATGATAGATGAATTGACTGACTGGGTGATAGTAGCCTATCTCCAATAAATTGATGTACCTAAAAAAGTTAACAGCAGAAGATCAGAAACATTGCATAGATTAAAATAAAATGGCTGATTTAAAAAATACACGTTTTACTGTGTAATTGAAACGAATGGATTAATAAGTAATATTAAACATGCAAGCATCTTCTCACAGTTAGGCTATGTTCCTTCTTAAATGTGCCCGCTGTCCATCTGCCCCATAAATCTCTATAGAATCACAGGTAAGCAGAATAGATCGTCCCAAGCAGAGGTGTCCCTCTCTCCACAAAACGCAACACAATTCTATAGAGTCTTTTCCTCTGCCCTTCATCCTGTGTCTCATGAACCACTCCATCTCCCCCCACACATTTTCTATTCCCGGGGGGAGGCGTTGACGTGTACTTCCCCGCACCCCATTCCTCTTCCAGAGAAATCGCAACTCATTTCTTCAGTTTCACTGAACAAAAAAGCACATGACATGCCTTCTTGAATCCAAGCCAGATCATAAATTCTCTCAGGAGTCTGTATGATCTGCGCGTGTGGAGTGCATTGCTCGGTGATGCACCTCTCTTCTGTCCGCTCTGAATCAGCTGCTGGCTCGAGCGGTCGCTATGACATAGTGCTGCAGTACCGGAGGAATGAGCAGGACCTGTTTTAAAAAGCTACAATAGTCGGAGAAGTGGAAGGAACGGAGCACCTTAAGAATACTAAACGAGCAGAAGTAGTAAACATCATGTTTGTTGTAAGATTATCGATCTTCTCCTTGTCTGTTTCTGTTTGTCTTCTCCTACGCAACCTTATTTGCGGTTAGAAGCTCACCTTTACTCGCTGCGCATGCGCGTATGCTAGCTACTAACTTTGGCTAAACCGTCCTTTTCGATCCGAATGACATGATACGGCCATTTAGATATCTTATGGAATTAATAATATATTAAAATTTTATAGAAACCAAAATAAATATATGCATATTAACATATAAATTCCAAAGAACTAAAAATATGAATATGCTCGAGGTCAAGCTCGTTAGGTGAACACTGCAATATTTTGAGGCTATACAAGCAATAGTTGAGTTGTCCTTTAATGGCAATGAAAAACTTACAAAATAGAGGAGCGGCCACAGATTTAGCGGTTTTTAGTTTTGAAATAGATTCAATTGGAACGTTTGTCACGTGACATATCCATGTTCTCTTTATTTGATCAAAAAAGAAAGTTTCTTTAAAATACACAGTATTACTAAACTATATAAAACACTATCAGTATTAAAGTCAGTCTTTTAAGGCCCTCCTTCCAACCGCTATAACATCGGGAATCTGGTGGTGAGTTTGACACATTTTTATAATTTAGAGTAATTATTGACCTTGACACGTCAATTCTGTGACAACTAGTTCTTATCCTGTTATCAACCAATTTCACTAAATAGAACTTCTTCAAATCTTACATCAAGAATTAAGATTGAGGTTTCTGTAATACAGCCCCATGAAAAGCATTTGATGCATCTGATAGCCTACATGTATTAATGTAATAAAAATTATTTCACTTACATTTTTTATGGCTCTTCTGTAATTCTGTGGTGCTAATTATTATTGTTCGATTCATTTTCATGTAGCAACAATATTTAGTAAATAGGTAAGTATTAGAACCTCTATCATTAATTATGATAAGTTGTTGTACTAATTTTAAAAGATATATTGCTTTTGCCAGAATTGGATCTTTCTAAGTTTATATAACATTCTGTAATATTCTAGTGCTTTCTGGAACATTCCAAAACATTTTGTAACCAGTCATAAAAGACAAAAACCAACGTATACTTCTGAAGTTTTGGACAAATTTTTGGTAACTATTTATGTTAATTTGTTGTAATTTCAGTATTATGCATACCGTGTTATTTTTGTGCATGAGTAATAACAGATTAGCTTGTATAAATTGCCAACATATTTAATTTTCATATTCAGCATGTCAAACTCGATAAAGAAACATTACAAATAAAAGTGAAACAAAACTTGTATAAAAATGTGTTTCACAGTGTAATGTGGTTATTTATTTTTTGCTATAAGATTCCTTGATACATTGTATTTATTTATTTTCAGTTTTATCGCCTTTTTGTTTTTGTCCCAGTACTCAAAAATCAGTGAACATACTTTCAGGGAACTTTATAAATATGTACATAAACAGAAGAAGAACAACAAATACAAAGCATTTTTGTAGTACTTAATAAATAAACCATGTTTCACTTCATATATATTCAATACATCATAAAGCTCTTTTCCAAAAGAGACAGAGAGACCAAAAACACAAAAGCAATACAATACACCTGCTTACCTGCATCTGCTGTTCTTCTAAAGTGTGTCTAATGTGACCTGAATAATTCACTTCATTGACACAAATGATTACTGCATGGAAAGTGAAAACTCGTTTATAGAGTGTTCTGAATTCAACAAAGAAGACACGTTTCAAAAAGGGATATCACAATGTAGGTTTCAGGTGCTCTGTAACTCAAAGTTACTCTGTAACTGTCCTTACATCTTTGAATCATTCAAACCAGGACATTTCTAGAATGCAATAGTCAGGTTCTGGAAGTCAAAATCCCATTCACTTTCTCATAGGGAAATGGATTTTCAACAATAACATGAACCTTTAAATACAGACCTACTTTGAGCTATGAGGTTGCTAATCGATGGTATATGTTTTTGTTGAAGCCACCAGCCCACATTGTTTTATATATATATATATATATTTTTTTTTTTTCAATTGCAGAATTCCTGGTGAAAAACTACATTTCCTATGAGTCTACATTTAGAGAATCATAGTCCACCAATCAGAGAATTGCAACAAGCCCAATCCCATACTGTGAATGATGCAGTGTTTTCTGCATCATTTTTTATTTTGATTAAGACATTTTGCAATGCCTCATGAGAATACTTTTCTTTCACTTTTGTATCATTGTTTTTGTCTGATTTTCAAACACTTTCTTTGCTTCAAAATCAAAGTTCATAATGTTTGTTATTCACCTCAAAGTCGGTTGGTTTGGCTCATGGCTTTTATCTCTTAAACAAAGACTTTTTAAAGATGCAGTATGTGATCTTGACAGCAAGCAGTTGAAATGAGTACTGCGGTCCAAATTCAAAATATCGCAGGTTGCCAGATTGAGGACACGCAACAGAAATAAGTACAATTGACAATGAAGGGCAATGAGCCTTAAGGCCCGTTCGCACCAAGGACGATAGCTCTAAAGATATAATTCAAAAAATCGTTCTCAATATTAAAGAATAGCAGAGTTCACACCACAGCTTTAACGATAAAGGCACAGAAAAACGATGGAATCATTGGAATCACTTCCAGAACAACTTTTTTCAGCTGATGAATGATAAAATCATTGACACCCAATCAGAATCCATCCTACTATAACAAGCTCGCGAATTTAAAGCGGCCGACACGCGTGTGCTTAGAATAAACTGACTATTAGAGTCCGCTTGTGTGCTCGCTTCCATGGCTGCCATACTGCTAAGTTTTCTGCTAACTGGCAACCTGGTGTGTCGAAATACTATTGGGTAAATTGGCAGTGGGTGGAATCACACAGACCAAAACAAAAACCGACATTCTGACACGGAACACACATTTCAAAGCAGAATAACTGGATGTAGCATTGTTTTTGGAGAAACAAGTATGTGAACTTAGGATTTTTCCTACATACCTGCAAACGTATTATGGCATTTTTAAAAGAAACTCTATAGGAAAAATGAATTGGAAAAATCCCCCCAGAACCAAGGCCATTGAATAAAAGGCACTCCTTCCCTCTATAACTCAGTTGTCTCTGGTCCAATGTCCTCCCTCAGTCGTCGGTCTCTAAATCTACCTATTCGAGCTCCTGGCATCCTTGAAAGGCCACCTTCTCTCCAGTGACCTCCAAGTGACCTGTGCAAGGGGAGGAGCCTATGTCTGAAAGGATAAAGGAAAAGGGTGGGGTCGGGCATGGGGCGCGCCTCTTCAGGCCCCAGCACCCTCTCGCGGGGCACACATTCCCTCACTCTTTCTGATCTCCGCACCCTTCCAGAAGCCCGGCTTTGACGTGGACTTTCCGCTGTTACTGGAGATGTCCATGGAGAATTTGCAGTCAATTCTGACTCCTGTGTAAAGGTAAAAGAATAAGACTGATTCATGCCTCAGATTGTGAGTGAATCCAGCAGTAGTGCCTCCTACCTGCATGGTGCCTCCTTCATCCTTTTCTTCTTCATCCTCTTCCTCGTAGTCTTCTGTCTGGTGATACAGTCGAAAGTGTGCTGAATGCAGTTGAAAGGAGAGCTGAGCAGCCAGATCAGTCTGCTTGCGGAGGTCACGACTCAGCGTTGTAATCTTATGACTGCGTCGTTTTAGCTCATCCAGGAATCGCCGCTCTTCATCTCGAAGTCGAACCTGCAGTGCGCTCGCAAGTGCCCCCTTTTTCCGTAGCTCCACATGCAGCTCCACCAGTGTGCTTTCCTGCTCAGCCAGATGCTGCTCTGTCTCCAGTAATTTTGCCTGCAGAAGCTCTTCCTCCAGTTCGATATCTGTAAAAACATGTAGTTGAGGGAACATGTGGGAATGACTGGAATCTTGTGATATCTGATACTCACCTGCTCGGCTTCTTACTGGTGTTTTTTCACTTAGTTCACAACTCAGCTCTGTAACGATAAACACACAGAGAGGAGTTAACAGACATGAGAGTGCCATTAAAGTATCTTTTAGGCCAGGGTTTTCTGATGCTAATGTGACAATCCTGTTGCGAATGACCCCTTCCTATAGTATATAAATGCAGCTATATATTTTCTATGTAAAAATTATTGGCTTTTATATTGTGATTGCACTACAAATGTTCAAGTTTCAACATATTTTATTAATATATATATATTAGCTTTGACTGCCCTGAAAAATAAATTTCATTATATACTGTATATATTTATTAAAAACAATTCTTAACTTCACAGACCACTGTTTAAGTCAGTGTAATCGATTAAGTTTTTATTTGAAATACAATGTCTGAGTTAAGCATACATCACATTTTCCCTTCTGTCCTAATGAATGAAAACGTAAAGAAATATATTTTGAAAATATCAAAATTCTTCAAAATGTGCTGTAGAAAGTCATACAGGTTTGGAACGAAATGAGGGTAAGTAAAAATAATTATCATTTGTAGGTGATTTATTAAATGTTCTATATGAAGCTGCTTTAAAATAATGTGAAAATATGTGAAAATCACTATAAATAAAATCTACTTGATCTACTTTGACTTAAAATAGACAAAAAAGCTTCAAAAAGCAACAAAGCTTCACTTTCTTATGAAATCATAGTTGATTAAGTGCAAAGTTCTGTATTAGGTTTTATGATTTCTATATTTGAGTTCAGAATGGAGAATCTATGGAATGCAGATGAGTGACAGACCATTGCATCGTTTCTTCAGGTTGCGGATCTCTAGCCGTAGACCGCTCAGGAGGATCTGGTGTTCCTGCTGCAAAAATGCTGCATTACGCTCAACGCTCTCCACCTGTTGGGTAAGTGTGGATCTATCCATGGAAGGCTCCTAGATTTTGGCGGGTTACAGCACCTGTTTACAATAAAAGTTCAAATTGTTCAGTTTGTCAACAAAGTAAACAATTTATTTACTTAGGCCTAACAATTCATTCAAGGTTGAAGCACACTCGCTAGAGATAGCGAGGAGATGCATTAAAAATCAAGCCCCAGCCTTTTTTCTTGTTTAATATTCTATGTTCCTGTGGCTCAGTGGTAGAGCATTGCGTTAGCAGAGCAAAAGGTCATGGGTTCATTTCCCAGGGAACACACATACTGACAAAAAAATGTATAACCTGAATGCATTGTAAGTCGCTTTGGATAAAAGCGTCTGCTAAATGCATAAATATAAATATAATATAGAGTTTTTGCCCACTTTTTCAGCGGACTTGGGGCAAAAATGCCATCAAAATGGACAAAAATTCCACTCAAATTTAAGATAAAGGGCAAAAAAATTCCACGGCACAATTAAAATAAATCTATTATGGCTGTCATGATTAAAGTATAGATCTGCTCACGTTGCATCAGATTTATTTTACAAATGTTTTGCAGTGTTAAGCATTATAACATCAAGCAAGTTTCTGAACGCTTAAGTAATGTTCAGTGCTTGCCTGCATTGACTGAATTCTGCACTCTTGCGTATTCTGTCATTAAAAACAACAAAGTGCATAAATAAAATTAATTTCACAGTGTAGACAGCTTCTGCGATTTTGAGAGTGCTTACTTATGCTGGACTGAAGTCAATGATGCAAAATAATCATTGCTCACTTTCCTAATGTAATTTATTCACTATTTAAAAATATATATATGCTGCTATAAAGTCTTGATATACTAAAGCGTAAAAAAAAACAAAATAAAAAAAATCATAAACGCTTCTTAGTTTTTGTTTTTTAGCCAGAATAAGCCATTCCCTCAAACACTAAAATGTTTGTACAGGTGCATCTCAATAAATTAGAATGTCATGGAAAAGTTCATTTATTTCAGTAATTCAACTCAAATTGTGAAACTTGTGTATTAAATAAATTCAATGCACACAGACTGAAGTAGTTTAAGTCTTTGGTTCTTTTAATTGTGATGATTTTGGCTCACATTTAACAAAAACATAAATAATTATGTAATTAATTTATATTTTTATAATAATGTGTATGTAATGTAGGCTTTTTACATTGTTGTGTAAATACATGTATGCCACATCTGAGCAGCATTAGACAGCTTGTACAGGTAAAGATAAATGCCATATCAGGTGTTTCAGTTCTTTGCAGTGTAAAGATGGCTGTTATTGATGTCGACAGAATTGTATTGGCAATAGTCTACTCTATGGTATTCTATTCTTATTGATTGAAGAAACTGGTTAAATTTAAGTATTTAACATAAAAGACAAAACGGATACATTTATTGAGGTAATTATAAAATATCCCCTTATGAGTGTTAAAAAATCAATTCCTACAAAAAGCAGTGCAAATGACACAACTGAATTAAAAACGATGGAGAAATATAAAAGTACAACACATATTTTATCAATTTGAGAGCATAGGAAAATGTAGACTTATAGCATTTGCAGTGCTTCATTTAACTCTAAGGGTGAATTCCAAATGGCTTTTTTGTGCTCTTGAAGGGCACTTCGGGAAGGGAATGCCATTTGTAAGGACATTCCAAATGAAAGTGGACAACGGATTTCCTTTACGAAGGGCCCTTCCAGAAGTCCGTTAGCAAAGGAAACACGCGATGGTCCCTTCAAGGAAGTGATTTTCATTTGTGATCACTAGATCTTGAATTCACCCACATTTTTTTCTCTGATGGCGATTTCTCTGCAGTTTTTCTGGAATCACTAAATTGCTAATAAAATTGCCCAAATAAAGTTCTTGGCAATGCATATTACTAATCAATTATTAGGTTTTGATATATTTACGGTACAGAATATCTTCATGGAACATGATATTTACTCCAATCGATTTTTGAATATGATCATTTTATAATGGCTTACATTTTTAAGACTGCTTTTTTGAAATAATGCAGATACAAATAAAAGCTTTGTGTATATATATATATGATTGCTTTAACTTAAAGTAAGAGATAATAATATTTTTGGCATCGCTACTAACAACCTTGTAGCTCTATATGCCATTATTTGGCCCAAATATTTGTGTCTTAGGAAAGGGCCAAAATGGCTCTTTTGATCATTGAAGGTGCAGACCCCTCCCCTATGGAGAAAATTAATGGACATTTTAATTCCAGAACCTGACTGTTGCAATGCCACTTGGTTTGATCAGCTATTTTGTTTTAGTGCAAAGACATACATTTTTATACATTTTAAAAGTACTTTTTATGGCCACTTTATGCACCAATAACAATATTTCAGATGGCTCACTACGGATCTTAAAATGCCCTTTTTTGTACAAAATTCCGCATCAGCAGATTCAGGTTAAAATCAGCATGATGTCATTGGTACATCCGGGACATTCAGACCCAGGAAATGCATAACGGCGGCAGTCGTATGTAAACATCGCAATCTATCGTCTTTAAGGCGAATATATATAGGCAAATCAAGGGGTTTTCTTCATAACAAGCACACAATCCTCATGTTGATGTCTTAATTAATCCTTTACTATGTTTATGCCGTTTTCACAGCGATTTCAACAATGACTACCCACCCATCAACCTTCACGCACTGATCCATGTCAACAAATGATTGATTAACTAAGTGTAATGCTATACGATACACTGATTATTGACAGCTGATTCTGCTGAAACGTATGAAAATAGTATCGTAACGGTTATTTTTTTATCCTTACAGCGCTGACAATCTCGACTATTTCTTTAAACTAACATTACATCGTCTTGAAATCACCGCACCGCGTTTCAAGGTCAGCAATCTCAATGACATAAACATGCTGGTGATGTACATCACGCTTTGTAATGCTACTTACGATTTGACTGAACAGATGAATGATGCAGGATACCTCCAGTGCAAAGCATAGCCCCCAAAGCAGTGCGTCAGGGACACGAAAGGGTTAGTTAGCCATCTGCATATCCATCTCGTTCATTTAGCCAATGAAGTTGACTGAAGTGAGAAGAACTTCTTAAGTTTTGTGTGATTTATAGCGCAGTGACTTCGAGCGTGTGCTCATAGACTGCATACATGTGATCAAGTTTTGTATGGAATCTTAAAAAACACATCCACTATAGGCAATTCAATTATTAATACAAAAAAATCTACAGCATGTTTATTATATGGCAGGAGTTGCGAAAACACATACAAGTTTAAGTGCACATGGATCCATATCTATGTAAAAACGCGCTGATATATTTTTGCTGGCCAACCTAGAAGTTATCATCAGCCTTGCTCCCTCAAAAAATTATGAAAACCATGCCATCCCTGCAGCACTCTATTGGCAGTTTTGAGCACAGAAGTACACACATTTTTAATGCCTCATAACTCAACTCGTGGTGTGTGTGATTCTTCAGTGATCCGTTTATAAGTAGCTTCTGTTATGTTTATTTATTTAAACTTTTTCATCACAAGTTTTAATTTTGTAGTCCTGTAGAGACTCAAGCTTTATATGATTCCTGCAGCTGATATCATTACAACAAATTAATGCAGTCATCTTCATTGAGATGGCAGCATGATATATTTAGGATCAAAGGCTATATTCCAAACGCATTCTTTATAACTCTGTATGACGTCACTTGCAGTGATCCTATATATAGCCATTGAATTCTCATTTGTGCGGGACTGAACAAAAAGAGCGAGGACATTCACCCTCTAGGGAGTGTTTTCTCTCCACTTAATCAAATGTGCTTGAATTTCGTTATAGCACCCCATCCAGTCCTGGCCCTATTTAGATTTGTAATTGTTAATCACTGTTAATGCCTTCTCACACACCACACCCACCCCCACACACTCACTCACGCACGCACGCACGCACGCACACACACACTAAATCACTAAACAAAAAACACAGCTGTGGATCATTCAGGTAACAGCACAGTATTAAGAATTAAGCGTATGTAAACTTTTGAACGGGGCCACTTTTATAAATTCAACTATTATTTTCTCTTGTGGACTACATGTAAACATCTTGTATGTGAAATATATTATTCAGGTCAGTACTAAATAAACAATAACATGCATTTTGTATGATCCCTCTTACTTGGTAAAATAATCAACATTTTGCAGATTCTGCAAGGTGTATGTAAACTTGACTTCAACTGTATATTTATATATGTATATTATGTTGAGACTTGCTGAAATCGCGTTTGGTCTCGTACTGTATCGCGTCCCTTGTCAGTGTCGGGCACTTGCTTGGCCATTTGTTGTGATAAACAGGAAAGTGTATTCAGCTGAATGCAAATAGTGATTTGTTAGACGGGTTTAAAAAAGGTTAATATACCGCGGCAGCGGTCGCAGCAGCCGTCGTGTGAAGCCCTCCTCGTCTGAAGACCGAAGAGTGTAAAGACCATCGACTCTACCGTGCGACTACACTGTGCAGGGACACTGTCAAAGGATATAAGTATCGCTTTTTATTTATCCTCTTTCCTACTACTTGTTTCACTTCTGTTTTAGTTTTTAAAACCAATTCTTACTATGTAAAAAATAAGTATACTTAGGCCTTTACTGTTATGTTAGAATCATTATACTCATACCTTTTTTGATTTAATATTTTGAATAGTTTTTAGCTTTATTTTTTGTTTTCATTTAAATGTTTAGTTTTGAAATGTTGTTGTATGCATTTGTCATTTAAAATTTCTTTATCTTCCTAAATGTATATAATATTTATAGTTTTACCTTTTAATTTTAGTTAGTTTTTTCTTCAGTGTCGGGCACTTGCTTGGCCATTTGTTGTGATAAACAGGAAAGTGTATTCAGCTGAATGCAAATAGTGATTTGTTAGAGACGGGTTTAAAAAAAAGGTTAATATAACCGCGGCAGCGGTCGCAGCAGCCGTCGTGTGAAGCCCTCCTCGTCTGAAGACCGAAGAGTGTAAAGACCATCGACTCTACCGTGCGACACCACTGTGCAGGGACACTGTCAAAGGATATAAGTATCGCTTTTTATTTATCCTCTTTCCTACTACTTGTTTCACTTCTGTTTAGTTTTTAAAACCAATTCTTACTATGTAAAAAATAAGTATACTTAGGCCTTTACTGTTATGTTAGAATCATTATACTCATACCTTTTTTTGATTTAATATTTTGAATAGTTTTTAGCTTTATTTTTTGTTTTCATTTAAATGTTTAGTTTTGAAATGTTGTTGTATGCATTTGTCATTTTAAATTTCTTTATCTTCTTAAATGTGTATATAAAATAATATTTATAGTTTTACCTTTTAATTTTAGTTAGTTTTTCTTATTTGTAAGTCGCTTTGGATAAAAGTGTCTGCTAAATGACTAAAAGTAAAGTATATATATATATATATATATATATACACACAGTGGGGGAAATAAATATTTGATCCCCTGCTGATTTTGTCCGTTTGCCCACTGACAAATAAATTATCAGTCTATAATTTTAATGGTAGGTTTATTTGAACAGTGAGAGACAGAATAACAACAACAAAAAATCCAGAGAAACGCATTTAAAAAAAGTTATAAATTGTTTGCATTTTAATGAGTCAAATAAGTATTTGATCCCCTATCAATCAGCAAGATTTCTGGCTTTTATACAGGCAAGGAGCTGAAATTAGTAATCTCAGCTTGTTACCTGTATAAAAGACAACCTGTCCACAGAAGCAATCAATCAATCAGATTCCAAACTCTCCACTATGGCCAAGACCAAAGAGCTGTCCAAGGATGGCAGTACATCTTTCTGGCCATAAACCTCCAGCTCGAGTGAGCCTTCATTTTCTTCCTGATCTCCATGTGGAGGTTGAGAAGGAGTGGGAAAAGCATTTTTTCTCGCATTCATAGGTTTCAGCATAGTAGTTATGCTGACATTGAGGGGATGCGTGAAAATGGCTATGAGGGGATGCCGATGCCCCCTGTGGAAGAGATGATAGCCAGCTATCTCTCTGTGGGCGAGACATCCTCTCTCAAGGCTCCATCCTTGCCATCTAAGCCCCTCAATCTCGCTTAAATGGCAGGGTATATGCAGCAGCAGGTCAGACCATCGCTTCGTTGCACACTATGCGGTGCTTCAGGCGTACCAGACTGATCTGGTTCAAGGTTCTTTATTATTTGTCACATACACAATCATACAGGGTATAATCAGTGGTGAAATGTAAGTCAGGACAGGTCCGCTCAATGGACAGTGCAAAAAAAATAAAACAATGAAACATAACACAAGAGAATATATATAAATATAGGTAAGAATAAAATAAAAATAGGAACAAATAATAAAATAAAATAAGGAGTAAAATGTGCATTGAGATAAAATGTGCAATACAGTATACTGTGGATTAATAAATATTAATATAAACGGATGTGCAAGAGGAATGTGCAAACAGGTTGTACCGGGTATGTACATATAGCAGCAATGCGGATGATGGAGAATAATAGATGTTTTTACAGTTTATTAAATTGAGTCCTGTAGATGGTATGATGTTATGTAGATGTTATGAGACTGAGTTTGAGTTTAGGAGCCTGATGGCCTGAGGGAAGAAGCTCCTCCTCAGTCTCTCAGTTTTTGCCATCATGCTCCTGAAGCGCTTGCCAGATGGCAGTGAAATTAAAAAATGGTTACCGGGGTGATTTGAGTCCTTGATGATTTTAGCAGCTCTGCTTTTGCAGCGTTTGAAGTAGATGTCCTGCAGAGAGGGGAGAGCAGACCCTGAGATGCGCTCAGCTAAGCGCACGACTCTCTGCATAGCTTTGCAGTCCTGGTTTGAGGAATTACCATACCACACTGAGATGCACTGAGTCAGTACACTTTCTATGGCCCCTGAATAGAAAGTTTTCAGGATTGCTGGTGAGACCCTGAATTTCCTCAGCTGTCACAGATGGTACAGTCTTTGCCTGGCTTTCTTGACCTGTGTTTGGATGTGGTGCAGTCCATGTCAGGTCCTCAGATATGTTTACACCGAGGTACTTGAAGCTGCTCACCCTCTCCACAGGGGTCCCACTGATCATAAGAGGAGTGTAGGGCCGCTGCTGTCTCTTCCTGAAGTCTACAATCAGCTCTTTAGTTTTGCTCACGTTCAGAGAGAGACAGTTGTCCTGGCACCATGATGTAAGTCTCTCTACCTCACCCAAGTATGCGGTCTCATCATTGTTGTTAATGAGGCCCAGAACCACAGTATCATCAGCAAATTTAACAATAGAAGTGGAGCTGTGAGAGGACACACAGTCGTGTGTGTAGAGAGAGTAGAGCAGGGGACTCAGGACACAGCCCTGCGGGGCTCCTACATTCAGGGTGATGGAGTTGGAGGTGAACTGGCCCATTTTCACCACTTGTGGTCTGCCGGTGAGGAAGTCATGAATCCAGTCACAGAGTGAAGTGTTTAGGCAGAGGTCTGAGAGTTTGATAGCTAGCTTGGTGGGGACTATAGTGTTGAAAGCTGAGCTATAGTCAATGAATAGCAGCCTGACATAGTTGCCATTTTTGCTGTCAATGTGTGTGAGGGAAGAGTGCAGTACCTGAGAGATGGCATCATCAGTAGACCTATTTGGGCAAAATAGGAAGAGGGTCCAAAGTAGCAGGGATGGAGGAGCAAATGTGTTTCTTTAAAAGTCTCTCAAAAACCTTCATGACTGTCGATGTGAGGGCAACTGGACGACAGTCATTCAGGCAAGAGGGTTTACTGTTCTTAGGGACAGGGATGATGACAGATTTTTTAAAGGAGGTGGGAACCACAGAGGTAGCAAGGGACTCATTAAAGATTGAAGTAAACAAACCAGGAAGCTGATCGGCGCAGGACCTCAGAACACGACCAGTAATCCCATCAGGTCTGGCTGCTTTTCTGACGTTCACTCTCTTTAGTTCCCTCCGAACCTCATCCTCAGTGAATACATGATCGCTGCTCTGTCTGCTGCTTCCTGACGCGCTGATCGGCAGAGTCGCGCCGCCATTACATTCAAAGCGGCCGTAGAAGGTGTTTAGCTCTTCGGCCAGCAACAGATCTGCTCTCACCTTGGCAGAGGAGTTGTTTCCAGAGGAACAGATGGTCTTCAGTCCCTGCCACATGCGCCGAGAGTCATTGAGCTGAAAATGTGACTCAATTCTCTCCCTTTATCTGAGTTTAGCAGCTCTAACTGCCCGTCGGAGAGCATAGCACGATGATTTGTATTCGCTCATGTTACCCGACGAAAGACCGGCGTTGTATGCGGCAGTTCGATGGTTAACCGCAGCACGGATTGTTCTGTCCACCCACGGTTTCTGATTAGAGAATGTCCTTATTGTTACTGTTTCAGTGGCTTGGTCGGTTAGCGTGTTGATAAAGCTTAATGCTACATCCGTGAACTCGCTGACGTCAGCTGAACTCGCCCGGAACATGTCCCAGTTGACGTCATCAAGAGACGCCTGTAGCATAGCTTCAGAGTGGGAGGACCAGCGCGTCACTTCCCTCTCCACCGGGAATTCCTGAACGATCCTTTGTTTATATTCCGGTGTGAGGAAAATGGCGGCATGATCCGATTTGCCAAAAGCCGGCAGGGAACGAGCTTTGTAGGCATTCTTAAACTGGGTGTAGCAATGATCCAGTGTATTCTGTCCTCTAGTTGGACAGGATATATGTTGTTGAAAGTTCGGCATGACCTTCCTGAGGTTGGCTTTGTTGAAGTCCCCCGCGATTATACATGCAGCGTCAGGGTGTTTGTTGATGTAGCCGCTGAGCTCATCGTGGAGTTTGGACAAAGCCAAGCCAGTGTCTGCCTGAGGTGGAATGTAAACGGCAGTAACGATGATCGATGTAAACTCCCGGGGCAGATAGAATGGGCGGCAGATAATGGAGAGATGTTCCAGATGAGGCGAGCAGGAACGCGACAGAATGGAGATATTCCTGGGGTCACACCATTTCTTGTTAATCATGAAACACACTCCACCACCTTTGGTTTTTCCGGCCTCGGCTGTTCTGTCCATCCGTAAAACAGAAAAGTTATCAGACGGTGTTACAGCGGTATCCGGGACCGAGGGCGTGAGCCATGTTTCAGTCAAACAAAGGATGTTACAGTCCCTAATGTCCCGTTGGAAACTTATCCTGGCTCTAAGATCGTCCATCTTATTCTCCAAGGATTGGACATTAGCGAGCAGAATACTCGGTAGAGGAGGAGGGCTGAGCCCTTTTTCTCAGTCTGTTACGAATTCCAGGCGCGTCTCCCGCTGTGTTTTTTTCGCCTCCTGGGATTATTGAGGCGGCCTTTGTTAACCTCGGTGTTCCGAATATCTCCATTGGCCACGCTGGACCGTGGATAAAGTGTCCTGAAGCAGGGTGCAGTGGTGGTCCAATGTCCAAAAATTTTCTTTTGTCGTATATAAATAGTGCAGACGTTATGCGTGTACAAAGAGAAAGTAAAAATATGTAAAAAATTATATAAAAGCACTATTTGTGCGGAGCCATCCCTAACGTCGACTGTACAATGCAGTGCCGGAAGCGGATAGACCTGGATAAGACCTGGATAAAGACTGACTAGGATAAGGGTTTTCATTAAAGTCCAGGTCTGAGCATGAACAACGCAGGGGTCCTAGCCCATCTCGGTCTGGGGATCAGAGATGGGCACAGAAGGCTAGTGTCGCTACTCGCGCCCCTCCCCCGCCTGCGGGTAGGGCTAGAGGGAGGCGCGGGTCAAAGAGAGGCAAGACCTGAGGAAGGTGTTCCAGACGAAGCGTTCTAAACAACACTCTCGTCCGGACCAGAGTAAGACTTGAACATCTACTACCTCACTCGTCGATACTAGATACAGGCTAGGATGAGAGCCCTGTTAAAAACGACCTCATAACCCCTGGATCATATGGCCAAGTCTTAGGTCCTTGATCATCAGGTCCCCAGCACAGTGGTAGAGCTAGCATTGCTGCCCTCACCTTAGAGGGTCACCTATGAGCATGCCGCTCCCTTATGAGCGTCTGAGTTCCCTCTCATTCTGAGGAATGAGTTCTCTGCTCCCCAGAGCTCTGTGATAGATCGCTCTCCTTGTTGGTCGAGCTAGCATTGCTCCCCTCACCATAGAGGGTCACCTATGAGCATGCCGCTCCCTTCTGAGCGTCTGAGTTCTCTCTCATTCTGAGGAATGAATTCGCTCTTCTGAGCTCCTTGTTGATAGAGCTAGCGTTGCTCCCCTCACCTTAGAGGGTCACCTATGAGCATGCCGCTCCCTTCTGAGCATCTGAGTTGAGTTCTCTGCTCTCCAGAGCTGTCATTCAGCAGCCTCAGGTTGTTAGGCCTCTTCATGCCTCCCTTTTAGGTTGCTTTCCTTGTTGGTAGAGCTAGCATTGCTCCCCTCACCTTAGAGGGTCACCTATGAGCATGCCGCTCCCTTCTGAGCATCTGAGTTCCCTCTCATGCTGAGAGTTGAGTTCTCCGCTCTCCAGAGCTGTCATTCAGCAGCCTCAGGTTGTTAGGCCTCTTCATGTCTTCATGTTAGGTTGCTCTCCTTGTTTGTAGAGCTAGCACAATACCGATCTTTGTTTCATGTACAAACTTCCACCGCAGTTGTCTCTGATCGCGTTTTAGCTACGAATTATAATACAGATCTGTGGTGCTCAAAACCTACTTAAAGCACCAAAACAACAGTATAAACTGTTCATGGACCCCTTAATTTAAATATACTGAATTATTCTTACCTGCAAGAAAAGATATGACAGTATAAAGTCAATTACATATGGAGCATCTCAATTCTGTGTGTTATCTATCTGCTCGTCTCCGCAGTAACTACTATATTGCCTATTAACTATATATCTATATATCTTGAGCAGACCTTGGCGAGAGCTCCCCCTAGTGGTTTGGATAATTCACGCCACTGTGTACACATGAAAAGATGTAGCATTCCTGCAGATATCTATTAAAGTAAACAGGAGCCCAAACACACTTCAAGCCCTTTCAGACATTTAGTCTGGATAGATTACCACTTCTGTATAGAAATATAACAAAACTCACATTTGAAATGGGGAGGTCTTCCATTTATGTCTATTCTTTACACTAGTGCCACACTAGCATTCTCCCCCTCCCCTTAGAGGGTCACCTATGAGCATGCCTCCCTTCTGAGCGTTGTTGGTAGAGCTAGCCCTAGCTCCCCTCACCTTAGAGGGTCACCTATGAGCATGCTGCTCCCTTCTGAGCGTTGTTGGTAGAGCTAGCATTGCTCCCACTTAGAAGGTCACCTATGAGCATGCCGCTCCCTTCTGAGCATATAAGTTCCCTCTCATTCTGAGGAATGAGTTCTCCGCTCTCCAGAGCTCCTTGTTGATCGAGCTAGCATTGCTCCCCTCACCTAGAGGGTCACCTATGAGCATGCCGCTCCCTTCTGAGCGTCTGAGTTCCCTCTCATTCTAAGGAATGAGTAGTTTCTCCGCTCCCCAGAGCTCCATGATAGGTCACTTTCCTTGTTGGTCAAGCTAGCATTGCTCCCCTCACCTCAGAGGGTCACCTATGAGCATGCCGCTCCCTTCTGAGCATTGTTGGTAAGAGCTAGCATTGCTCCCCTCAACCGTAGAGGGTCACACGCTAAGGCTCTGTGCACTTTCTAAAATCCACCCGGTGGTAAGATCGCACATCAAGTGTTCTGCGTTCTTTCTAAAAACCTGTACGGTAGGGTTACGCGCTGTAGCTTCGTGCCCTTTCTTTGAGTTGGTCAGGCCCCGGTTTGTGCCTTGGGCCCCACTCTACCTTTTTGTCCCCATATTTGGGAGTATAAGCGGTAGCCCCTGGGTGACCGGCCAGGACCTAGTTACTACCACTAGGCGCTTGGCCATATCCCCTTAAAGGAATCTTTTTCTGATTCCAAGCCTTTGAGCTCTACCCTGGGTCCGGTTGTCCCGGCACCTAACAGGTAAAGTTTTAGGGTATGCAGCTCGGGTCTTTGGCCGAAGGGGATAAGGTGAAATATGAAATTGGCTTGCGCTCCCCTCAGCATGGTGGCGTGGGTATATCGTTCCCCATAGCGACCCCTAGGGCACGCAGTTCGAAGTTGGTCGTCTCAGGTTACGTATGTAACCATGGTTTCCCCGGTGGGGAACGAGACACTGCGTCCCCTAGGCTGTGTGCCATGCTTCGGACGCAAGCTTCAGACGAAGAAGTGGATGATGTATTCTCCCGGCGCCCCTTATACTATGGTCGCGCCGGTAGTGACGTCATAGGCTGTCGCTGGCCAACAGGTGGTGTTTTTATATGTATGCTTCAGACACGGGTCATGCTGACGGCGTTCCCCATAGCGACCCCTAGGGGACGCAGTGTCTCGTTCCCCACTCGGGGAACCATGGTTACATACGTAACCTGAGATCTATGTTAAGACTAGAATACTTATGGCAAACATTTGTACATTCATTCTAATTATATCCTATTGCAAATACACTCACTATAGTATAGTAAAAAATTGTTATTTGTTATTTGACCAGTGTTGTGGTATAGTGTAATGAGAATGCAGCAACGAGACAGGGATTCCTTTTGGAGGCTGGCTCCATTTATCATTTGAAAACAAGAAAACTATAACAATCTAAACTTGAACAAAAAATTATTGAAAAATTATGAAAGATTTACAAGAGTTAAGGATGAAACAAGATAGCATTATTTAAAAGAGAGGTTGAAAAGATGTGATTATTTACAATATGTAAAGGGTGTAAATAAAAAAAAGATAAAAGGATGGGAATATTTCCAAGAGCTAAACATAAAGGACATAAACAGCACAGGATATAATAAACAAAAACTATTCAGTCGGTTGCCACGGGACTGCTCCCTCGGCTGAAAAGTGAGCCATGAAGCTGTCCCTGACCCGGATGGCCTCTCTGGCAGAAGTATTTGCTGCAACCCGACCAAGACACTGCAGCGAGTCCTCTGCACCTTGCACCGCCCCCTCACAGCAGGTTTCTCTGCAGATCTCCTCATAAAGTTGTGGAGGACACACGTCACCTTCAAACTCCTCTCCACAACATCAGGCTAAACCTCTATGAGGCAGCGATACATCCTCCACTGTGAGGACAGGATCCCGAAGGCGTTCTCCACCACCAGCCGGGGTCTGGAGAGACAGTAATTAAAGACCCATCTCTCTCGGGGAAGGGTGCGCCCAGGGAATGGCCTCATGAGGTTTTTCCTGAGGGGAAAGGCCGTATCTTTCACAAAAACATGGGGCTGTGGTCCTCTGTGGTCAGCTCCTGGGAGAGGACGGTCAGGTGGCAGATGGAAAGTGCCACCACGGAGTGCCTGGCCAAAGGCTGAGTTCGCCAGAGTCCCACCATCGCTCGTCTGCCCATATCCCCCGACATTAATCACTCGGAAGCAATACCTTGCATCCACAACAGCAAGCAGAACTAAGGAAAAAGTTCCCTTGTAGTTGAGGAACTGGGATCCGGTGTTGGGGGGTGCCTTTATCAGGATGTGCTTGCCGTTCAGTGCTCCACAGCAGAGCGGGAAGTTCCACCTCTCCTCGAAACCCCTCTACAATGGACCTCCATTCATCTGTGGAGGGCACAGCCATGAACTCCTTCACTAAGCAGTCCTAAATTGCAGTCATCACGTCTGGGACAACCTTGCAGACTGTGGAGACACCAACACGGAAGCTGCTGGCGATGGTCCGGAATGAGTCTCCAGTGGCAATATATCTGAAAGAGAGAGAGAAAATAAAATAAACATTGTTATAAATGCAGATTGCAATTCCATATTGGCAAATGTAAATTTATAATACTGGTGTTTGTGACATCTTCGTTTCTCTTTAGTTTTTACAGTTAAACAACTACAAATGCCCCTCATCTGATTCTAATCCAATGACAGGGACGCACATTTTGAAAGAAAACTTAACCTATAGGATGTATTGTGAATGTCCGGTAGTCCTCAAATAACATTTTAGTCCTGTCTCGTCTTGTTAACGAAGACACGGCATACATTTCGTCATAGTTTTTATCATCATATATTAGTTTTAGCTCGTGAACGTCTCGTCTCGTCTTAGTCACAGAAAGGGATTGTTGACTAATCGTTGACAAAAGTAACTCTGCTATGCACTGGCCAATCAGCGTACACCTTGCTTTTCAGAACAATGAGCTTTGTAAAAATCGACGCGTTTCACATTGAACACATTTAAACACATTGCATTACACCAAATACACCAAATAATGTTCTTTTTAGCAATGTCATATGACCCCTTTAAAGGTAGGGTAGGCAATTTTAGAAAGGCTAGCGATAGCAAGCCATCTTTGAAAGCAAGATCCTCACCCTCCCTATATAATCACGCTGCAAAGCCATGCCTCCTCCAAAACACATGAACATGCTCAGACAAACCAGAGACTAACATGCGACTCGATGAGAGAGGGCATTTGTGGAGAATTGAATGCAAGGCTGTCAGATTTCCCCAAGTCTCATTCATCAGTGAGAAAACATTACAGTACAAAACGTATAATATTACAATATTAGCGCCTTTCATTCTCTCTGGAATGCGCTGATGATGTATCATGTCTGCGCAAACAGGGTGCACGTGGTATGCAAATTCATATTTCGCAGACAGGCAGGGCAGCATATTGTAATGTTCGGACCGAACATTTTGATTGGATGAACATTTTATGGTCCTACGCCTTCCACAGATGATATAAATATCCGTAATGCATGGATACGCTGTTTCCGTTCAAATCAAAGCGTAAATAAACGTACAATACGTATCCGTGCATTACAGATGACAGAGAATAGCGTATGCACTTTGCGTCCATCGGATGTTCTCCAAAATGGCGCTACGCTGACACAGAGACAGAGAGGAGACAAATTGTTGAATACATGTCTTTGTTTATTTTCTTTGTGTACAAAAAGTATTCTCGTCACTTCATAAAATTCAAATTGAACCACTGATGACAGATCTAAATTCAAATTGAACCACTGATGACAGGACTATCCAGACAATTTGTTTTTATACTTACTTGGCAGTCAATGGGACAGTCACAAGTCTCCCGGTTTTCATCCAAAACATCTTAAAAAAAATTCTGAGGACGAACGAAGATTTATGGGTTTGGAATGACATGGGGGTAAGTGATTAATGACACAATTTCATTTTTGGGGTGGAGTATCCATTTAAAGGTCATTGCACACTGAGTCCTACATTTTTGCACGTTAAAAAATAAATACGACCTCACGTTGTGTCAATCACATTTACACACTGCCTCAACATTTTTTGGATCAGGTTAAATTTTCTGCATTTTCGCATCCATAGCATGCATTTGGATAAGAAAGGATGAGGAATACGAAAAAACTGAAAAATACATGCAAAAATTTCGGACTCAGTGTGCAATGACCTTAAGTCTTTGTGTTACCTTTCATGTCCTCGTAGGCTTTGGTTAACCTTGTAGACCTTGGCTTCATATGCAAAGCACATTTCCATATAGGAGAAAATACTATGGAAGTCAATGGTGCTCCAGAACTGCTCTGTTTACCACATTCTTCAGAATATCTTCCTTTGTGTTCAGTAAAACAAAGACATTCATACAGGTTTGGAACTACTTGAGGGTGAGTAAATGATGACATCATTTTCATTTTTGCGTGAACTATCCCTTTAAGTTCTGCTTCTCTAGTTATTTCTGTGAAAGTAACTCAAAAGTAATACAGGAGTCATGTAACACATTACAATTCTGAAACAGTAATATTGTAAGGTAATGAATTAATTTTAAATAATAGTAACAAGTAATCTATAAAGTATTACAGTTTGGAAGTAACTTGCACAACACTGGTTATAAGAACCAAGATATTGGACAGCATCAGTTCAGATGTCCTAGATTCATTAAGTCATTATGAACACTTAACAAACTTAAGTTTTTTTTGGTCAATCTCCCTCTATTCACAATTTTATAAGACAACACAACTTCCAAAGCAACAAACAAACAAAAAAGTTACATTTCCTTTTTCAGTAAGCTATTATGGGAATGGAATGTATGAGAAATTAAATTTCTTAATATTTTACCAGGATGAAACTGCCTTTCCATGCATTTGGTTGAATGAAAACACAGCCGTAGTTGCTGATTTATAATAATGTAAATTTATTTCATTATGTTTGAAAAAGTCATCATGCTACATAATATATTTTAATTTACTAAATTGCAACTTTATTACAAATGCATAATAATAAATATATGTTAAAATTACTTTGAAGTATACTTAAGTTTACTATAAATGCTTGTCAGTACATTCAACAGTACACTTATTTCAAATGATAAGTAATTAGACATTACATATGAAAATGCAATTTATTTCTACTTGTGTCAAAAAACACTCTGAAGTTCAACTAATTGTATTTAATATATATAATGATTCAAACCATAATTCATTTTCATTTAATTGCAATCAACGTGATTACGTGTCCGAAAACATTACATTCAATTCACATTTAAGTATATTCATTTAAAGTGTATTATTTCTGTAATAAGTAAGCTACTCTTTTAAAGGTATGCTAAAATCAGTGCCCTAGCATTTTGGGGGCTCTAAGCAGATTTTCATAAGGGGCCTACATATGGTTTCACCTGACACCCCCCATTCTCCAATGTGCATATCCTACACTGACACCTTATTGTAAAGTTTAAGAAAGTCTTACTCATATTTATCTTTCAAGATATAAATAGAAAGACATATTTAAGCACATCTTTTTGTATAATAAATGTTAACCATGCTTTCAGAGAAATGTATAAAAAATTAAGATTAATACTTAAAGCAAAAACACCTGCCAGTGGGTTATGAAAACTGAAAAAGGGAATAAATAATAATAATTATTATTATTATCTCTTTTCTAGACTGGTATGTTTTAATCCAGATTAAAACGCAAAAATATATATGTGCAAACAAACATATAGACATAAAGGTAAATACTGTTGAACTTCCTTTCTTCTCTGTGTAAGCAGATATACACGGGACACTGAGATAAGTGAAATACAAATAGCAGGTTTATGGAATTCAGACAGGGGAGGATAAATGGAGCAGTGAATCCAGGCAAGCAGGCTGGGAAATGGGAAAGTCTCTGTTGGTCTTATTTGAAGGTTAATGTGTTCCTTTTCCTTTCAGTCAGAGGTAGTGATGGAGCAAGTTAACAGTGGAGTCCAGGAGCGGTGGAGAACGAGGAGCAGATCGTCAGGAAAACTAGTAGGTGAGTAAACACAGGTAAGGGTCAGGTCAGGTAAGGTAAGGTAAGGGTCAGGTAAGTCAAGCATGCAATGTTTGAGACCAGACAGAGAGATTGCGGTAGGAGTGCAAGGATAGAGTGCTGTTGATGAGTGCTGACAGGTGGCGGTGATTAGTACTCAAGGGATTGGGATCTGGTGAGCGTAGGTGGTGGAGACTGAGGTGACTGTGGTGACTCCCTGACACTCTGTGACAAGCAGGTAGACACAGAAAGTTGAGCTTGCAGTGCTGCTTTGTATAGAGGGGTAATGATGGTAACCGCTATATTTCTGCTGGTCCATAAGCACCACGTCCGTCAGAGAATGAATTTGCATTTTTATTCAGCCCGTCTGCTGATTTTGTTTAGATTAATGCGAAAATCAGACCGAATTTTCACACAACAAGCAGTGCTGTCAAATTTAACTGGTTGCTAATATGAATATATGTATAAATGAATAAGCTAATATCCATTATAAAAATAAAAACAATTCAGATAATAAGGTATCTAATTATTCACGTATTTTAAAGTGTCCATGATAACACTGTGCATGGCACTGACACTGTTGTTACGCTGCCACAGAGTCTTCAAAGTGTTCACGAATTGCCGAATTCGACAAAACGCAATGCCGCAACCACCATTTCAACATCATCTTTTTTTAAAATCACTTACCCTAGTCTTGCTCACTTTCTTTCCTATTTGTACTCTTCTCTTCACCAGACTGATAGTGCCGCACTGCTTTGACATGTGCGGGGCCCTATGCAGTTTGCATAGTGAGCGCAGAGGCAGACAAAGTACACAACTCCATTACTTGAGAGTGAAAGTACAGATACTGCTGGTCAAATATTACTCCATTACAAGTGAAAGTTGTAAAGACAGATTTTTACTTAAGTAAAACTACAAAAGTTTTTCTTGTAAAAGTACTTAAGTACAAAAAGTAAATTTCCTTTATGTCAATGCACTGTTTTATTATTGTTGTATGTAATACTTGCAATACCTCTGAGGCAACTTACAGTACATTACACCTACTGAATAAACTGACTAGCTTGTAGTATCTTTGGAATAAAGAGCTTTTAGAATGTTAAAAATATGGGGGAAAATATATATATTTAACACCCCTACCCACCCCCACAAAAGCAGGATGGTTGTGATCTCACACAGCTCTGACAGTGTGTGCACACATTTATGTGCAGCCATTCATCCATATTTGGACAGAGTGGACAGTGGAATTGTTATAAATACAGATTGAAAAAAATTCTAACTTGCTTTAAAACCCAGCAACACAACCGTAACTTTAAAACAGTAACACTGCTTTAACAAAACAGCAAAACTTATTTGACATCAAAACAAAGATCATAAAAATGCTGTCTAATCGCTCTCCCTGTACTTTGATGTCATACACAGAACGGTCTGTGCAGTGCTGCTTCAAGCCCCACACCTGTTTTATTAGGAGACGCACAGCAGTTCTGTGGCTTTATAGGTAATATTTTCACTAACACAATTTAGCAACATCAGACAATCATGTGTCTAACATCGCAGTATTAACTTCTTATTATTAAATTGTTGTAAATAAATATCCCATTTGCAACTGGTAAGTGTTAAAAAATGCAGGGAGTTCACTTCGTGTAGCCCTACAAGAGTGATTACTGATAAACTGTCTGAAAAAAAGAAAGTCAGGAGCATTAGCATCCAGCAAGCGGGTCTTTCTCTGCTTCTTGTAGTCCTGTATTTTGTAGTATACTCACTATGTTTGTGTGAATTGGACACTAGTGTACTGACAGTGTGGTTTGAAGGTCTAGTTTTGTGTTGGGTGTTTAATTTCTTCAAATTTTCTGCTCCTTTATTCAGGAAGGGACATATTCATATCGACATATTCTAAGTCGCTACATAGACCTCTTGAAAGACACAGAAGACACAGATTATTTTAAATAACTTTATTTAAGGTATAAAGGGTAGATATTGAGGTCTTGGGAGGCATTTCTCTTTCTCGTCACCAGAACTGGTCTGACTGAGTTTTTCACCTCCAGAGAGAAGAACTGTCACCTGCAGAAAACAAAACCAGTATTTTAATAAACTAAGTTGCTAGTCATTCAGTTTTGGATTGGAAGTAGTAAAGCATGTAAGCCTACCAGGTGTTGTTTGTTCATGGTGAACGTCTCCCGGTCATTTATTATCACTCCATCCGATCCTTTAGTGTTTTCCACACACTGGACAGGGGTCTAAATATACCATTGCATTTGTTCACGTCATGAATTACTTTTAAGAATTTACAAAAATATATATATTAATGTCATTATTGATTCTACTGTATTGGTAATCAATCTCTTGATAGTTGGATCAAATAATGTATATGTATATTATATCAAGAGTATGAAAGTATGATATATAAAATATGTAATTTTTAAAAGTAAATTACTTAGGTTAACACAATACAAGAACTGTCAAATATTATGCAGTAAGCATTATTACAAATGGTAATGAGTCAGCCATTTTTCTGACTTCATATGGAAATACGAAACATTTTACAAACAAACACAAATACCTTAATTTGACCCACTGAGGGTTGATGAGGGAGGCAGTTTAATGTACCCTGAAAAATGCAATGCAAACAAAACAGAAGTTAGCAGGACCTCAATCCAGAGTGTGAATTATAAGGACGTTTGACCATCGCAATGAAGATTTTAACTCCTCAAAAGAAATCATATATGTTTAAACTGCATGTTTTATTACGACTCTGCCCTACAGGCACTGAAAACCCACTTTTCAACTGAACCAAAAATGTATTATTCAGTTGATCATATGCAATGACGATAGCTTGTGGATATCCCTTGTAGGTTTCCAACCTTCGGTTTGGGATGGGTGGATTAATTCCTTACATTAAAAAAAATATATTCTGAAGTGCATTTTTAATCATTAATCTTATTTTTTTTTGCAAGAAATTTGGTGCATAACATAAGCTTCTAAGTGGAAAAATAGACTATATTAGAGAATAATTGTGTAATAATTGTGGAGGATAGAACTACTTTTGGCAAGTGGTTGAAAACATCATTTCTTGAAATGGTCATTTCTTTTAATGCGGTGCGCTGTCACCCTCTCTACCCTCTCTACGTAAAAATCAGTTAAAACATGTAACTTGAATGTCGTACAGTCTTTTGACCGAGGCTTGAGAAAACGAGTTGAAAGACTAAAACAAACAAACAAACAAAACAAAAAATGAGTTGAAAGCATAAAAAAGAGTTGAAACCTTATACAGAGCAGAGCCATGGAAGAGATACTGTTTCTCGAGCACTTTCCGCGAGCGCGAATCGAGACAGAGTGAAACACGGACAAATGCCTTTCATCCATTCTTTCACCCTCCCCCCCTCGAGCTTTGCGTAGGGCACCTAGAATTCTAGTATCAGCACTGCAGCCTTGACACAGGGATGCGTCTTCATCGATGTACGCTCTGATTTGAATGTAAACAGCGCCTTGTGGCCCAGCTGACACAGAAGTGTGTACGCATTTTGCATCCAGGAGATAATCTCCAAAATGGCGCTACGCTGACGCAGAGGAGACACTAAGGTGTCTAATTGTTGAATAACGTCATTATTTTTGTTTTATTTCCATACAAAAAGTATTCTCGTTGATTCATAACGTTACGATTGAACCACTGATGGAAGATGGAGTATTCTGGCGATGTGTTAAATACTTTTCTGGACCTTGAGTTGACCGTGTAATTTACAGTGCCTTGCGAATGTATTTATACTTCATTTTTTTCACATTTTGTTATGTTTCTGCCTTATGTTAAACTGCTATAAATTCCTTTATTCCCCCACATCAATCTACACCCCATACACCATATTGACAAAGCAAAAACAGGATTGTCACAACTTATTAAATGTATTAAAAAAAAAAAGAAAAAAAAAAGTTTATATTTAGCGGAAGTACCTTTACAGCCTCAAGTCTTTTTTGTTTGATGCGACAAGCTTTGCTCATCAACATTTGGCAATTATCTCTCAGGATGGATGGGGGAGGAGATTTTCATTTTCAGGTTTCTCCAGAAATATTTGATTGGGTTCAATCTCAGGCTGTGGCTGGGCCACTCAAGGACATTCACAGCATTGTGTATAAGCCACTCTTGCTGTGTGCTTAGGGTCACTGTCCTGTTGGAAGGTAAACTTTCTGCCCAGTCTGAGGCTCTGAATGCTCTGGACTGGGTTTTCATAAAGGCTATCTCAATATTTTGGTGCATTGAGATTTTCTTCTATTCTGATGAGTCCCTCAGTCCCTGCTGCTGAAAAACAGCCCAATAGCATGTGGCTGCTACCAGCACACTTTACTTTTGGGATGGTACACTGCAGGTGATGAGCAAAGCTGGTTCCCTTCAAACATGACACTCAGAATTGAGGTTCATCAAACCAGAGAATCTTTTTTCTCAAGAGTCTGAGGGTCATTTAGGTGCTTTTTTGTAAATTCCAGGTGTTTTCTTTTGTCTTCACTGAGGAGAGGATTGAGTTTGGCCACACTGCCATAAAGCCCAGATCGGTGGAGTGTTGCAGTGATGTTTGTCCTTCTGTAGATTTCTCCTATCTCCACATATGATCATGGAGCTCAACTAGAGTGACCATCAGGTTCTTGGTCACCACACTAACCAAAGCCCTTCTCCATCAATTGCTCAGTATGGCCAGGAGGCCAGCTCTAAGAAGAATCAAGGTTGTTTCAAACTTCTTCCATTAAGGGTAACAGAGACTACAAGCTTCTGTTACCCTTCAATGAAGCTGATTTTTTTCTGAACTCTTCCCCAGATGTGTGGCTTGACGCAAACCTGTTTCTGAGGGCTACAGACAGTTCTTTTGACCCCAGGGCTTGATTTTTGCTCTGATATGGATTATCAGCTGTTGGACCTTTTAAGACGTGTTTGCCTTTCCAAATCATACCCATTCAATTTAATTTGCCACAGGTTACCTTCACTCAAAGTCTAGTAACACCTACAAGCAATATGAATGCTCCTGAGATAAATTTCAACTGTCCCAGATAAGGGTATGAGTACTTATGCAATGGAGTCATTCAAGTTGTTTTATTTTTAATAAATGTGCAAATATTTTATAAACCGTTTTTTGTTTGTTTTGCTTTAACATTATAGTGTATGGAGTGTAGATTGATGTGGAAAAAAGTAATTTAAAGCGGTTTAACATAAGGCAACAAAATAAATGTGAAAGAAATTAAGGGGTATGAATACTTTCGCAAGGCACTGTACTTGGCAGTCAATGGGACAGTCACAAGCCTCCCAGTTTTCATCCAAAATATCTTAAATTGTGTTCTGAAGCTTTTACGGGTTTGGAACGACATGGAGGTAAGTGATAAATGACAACATTTTAATTTTGGGGTGGAGTATCCCTTTAATTAGGCTAGTTTGTGCAAGTAAATTTATTTTAAACTAGTTGCTAAAAATTCAAATGGATTGTCTTATGTTCTGTAATTGCTGTTAATAAATCTGTCAGAAAAATGTGTGCTAAGGTTTCACCTTTAGGAGTACAGCAGCTTGGCAGCCTTTTACAAAAATTAACCATGGTTTCACTACAGTAACCACAGTCTAACACAGTATTTGTAGTAAAACTGCAGTAACTACACATATATCATGGTTGCCACAACAGGAACATTAACAAAACTTTTTGTTAACAAAATTAATAAAACAGCAACAAAAAAGGCCAATAATAACATAAACAAAACATGGTTTTCAAATATAATGTTAAGTGAGTATAATTACTTATTTTATTATTTTAATAATTAAAAAGATCAGTTTAGTTTAGAGGTATCAGTATCGATGTCGACTATACTGGGCTTGAAAATATTGAAATTGGATCGAAAATAAGAGGTATTGCTCATCTCTACCTTCGGTTTCCAGACCAAACTTTAACCACTACACCACAAGCTGCACATAAAGCATGTTTGATACTGTGTGTGCTACAAAGTAATATTCAAAACTGTAATAATCAAAAGGCTTCATTATAGGCCTCAATTTAAGCTGATAAGCAGTTTGATGATCTTGACAGATGAACAAGTACCCAAAACACAAAGCCAACCAAAATTACAATAGCAGTAAATTTAAGATTTTAGCTATTTATGGATTCTATAGACGAACGACAGATACAAAATGCAACAATTTACAAAAAAGGCTAATAGGCTAACAGCCCGATCTTTTATAGCCACCAAAACGTAACACTGTTGTCATTGTTACATGCTATTAAAGCTTCAGTAGTTACTCAATATTATCAATATCTTCTTTAATAGTTATGATAGAGTAATAAAACAGGTTTTGATGGAAATATGAACATATAATTCAATATAATTTCATAATGCAATATTTATACGTACCATTACATCCGGGATTGTCTATTTCTGACAACAAGAGGGTGCGCCATCTAACGAAGGTCCTTCAAAAACTAGAAACATTTTTTTTTAAGAATAATAAATGTATGGCTATCAACATAAAATTGTAATATAAATAAATAATAATTATGACATTTATAAATTAAACGCATATTGTTTAAGTATATAATAAATGTATAGTATATGATAATTATTTCTAGACAGAATCAGTAGGAGTGACAAAATCTTAAATTTTAACAACTAATATTGTCTAAGTTTGTAAGCACATTTATTACATGCCTATTACAGGCTTTATAAATAAATAAATAGCCATAAAAGCAGATCAAGCATTTATTTCATTAAAACAAACTTATCTGTCACTTCCAGTCACAACCACACTTTGCTGCTGTCTTCATGTTAACTTAGTGAGAGAAGAGGTTTCCATCCTTTAGTTGCTCGTCAAGGGTCTTCTGAACGTTCTTCCATGAGCTTTGGTCTCAAAATCAACATGACAAATATGAACATAGTTAATAAATAAAGAACAACCCTGGTTGACTGACTCATCAAATGAGGTGTGGTGGTTTTCTAGCTAAGTGAAACCGTTTACAAGAATACAAAAACAGGATGCAACAGTGATTAAAAACCAAACCGAACAGCACAACCCACTGAGCATGCAAATAACATTTCAGCTGTTACTTCTCTGATAGGTTCCTGGAAAATAACATTTAAAGTTTTGAAATGCATGATTAACTATGGGTTTATTACATTATAATTATTTCATTTAAACTGCCAAATTAGCCATTTTCATCAGTTAAACAACACTCTTTAAAGAGGCTGAAACTGAAATTGTACTTTTGTATAATTTCCTTGAATTCAGACTTTGCTTTTGTAATTTAAAGATTTTGGTGGAATTTTATAAAAGAAAATTTTGCATGATTGCTTGACTGTTTCTTTTCTCAAACTTTGTCTTTATCGAAGTTCAACACAGAAGTGAAACTTCAAAGACCTGATTCTGCCACAAGACTCAAGAGCTGCTCAGTCAGGCTATATTGGATTTGAATATGAACATGTTAACAAATAATTTTGCCTTGTTTAAATGTGATGTTAAATTCTAACATAATACATTTAGCTTGAATGTTTGAATGTAAAGGCTAGTGTGCAACAACAGAGTATGTGGTTCCTAGACAAGTCATAGCATTTGTCACAATCCTGGCATACTTGTACTGGCATTTTACTGGCATTTTTGTATTCTCGTAAACGGTTTCACTTAGCTAGAAAACCACCACACCTCATTTGATGAATCAATCAATCAAGGTTGTTATTTTTTTGCTACACACTCTTGTGGGGACTTTCCCAAAAACCAATATAACATATTTGAAAATTGAAATCTGAAATTATATGTTCTTATAAAGTGTACATGAAGATATGATAAAAAATATATTTTTTTCATTCAACACATTCAACACATCAGTATAAAATGTTATTAATAAAAACTGGAAAAATTTAGTAATAACATGGTAATAGCACTGTAACAAAAAGTAGCATTCAATTATGAAATATTTGTGCATTCACTTATTAATGATAAGTTACTGATCAAAATAATATGGTTTTAGTTGAGAAATATTATGGTATGACTGTTTCATTCCAGCAGGTCCATTTGGCTACAGGAACATAATGAAAACTCATCGGCCTAAAACTCCCCTCAACATCCAGTATATTCAGGTTGGCTGTTCTGTGATCATCTCACATGGCGTTGAGGTGAGAACACAAAAAAACACTTAATGCTCACACAAAAAAACTACTTGATGCTCACACAAAAAACTACTTAATGTCACCTTTATTTATATAACGCTTTTAACCAGACAAATTGTGTCAAAGCACTTCACAATATCAAAATAGTGTGTCAATAATGTAAAATAACAAGATTAAACAGTCAATTTTCAGTTGAAGGCATTTCATTATTGAATTCAGTGATGTCATTGTCCAGCTCAATTCAGTGTAAATAGTATCTGTGCAATCAAGTCGATAATATCACTGGAAATGAAGTGTCCCCGAATAAGCAAGCCAGAGGCGACAACAGCAAGGAACCAAAACTCCATTGGTGACAGAACGGATAAAAAACCTTGGGAGAAACCAGGATCAGTCGGGGTCCAGTTCCCCTCTGGCCAGACGAATCAGTAGTTTGTTCCAACTGCAGCAAAGTCAGATTGTGTAAAGGACTCATCTGGTTCCCGTTGTTACGGAGCCGACGAGACGTGAGGTGAGCAGATCCAAGTGCAAGCTTTTATTAATAAAACATAGTCAAAAAAGGCAGGGTCAAGCAACAGCAAATGGGTATGGCACAGGAGTAATCCTAGGGCAAGCGTGGATCTTTGATCGGTGAACAATATCCAGAGGGCTTGACAAGAGGGGTAATCCAATAACACGAGCAATAATCCAGGTGCAAACAGAGTCAAAGAAACAGCAGGCAAAGGGTTAATCCAAGATACACAAGCAGAGGATCAAGAAACGGACAACAAGGCTACACGAAATTACTTGACTTAAGGCCATTGCACACTAAGTCCGAAATTTTCATAAAAAAATTTGGATCGGGTTTGATTTTTTTTGCGTTTTTCGCATCTGTGGCAAGCATTTTGAGAGGTGTTTTGACAGTTCAGAGCCCCCATACGAACAAACGCTAAAATCCAGAATGGCGATTGTCAAGTTCATCCACTTCATCTTGCAGCACAAAGCACATATAGATCCTGTGTTCCTGTGGCTCAGTGGTTAGAGCATTGCATTGGCAGCGCAAGGTTGTGGGTTCGATTCAAGGGAACACACATACTGACAATACAAATGTATAGCCTGAATGTACTGTAAGTCGCTTTGGATAAAAGCGTCTGCTAAATGCGTAAATGTAAATATAGATCCTTGCACACTGAGTTCACAGAAATCGCCTGTGATAATCCCGCTGCTCCTTAATAACGAGGGGGAACTCTCCATCCTATCTACATTTTAGGATTGAATGGACCCAATATTTCCTTTCTTTTCTTTTTTTTGAAGATGCGAGAGGACAACAAAATCATCCTCAATGCTTGAAGACATTTTGTATCGTTTTGCGATTTGTTTCGCAATTGATTAATTAATTCGCATTGGACTCCGTGTGCAAGGTTTCTGTGCGTGATGAATTTTTAGGATTACGAATCTACGAAAAATGCATGCAAAAATTTCGGACACAGTGTGCAGAGACCTTTAGACTAGAACTGGAACTAGAAACTAGGACTGGAACGTGGAATCGCTCTGTAGTGTAGCTATTGCTAGAAGAGTGAAATACGCTAGATCAGGGGTCGGCAACCCATGGCTCCCGAGCCGCATGCGGCTCTTGCATCCCTCTGCGGTGGCTGGCCCTGTGGCGTGGGTGTACAATACGCAGGGGAGGTGTCCCCCCGACTTTTAATACAACCTAAACTCTTCCCCTGCACTTTTTCTCGGTCAAGTGTGTTAAAGTAGAGGTTTTCAAGGGCCAATGTGAGTAAATATAGATTTAAATTAAAAGAGAAAAGATAGTAATGTCGTTTTGGGATGCTTTTTATTCGTATGCAAAACGTCGGGAACGATATACCAAACACGCCAAGCTGAAAACGCTGCCTATCTGGCCCAATAATGAACCAACAACATACGGTCGGTTCAAACAGACAGGACCTGAGAACCTGGAGCCGTATCAACGTCAAGGTTGTAAAACCTGACAAAGGTGTGCGGAGAGGACCATCCTGCCGCATCACAAATATCCTCCAGGGGTAACCCTCTAAAAAGAGCTTGAGAGGAGGCTACGCCTCTAGTAGAATGCGCCCGAAGACTAAGAGGTGAAGGGAGTTCCCGCGCCTCATAAGCCCAGCGAAATGGCGTCTCTCACCCAGTGAGAAATCCTCTGCTTTGACGTGGCAAGCCCGCGCGCGACCAGCACCAAAACAGATCAATAACTGGGGAGATTTTCTCCAAACTTTGGAGCGATCCACATACAGCTTCAATGCCCTGACCGGGCAGAGCATGTGGAGTCTCTCATCCTCACTTGAAGCAAAGGGAGGGGGATGGAAAGAGTGAAGAGTGACCACTTGAGAACGGAACGACGTGGACAAGACCTTGGAATGTAACCGGCCTAGGCCGTAGGGTAACTTTGACTAGACCGGGGCAAAGTCCATACACGTTTCACTGACAGAAAAAGCCTGCAGATCTCCAACTCTTTTCAGTGACGTAAGCGCCAGTAAAAGAACAACCTTAAGAGTCAGTATCCGATCCGAAGCTGACTCTAAGGGCTCAAAAGGGGCCATCACTAGTCCTTCGAGGACGACTGACAAGTCCCAAGAAGGAACTGCCGTGGGGCGAACAGGCCTAAGGCGTCTGGCCCCACGCATGAAAGCGGAGACCAACCGATGCCTCCCCAAGGGGATCTCATCCAGCTCTCTCCGAGCTGCGATGGCCGCTACATAAACACTAAGGGTGGTAGCAGCCGCCCCGCTGTCAGCCTTTCTTGCAAAAACTCCAGCACTGGACCAACAGGGCAGTTAACTGGGTCGATTGACGATTCAAAGACGCCCCACTTGGAAGAGTATAGCTTCCTGGTAGCGGGGGCTCTGGCACTGGCTATGGTTTCCTGAACTTCGGCAGGCAAAACCATCAATCACAGCCTTGGCCCTGTATGGGCCATACCCACAACTTCCAGAGCTCCGGTGAGGATGCCAGATCTTGCCCTGAAGCTGGGACAGTAAGTCCCGCCTGATCGGAATCTCCCAAGGAGGTCGATACAAGAGGGGAGTTAGCTCCGAGAACCAGGTCTGGGAGGGCCAGAATGGGGCTATGAGAAGGAGACGGGCACCGCTCACCTTCACTCTGCATAGTACTGCCGGAATCAGCTTTATTGGCGGAAACGCGTACAGATTGACATTCGGCCATGGGTGGGTGAACGCATCTATGCCTAGAGTCGTCGGGAAACTCAGGGAGAACCAGAGCGGGCACTGGGATGACTCTTGAGAAGCAAAGAGGTCCACCTCCGCTTTGCCAAACAGATCCCAGATCTGGGATACCGTCTGACGGTTCAACATCCATTCCCCGGGCTTGAGCTTCTGTCTCGACAGAAAATCGGCCGCCAGGTTCAGTACTCCCGGAACGTGAACCGCCCTCAAAGAGAGGAACTTGTCTTGGGGACAAAGGGAAGATGGCGCACAAGCCTGTCCAGGGTGTGCGACCTTGAACCTCCTTGGACGCATCAATGACAGGCTGGGGCGCGGTCTTCGAAGGAAGGCCGTCGAGTGGAGAGTGGAAGGAAGAGTTCCTCTTTTGGCATATAAACTGCCTGGAACTCTAGGGCTGTCTTCCTGGCTTTGAAGTATTTTCTCCCCGTTCTCGGGGAGCATCATGTCATAGTCAGGACGGACAATATGGCGGTTGGTGTCCCACATAAACCGCCAAGGAGGTTCAAGGTCGCACACCCTGGACCTTTCTGTCGAGACCTGGATGTGAAAATAAGCTTTCCTTCAGGTCGATGGTGACAAACCAGTCTCCCTCCCTGACCTGAGACATGATGGTTCTCATCGTCAGCATCTTGAACTTCCCTTTGTTGGAAAGATTCAAACGCCGTAGATCCAGGATAGGCCTCAAGCCGCCGTCCCTCTTTGGAACGAGGAAGTAGCGGCTGAAGAAACCTTCGTTCGACGTCCGACTGCGGTACTTCCTCTATTGCTCCTTTCTGCAGGAGGGAGGAAAGTTCCTGTTGTAGAACAGAAGCCTTGGCGGCGCTGTTTACTACTGTCAGGTGAACCCCGTCGAAACGGGGGGGATTTTTCCCAAACTGAAGAGTGTAACCGGTTCGAATTGTGCGGAGAACCCACAGCGATACCCCGGGTAAACGCTCCCATTCGTGAAGGAAGTGTGACAGAGGAATCATAGTGTCGTGCAAGGGAAGACATACCTGAGATGGGGTGTCGAGAAGGCCTGGAAGCAGCGGCACCCTCCACCGTGAAGGAGAGCCCTCGGCGTCCTTGCTCGGGATGACGGAGAGAGAAGTGCTGGGCTGACGGGTGGCCGGCACGGGTTCCGTACACTGCAGGAGAGAAACAGCTGTGTCTCCTAACATGCGGCTCGCCTGCGGCGAATGGACGGGCTGCAAAGGGGGAAAGACGAACGCGTCCCTCAACTGCCAGCCCGAGTGAAAAGGAGGGTGAATTGGATCTGCACACCAAGCCTCGAAGGGTGGCTGTGACAGATTTAAGTGAGGAGAGAGCGATCGGGGCGGGCAGAGACGCTTTTGCGGTCTGGCCTCGCCCGAACGGTGAAACGACTCTCCTCATTCCGACCCGGAGGTCAGGAACGACCCGGGTTAGCCGAAGCGGCAGGCTTGTTGGGCCGCTTCATGTTAACCCGCTTGCGTGGTTGTTGGCGGGAAGAAGACCGGCCGCGGGCTCCCCAAACCGCAGTGGGGGGAGGGCGCGTGGCCTGGGCTCCGCCGCTAGGAGGCTCTCTCCTGGGGAGCGGCTGCTCCCTAGACACAGAGGAGGAGGGAGTTGAAAAGTCCCTTGCTCTCCTCGGCATAAATTGTTTGAGAGCAGCCGACTGAGTTTTGGCTGAGCGGAACTTATCCACTACAGCGTTAACAGCCTCCCCAAACAACCCAGATTGTGAGATGGGTGCGTCCATTAAAAACACCTTTTCCTTCTCCCGAATCTCGGTTAGGTTGAGCCACAGATGGCGTTCTGCGGCCACCGAAGCCGCCATAGAGCGCCCCACGGCACGTGCGGTGTGTTTGGTGGCTCTCAGAGCCAAGTCAGTGGCTCTTCGTAGCTCCTTCACGGCTTCAGGAGTCAAGCCGGTCCCTTCGTCCATTTCCTTCAGGACATCCGCCTGGTAGGCCTGAAGGATGGCCATTGTGTGAAGGGCCATACCTGCCTGACCGGCCGCGATGTAGGACTTCCCGATAAGAGCGGAAGTGGTCCTACACGGCTTGGAAGGAAGGAGGGGGCGGACTTCAAGAAGGAGCCAAAGAGGGTGAAAGATGTGAGGCCAAAGTATCCTCAATCACCGGCATGGCGGTGTAACCCTGCTCCACAGAACCCACAAGGTTGGTGAAGTCAGCGGCTGCCGCGTTAGTAAGGCGAGAGGAAAATGGCTGCTTCCAGGAACTGGAGATCTCGCGATGCAGATCACTGAAAAATGGCAGCTTCCTCCTTTCAAGCTTGGAATGCGCGCCGATGAGGAAGCGATCGTCGAGCTTCGAAGCTCGAGACTCGCGGGGCTCATCGGGCCAATCCAGCGCAAGCTTTTCGGTGGCGCGCGAAAGCACGTCCACGAGCTCGGAGTAGGCCGCTGAAGGCCGCGCCTCTTGGCCGTTAGGCGGGAGCGCATCTGCTGAAGCAGGCCCGAAATCCTCGGAGTCGGAGGCTGCCGTGTGCAGAATATCATCTAGCCCGAAAGAAACGAAATCACGTGCTTTTGGGCTAGGAAACTGAAAATCAGGCAAAAATTCGACCGGCGAATTCGCACGTGCGCAATCGGGAGAGGGAGGGAGAGAAAAGGCGAGGCCTGTCTGCTCACTCTCCATCTCCTCGAGCTCGACATCCGAACCCCAGCTCGGCTCTACGAGAGGCCGCGATCTCACGAGGCGGCGCGTTGGTGCTCGATGCGCGCCGGGAAAAATTGGAGGATTCACGTTCATAATCCTCAAGCCGAGAGCGGAGGGTTATGAGACGGAAATCGTCGCAAATTTTGCAGTTAGAGGTCCCATAAACCGCCTCACGTGCATGCGAAAAGCCCAAACACAAAAATACACTTACTGTGTGAGTCTTCGCGAGCGATGAAACGCGTGCACGGTGGCATACAGCGGCGAAATTCCATGGCACTTCACCGCAAGGAGAACAAAGTTCCACTGAGGCAGTCGCCGAAGTGCAAATGGATAATCGCAAGGGTAGTAATTGGGTCAGAAATCGCAACAACGAAGGGCGATGTAACCGCTTCGTGAAGGCAGAGAAATCTGAGGAGTGGATGGCGCGTTCGCCAGTATGACCTGACGACGTCATTACGTCAGAGACGGCGTCGCGCCATCAGCCAATGAATTGGCGTGATTCTATATGGGCTCAGACTCGGTCACGCGGAAGGCGTTCCCGATGCGTAAAGCTAGGCTACGCAGCGTAGAGTTACCTATGAAAGAGAACGATGTGAACATCATGGAGCGCTGAACACTCTCACGCGCTGCATGTTTCATACATTCTCGAAGCCAGGGGGCGCTCTCGCGCAGAAAGTCCAAAACGGACTCATAGAGAAGTAATAGTAACGTTTGACTGGCATCCCGCTATCGCTGTAGCTAAGCTGAATAACAAGCATAAAACTTAACTGATGAAATATGAAGACGATATGGTTTTTGTGTTATTCAAGTCTTCTCCAGGTAATAAATATGAATGATACAGTGGTAATTGACAGCATTAATTACAGTACAGAAGCTATAAAATATGTGACCCTGGACCACAAATCCAGTCTTAAGTGTAATTTTTCTAAATTTAGATTTAACGTTATACTTAATCTGAAAGCTGAATACATAAGCTTCCCATTGATGTGTGGTTTGGTAGAAGATACAACTATTTGAAAATCTGGAATCTGAGGGTGCAAAATAATCTAAATCGCTTGTAAAGTTGTCCAAATAAAGTTCTTAGCAATGCATATTACTAATCAAAAATTAGGTTTTTATATATTTACGGTACAAAATATCTTCATGGAACATGATCTTTACTTAATATCCTAATGATTTTTGGTATAAAAGATAAATCGATAATTTTGACCCATACATGCATTTGTGGCTATTGCTACACTCAAGACTGCTTTTGTGCTCCAGGGTCACATATATTTTCTTCCTTATTCTGTGATAAAAATGAGAAAAGTGTTTGCAGTATGTACTCATAACCATAAAATTGTCATTAGTAAAATATTTATAAAAAATAAGAAGACAAATTATTGGTTATTGTCCAGCAGTATATTTAATTTCTGAGCCAACTAAAATAGATTTTTTTTGTCAATTATTTATTATTATTACTACATTTGACATTTCTGTCCCCCTCACTTCTGAAATGATTGCTACTCCTCTGCCCTGTAACATCTGAATATAAAACTTTAGCTATATGCCATGTTATCTTTATTTGGGCATCAAATATTTTGTGGCTCCACGCGAATTTTATTTGGTAGGAAAGGGGCGAAAATGGCTCTTTTGGCGTTGAAGGTTGCAGACCCCTGTGCTAGACAATACTCTGCCATCTGAAAGAGGAAGTCCAAGGCTTATAAAGCATGTCTGATTGGCTTCAGCTGTGTATGTGTAATGTAACGAACCGGATTCGTGGCACCCGTGGTCTTGTTCCGATGGCTGTCTAGGTGACGAGGTCTTTACTGGGGACCTGTGAATGTAATACAATGACAAGATTCAGAAATGAAAGCATCAGTTTGTGTCAAGTATATAAACCAGAGTGTGACATTATGAGTCTGAGGGGGTTTTTTTGCACCAGTTTTTAAAAGTTAAAACACTGGTCTCAAATGAAAAATCTCTAATAATGTGATTCTGGTCCTGGGCCCATATTCTTAAAGCTTCTAAGATTTCTTTTAGAGAGCTCTTAATTTAGCTTAAACATTTCTAACTAGAAATCTTAGCTTAAAAGTGATTCTGGACCAATCTGAGAGGAACTCTAAAAATAAAAAATACAAATCTTTTAAGGCTATAATTTTTTTGTCCAAGAAGAAAAAAAGAGCACTTCTATCAAAAGCCTATCTTTTCTTATTTTACCTCTAATCTCTCTCTCTCTCTCTCTCTCTCTCTCTCTCTCACACACACACACACACACTGATATAAAAATGATTTTGTGGTGCAGTAAACAAATCTGTGTGCATTAAATAATTTAGTTAATGCAAGTATAAAAAAAGAGTACATTCAATATTAGAACTCAATTTAAGCTTGTGGAATGTAAAGTTTGAACTTATAAGTATATTTTACTTGGAATTGTTTGTTATTTTTACAAAGATTGTTCAAGTAAACATCAACGTCATGATCCCTGTTCCCATCATGCACTTGGGCATTAATAATGAATAAGATATTATTTTTTGCTGTTTTTAAGATGTATTTACACTGTTCTGTGGTTGCTTTTGTTGTTAGGTTAAGTAATTTGCCATTTTGTGACATCTGGAGTTCATTTTTTACTCAAAATGACCCATTCATACTCAAACACTGTTAACTAATTGTCACCGTCATTGTGTATGTGCCAAGTACTCAGGGCTCTATGTTCATTCAGTTAATAATTATACTAACATAGTCAACATATTACCTATGAAGGGATAAAGAGTTTTCATCTTGCATACATAGGTGAGTGTAACTAAACCACATGCTTTATTAGATTTTTTTCTTCAGTGCTATGTTGTTTGAGTAAAGTTAGCAAAAACTGTGTCTGGTGAAATATACAGCTACATCTAAAAAAAATTGAATATGGTGAAAAAGTTCTTTTTTTCTTGTAACTTATTTCAAAAAGTGAAACTTTCATATATTTCAGATTCATTACATGTAAAGTAAAACACTTCAAAAGTTTTTTTGGTTTAATTTTGATGATTAGAGCTTACAGCTCATGAAAGTCAAAAAAATAGTATCTCAAAATATTAGAATATTTACATTTGAGTTTCAATAAATTACCATCTGCTGACTTGGCAATGGTCCAGAAGACAACCATTGACACCCTCCACAAAGAGGGTAAGTCACAGAAGGTCATTACTGAAAGGGGTGGCTGGCTGAAAGTTGAAAAGTGAAAGTGAAAGTTGACAGGAAGGAAGAAATCGGTTAGGGAAAATGTGCAGATGCAACAGGGATGACCGCAAGCTTGAGAATACTGTCAAGCAAAGCTGATTCAAACACTTGGAAGAGCTTCACAGGAAGTGAACTGAAGCTGGAGTCAGTGCATCAAGAGTCACCACGCTCCGACATTTCCAGGAAAAGGGCTACCAAGCCACTTCTGAAACAGAAACATCGTCAGAAGCATCTTACCTGGACTAAGGAGAAAAAGAACTGGACTGTTGCTCAGTGGTCCAACGTCCTCTTTTCAGATGAAAGTAAATTTTGCATTTAATTTGGAAATCAAGGTCCCAGAGTCTGAAGGAAGAGTGGAGAGGCACAGAATCCATGTTGCTTGAAGTTTAGTGTGAAGTTTCCACAGTCAGTGATGATTTGGGCTGCCATGTCATCTGCTGGTGTTGGTCCACTGCATTTTTGAAGTCCACAGTCAACGCAGCCATCTACCAGGACATTTTAGAGCACTTCATGCTTCCTTCTGCTGACAAGCTTTATGGCGATGCTGATTTAATTTTCCAGCAGGACTTGGCATCTGCCCACACTGCCAAAGGTACCAAAAACTGGTTCAATGACCATGGTGTTACTGTGCTTGATTGGCCAGCAAACTTGCCTGACCTGAATCCCATAGAGAATCTATGAGGTATTGTCAAGAGGAAGATGAGAGACACCAGACCCAATAATGCAGACGACCTGAAGGCAGCTATCAAAGCAACCTGGGCTTCCATACCACCTCATCAGTGCCACAGGCTGATTGCCTCCATGTATATAGTAATTTGGGTAAATAAACCGAAACAACTAAATAGTCTTCATTCACACATAATAATAAAAAAAACGTATATCTTCATTAGGCTGTGATAACAGCTTGCATTCTTGCTGGCATTGTTTTTATGTACTTTTACACATGTCTCTGTTGTTACTGATGTCCAAATAGTTTCTAATTGTTCCCAGAGACTTCCTTTTGATGAAACGTTTGTATCTTTGAATCCATTAAATCCCAACAATAATTATATAATGAATCAAATTAACATGTTAAACTGACAGCCCTAATATATATATATATACATATATATATATATATACATACATATATATATATGGTGGCGAGTCAAAAACCTCATGAATAACTTTCACAAACCATACAAACACTTACTGATTATCATCAATAAAGCTTCACACAGACCATCATAAGAGTCAAGGGAATGTATATCCAAGATTGAATAAAAAGGCCAGTTCATCAAAATTCAATCAAAATGATTTCGTCTTGTGAAATGTTATGTCAGATAGCAGGACTTAATAAAACAAAAAGGATTTTGTTACAGAACCACTTAAGGGAATTTTCAAGGGGAATAATGAAACCTTTTGCACGCAACTGTATATATTAACATATAGCCTAGTCTCTCAATATTGTAGTCAGAAAGTTTCAAAATAATTTTCATACAGGCCATATTTTATACAGGCATGTAAAAAAAAATTAATGACAACATTTGGTAGCATTTAAAAAAAAGGTATATTTTATTAGGCTGTATAGCAGTTATCTCTGTAATTTGTATTATAATATTTTAAATTGTTTAACTGTGTAAACAGATGGTATAAATATTAAGAGACAGATAATGTATTTTTGGATAACAGAATTGTTATGAGACTGGGCCCTGTCTTGCTTTCTCTCACCACTAGAGGTCACCATCACCTATCCTCCTGGACTCCTTTACCCTAACTCCACACACCTGTGCTTGTTTAAGTTCTGTTTTTGGACGGTGTCTGGCTTTTTGTTGATTAAACTCAGTTTTCTCCATTTGGACCCAGACCTTGTTCTTTCCACGGTGCTCCCTAGTGTTCCGTGACAGAATACAGACAGCAAACATGGATCCAGCAGGGAGAGCAGTGCATTATGGAGTGACTACCGGCTTTCTGAAGATGGACCGTGAGATTTGTCCTCCAGCCACTCTAAAGGAGCGGACGGCACGCCATCAGAAGTTAATGGCTCTGCGCCAGCAGGGGACAGAGGCAGGAGGTTTTGCCCAGACATTCTGGACTTTGGCGGTAGGGCTAAATTATAATGAGTCGGTACTCAAGGACTTTTTTAATGTGTGCCTGGATGATCCACTGCCCCAGTGGGAGATGGAGGGACTTAGGATCCTGGACTTTTGGGGCTTTGTCAGGTATCTCCATCATCGGAGTCAGTGGGCAACACCAGATCATTCAGAACCCTTCTGCAGGGATTTTCCCACCAGCCCTGGCCCTCTGACCCCCACTGAGAAGCGAAGGTTGAGAAGGAAGAGGAACACTGACTCCACTCCAGAGCTCGCTCCGGTCCAGGAGCTCACCGAGTCCACTCCAGAGCCCGCTCGGTCCAGGAGCTCACGAGTCCACTCAGAGCCCGCTCCGGTCCAGGAGCTTGAAGAGTCCGCTCCCGAGCCCGCTCCAGTCCAGGAGCTCGAAGAGACTGCTCCCGAGCCCGCTCCGGTCCAGGAGCTTGAAGAGTCCGCTCCCGAGCCCGCTCCAGTCCAGGAGCTCGAAGTGTCCGCTCCCGAGCCCGCTCCGGTCCAGGAGCTCACCGAGTCCACTCCAGAGCCCGCTCGGTCCAGGAGCTCAACGAGTCCACTCCAGAGCCCGCTCCGTTCCAGGAGCTCACAGAGCCCGCTCCGTTCCAGGAGCTCACAGAGCCCGCTCCGGTCCAGGAGCTCAACGAGTCCACTTCCAGAGCCCGCTCCGGTCCAGGAGCTCACCGAGTCCACTCCAGAGCCCGCTCCGGTCCAGGAGCTCACAGAGCCTGCTCCGGTCCAGGAGCTCACCGAGTCCACTCCAGAGCCCGCTCCGGTCCAGGAGCTCACCGAGTCCACTCCAGAGCCCGCTCCGGTCCAAGAGCTCACAGAGCCCGCTCCGGTCCAGGAGCTCACCGAGTCCACTCCAGAGCCCGCTCGGTCCAGGAGCTCACCGAGTCCACTCCAGAGCCCGCTCTGGTCCAGGAGCTCACAGAGTCCACTCCAGAGCCGGCTCCGGTCCAGGAGCTCACGAGTCACTCCAGAGCCCACTCCGGTCCAGGAGCTCACCGAGTCACTCCCGAACCGCTCCGGTCCAGGAGCTCACCGAGTCCACTCCCGAGCCCGCTCCGTTCCAGGAGCTCGAAGAGTCCGCTCCCGAGCCCGCCCCGTTCCAGGAGCTCGAAGAGTCTGCTCCGAGCCCGCTCCGTTCTAGGAGCTCGAACAGTCCGCTCCCCAGCCCGCTCCCGTTCCAGGAGCTCGAAGAGTCCGCTCCCGAGCCCGCTCCATTCCAGGAGCTCGAAGAGTCCGCTCCGAGCCCGCTCCATTCCAGGAGCTCGAAGAGTCCGCTCCCGAGCCCGCTCCAGTCCACCAGAGGTCACCATCACCTATCCTCCCGGACTCCTTTACCCCAACTCCACACTTTACTGTGCACCTACTCACACACACAGCTGTTGCCCATCCTGATGGCCTATTTAAACACCACACTCCCGCCACTCTGTCTGTCTGTATTATTGATCGTTTCAGTTCTGTTTTTGGACGGTGTCTGCCTTTTTGTTGATTAAACTCAGTTTTCTCCTGCATTTGGACCCAGAACTTGTTTTTCCCACAGTGCTCCCTAGTGTTCCGTGACAAGAATAATTAGCTTTTTTAACTGATCCAGGTTAACCAAAATGTCCTTAACTAACCAAAACCAAGAGTTGCCCTCTCTGTATAACTAAATCTAAAATACTAAGTTTAAACAAACATTGGTCCACTTGAAAAAATATTGTCCACGCTGAAAATAGAAAGGTTATTAAAAAAAGACAAAATGTAAGAATAAAATTAAAAAGAAAAAACCTCTACAAATGTAGAACATGTGTTCAGTCTTAGATCAATTACATTTATCGTTATAAACACGAAGATGTTTTATTCTTGCAATAAATGTAAAAAAAAATTTGAGATGGTAATAATTCATTAACTTTATAATTATGAAAAGAATGTCCATGTAAGTTCAAAACTTTGGGATAAGAAATATTTTTTATGTTTTTTAGAAGTCTCTTCAGTGCTCATCAAGGCATTTATTTGATCAAAAATACAACAAAACAGTAATATTGTTAAAAAGTGTTAAAATTTTAAATAACTATTTTAATATACTTAAAAAAGAACAGCATTTAAGTCAGTATGGAACATTATTTATTCAAAATATAAATATTTTGTAACAATTATGTATAAAGAAAGATTGATGTTGTTGAACCAACTTTGAAATAAATTATAAAAGTGTCCCAGTTTGCCAGCAAGGTTGTAATTTGAGGTCTATGTGTGTTTGTTGAAGTGATTTTTTAATTTAATATAAAACATTTTGGAAATAGTATTGTGTATTAGAGATGTTTAGCAGTTTAAAACATTATTCTGTGAGTAGTTATGACATTTTGAAAACAATATAGTATAGTATAATATATATAATTTTATCTACATGGTCTTATATCAATATGAGACCTTTCTCTCCTTTCTGTAAATTTGCTGCTATAATTATTTTGAGTAAGCAGTAAGCATTTCATTGTATACTCTCTATACATCAGAAATAATTGAAAAATGTCAGAAATAATGTAATTTATTGTTTCAATGTTTAATGCTAAAAAGTTGTAAAAAGACAAAATACGTATAAATCAACTTTAAACAAGAGCTGTACAAAAAAAGAAAGATGTTGAAACAATGTTGCACTATCAACATTGGTTTGATATTTCAATAATTTAACAACACATTTAATTGTGTTGATGTCACTTAATGGTCACATTGACAAACAAATAATTCTAAAACTAATTCAATATTTATATTTTTAATGTTCGTGTTTAAATAATTTATTTTACATTTTTAATGATTTAATTAATTATTAGCTTTATACCAACTCACAAATTCGTTGGAGTCCTTAGCCCAGTTTGGGGCAAACCTTTAATGTTTAATGCATTTTATGATGTTGATATCAAAACATGGAATATATTTGTTTTTCTATTTGCTTTTTTATATCAGTATTACACATTTACTGGTGAGTTTAAAACAAGTTAGATTAAAAGTAATGAAAAAAAAGTCAGAATACATTACATAAAACGAGTAGCCTAGATTAGGTTACTAACTACAGTTTTCATTATGTAATCTGTAATCAGTAATGAACTACAATGTGTAAAGTATAGAATAGTGTAGTATAACCTACTGCATTGTTTACAGTAAATTCTTTGTCAGTATACTCTTTAAGGTCAGTTTAGATCAATTGTATCTTGAAAGGAGCATATGAACAGGAGTGTCAGTGTTTTAGAGAGAGGTGCAGAGTCAAGCACTTTGCCCTGTGCACACATCTATTGTTGTGTGCTGCTTGCTCAGCCGTTCTCTCTTCTGTTGTTATACCACAACAAATGGTATTGCTCTCCAACTAAATGCCCTCTTTACACTTTATGCAATTTGACTGGCTTTTGGAAGCTCCGTTTCCTTTTTTTCTCCCCAAAACACTAAATTTGACCACCCTTTTTTGGAGTAATCAAATTCATGAGTGAGTCTGAGCATCTGAATGATGAAATGCCTAAAGGTCAGGTCTCGTCTCCTGGATTAGGGACTTGTGAACGGCTCATTACGGTCATGACAGCCGTCCCGAGAGTTTGATTGTATGAGAGCAGTCCACAGAAAGGATTGTTTTTCAAAAACAGTTACTGGAGAAAATCCTCTCTTACTGATCAATTAGTGATGTCTGAGGTACAATCAGGTAAGCATCCAATCATTTGTTATATTATTATTTTCTCTTGTTAGTGCTGGGCAACGATTAATCTCATCTAAAATACAAGTTTTTGTTGATATAATATACACTGTATTGCCAAATATATATGGGTATTGGGTCACCCCTTCTAATAAAAGGTTTGACTACTTTAGTAATTTCCATGAGTACAAATCTTAATGTTTAAGCATATAATGATATTCTAGGGAATTGTTTGCTTCTAATTTTATAGCAACTGTTTGGACAGGACCCTTTTCTATTCTAACATGACAGTGCCTCTGTGTATAAGACTAGGATCAAAGAGAAATTATGATTCAGTCAGTGTGGAAGAACTTCACTGGTCTGCAGAAATGCAGACCGTGAGCCAAAAATTAATCACCAAACACCAATGATTTGTACATATGGGTACAGTCATTTCAAACACTTCAAAACTGTTGCAACAGAGGTGGAAATAAAAATGTTAAGTACTTTAATTATTTTCCATCTTTGTTGCCACAGTTTGGAAGTGCCTTTTTCTCTTCTAAAAAGGGGGTGTCCCAGTTATTTTGTCCATATAGTGAATGTACAAGTCATTGGTGTTTGGTGATTAATTTTTGGCTCAAGGTCTGCATTTAAAGTCACACCAGAAGTGTTCAGCTGGGTTTCTGCAGACAGTCAAGTTCTTCCACACTGACTGAATCATCATTTCTCTTTGATTCTTGTCTTATACACAGAGACACTGTCATTTTAGAGTAGAAAAGGGTTCTGTCCAAACTGTTGCTATAAAATTAGAAGCATAAAATTCCCTAGAATATCATTATATGCTTAAACATTAAGATTTGTACTCATGGAAATTACTAAAGTAGTCAAACCTTTCAAATAAAAGGGGGTGACCCAATACTTTTGGCAATATAGTGTATGTGTGTGTAATATGTATATTTATTATGTATACATAAACACACACACATACAGTATATATTTAGAAAATATTTATTTTCAATATTTTATTTATTTTAATATACATATAATGTATATTATATATAAATATTTAAACATAACATTGTTTTTCTTAAATATTTACTGTATATGTGTGTATTTATATATACATATAAATATACACGGTACACACACATATATATTGTGTACACACATTTTTTTTATTATGGATGCGATTAATCGTGATCAATCATTGCCAGCATTAAAAAGAATACTATGAGCTATAAATGCATAAATGAATAAAAAGAAAATTTTATTTTAATAGAGTATTCTTAATGTTCACTGCTCTGTCAGTGTGATTATGCAGTTGACTGATTGATTAATTGATTAATGCAACTAACATTTGATTATGTAATTCATTATATGGTGTTACAATTATTGTGATATTATGTTTTTCTCCATGGCATTGTTCTTGCTATGAGTGATGTCATTTATTATTTTATCTGGGCTGTTATTGTTATTGGTTTAGTGGATGGTTTGGAGCCAGAAGAAGAGGTGACAGATGTCGTATGTGATGAGGCAGAACTCAAAGATGGAGAGTAGGTTCCATATACACTGAACAAAATTATAAACGTAACACTTTTGTTTTTGCCCCCATTTTTCATGAGCTGAACTCAAAGATCTAAGACTTTATCTATGTACACAAAAGGCCTATTTCTCTCAAATGTTGTTCACAAATCTGTCTAAATCTGTGTTAGTGAGTTCTTCTCCTTTGCCGATATAATCCATCCACCTCACAGGTGTGGCATATAAAGATTCTGATTAGACAGCTTGATTATTGCACAGGTGTGCCTTAAGGGGGTCGCACACCGGATGCGAAGCGCAGCGCGCGTTGCGCCATGTCGCGCCATGTCTTTAAAATTCGAAACACATTGTTTTCTATGGGTGTACGCACACCGGCGGCGTCATTCGGCGTCTGTCCACAGCGCCCAGCAACGACTCAGGATGCTGTTCAAATTCCTGCCACGCCATAGAGCACCATCTGCATTGTTTTATATTAGATAACATCATATTTGTCTCAAACCGTTAATACATTATACCAAGATACCACTGCTGCAAAATACTGTACACATTAGTTTTACAGCTTGAATAAAATGTAAACATATAGAATGAAATGTATAATAAACGTAATCCTTTACATTTTTTATATTTCTCTTGAGACATTTTTCATACGCAAAATATTACAGTACAGGCCTATGTAACAATTGTCTGTCGTGATTACATTCACTGTCGTCGTTTGCTACCTACTGGATATACCAGGACACAACCGTTACAACACTCTTCAGGTCATTTATTAGTATAGAATGTGCGCGTCTGGTGTGCGATACCTCGAGTTGTTCTAGACATGGCGCTGCGCGCGCGGTGCTGCTCGTTCGGTGTGCGACCCCTTTAGGCAGGCCACTATAAAATGTGCAGTTTTACTTTGTTGGGGGGGTCGGGGGGTCCGGAAACCAGTCAGTATCTGGTGTGACCACCATTTGCCTCACGCAGTGCAACACATCTCCTTCACATAGAGTTGATCAGGTTGTTGATTGTGGCCTGTGGAATGTTGGTCCACTCCTCTTCCATGGCTGTGCAAAGTTGCTGGATATCGGCAGGAACTGGAACACGCTGTCGTATACGCCGATCCAGAGGATCCCAAACATGCTCAATGGGTGACATGTCCGGTAAGAATGCTGGTCATGCAAGAACTGGGATGTTTCAGCTTCCAGAAATTGTGTACAGATCCTTGCAACACGGGGCCATGCATTATCATGCTGCAGCATGAGGTGATGGTTGTGGATGAATGGCACAACAATGGCCTCAGGATCTCGTCACGGTATCTCTGTGCATTTAAAACTCCATCAATAAAATGCACCTGTGTTCGTTGTCCATAACATACGCCTGCCCATACCAAAACCCCACCGCCACCATGGGCCACTCGATCCACAACGTTGACATTAGAAAACCACTCACCCACACGACGCCATACACGCTGTCTGCCATCTGCCCTGTACAGTGAAAACCGGCATTCATTCGTGAAGAGAACACCTCTCAAAGTGCTAGATGCCATCGAATGTGAGCATTTGCCCACTCAAGACAGTTACGACGACGAACTGCAGACTGGTCGAGACCCCGATGAGGACGACGAGCATGCAGATGAGCTTCCCTGAGACGGTTTCTGACAGTTTCTTCAGAAATTCTTTGGTTATGCAAACCGATTGTTGCAGCAGCTGTCCAGGTGGCTGGTCTCAGATGATCTTGGAGGTGAAGATGCTGGATGTGGAGGTCCTGGGCTGGGCTGGGCTGGGCTGGTGTGGTTACGCGTGGTCTGCGGTTGTGAGGCTGGTTGGATGTACTGCCAAATTCTCTGAAACGCCTTTGGAGACGGCTTATGGTAGAGAAATGAACATTCAATTCACGGGTAACAGCTCTGGTGGACATTCCTGCAGTCAGCATGCCAATTGCACGCTCCCTCAAAACTTGCGACATCTGTGGCATTGTGCTGTGTGATAAAACTGCACATTTTAGATTGGCCTTTTATTATGGGCAGCCTAAGGCACACCTGTGCAATAATCATGCTGTCTAATCAGCATCTTGATATGCCACACCTGTGAGGTGGATGGATTATCTCGGCAAAGAAGTGCTCACTAACACAGATTTAGACAGATTTGGGAACAATATTTGAGAGAAAAGGCCTTTTGTATACATAGAAAAAGTCTTAGATATTTGAGATCAGCTCATGAAAAATGGGGGCAAAAACAAAAGTGTTGTGTTTATAATTTTGTTCAGTGTAAATACCTGTCATTTTAATTTTTAATAATAAGTATTATATTTTTAATATGCATATTTATTTACGAAAGATAGGGACAAATTCTCACTATTGACTAGTTGCTTATCAGCATGCATATTGCTAGCATTCTGGCTGTTTTTTAGTACTTAAAAGTACATATTAATTGCTTATTGCTTAATTGCTTATTCAGTGTAATTGTGTTTCTGTGGCTCAGTGGTAGAGCATTGCGCTAGCAGCGCAAAGGTTGTGGGTTCGATTCCCAGGGAACACACATACTGACAATAAATGTATAACCTGAATGCACTGTATGTCGCTTTGGATAAAAGCGTCTGCTAAATGCATAAATATATATATGCATAAATATAATATATATATATATAAATATAAATATTCTGCATGACCATATTTTAGATCTCTTAATCCCACCCCATACATAAAGCTACCTTAAAACTATTAATAAACTGCAAATTAGGAGTTTACTGAGGCAAATTTGTAGTTAATAGTTAGTTAATTGTGAGAATTTGTCCCCAAATTAAAGTGTGACCATTTTGTGCATAAAAACTGTTGATGGACACTCACACTGTAAAACTCAAGATGTCTGCATGTGTGTGGTTCTTGTGATCTAGAATGATGGAGGTGGAGGTTGGTGAGCACAATGTTCTGCTGGTACGCTGTGATGGGGTGTACAGTGCCATCAGTAACCAGTGCACACACTATGGTGCTCCTCTGAGCAAAGGTAGCTCATTACCAATCTGTTTTATCAATGGAAATCGAGTTTGGTGCTACTCGCTTCTATCTTCTTGATAAATAACATGGGAGAACTAAAGGATTACAAGGAAAGTCTTGTGAGCTTGTAGTCATACAGTGTGTTTGCGGTTCCTCTGCAGGGGTGCTGTCAGGTCACAGGGTCCGCTGTCCCTGGCATGGTTCCTGTTTCAATGTGAAGACCGGTGACTTGGAGGAGTATCCTGGAATCGACTGTCTGCCCTGCCACAAGGTAAGCATTACCATATATTTCTTGACTGATTAATGTACACTCTTAAAAATAAAGGTGCTTCAAATGGTTCTTCAAGCGATGCCATAGAAGAACCATTTTTGGTTCCACAAAGAACCATTCAGTCAAAGGTTCTTTAATAAACCATCTCTTCCTTACCTTTTTATAATCTGAAGAACCTTATTTCACCACAAAAAAAACTTTTTTTGAAACTGAAAGTTTCTTCAGATGTTAAAGGTTCTTCATGGAACCATTTAGACAAAAAGGTTTTCTATGGCATCGTGAAGCACCTTTATCTTTAAGAGTGTAAAGACTTTAAGAATTAAATGTACATTAAATGATATCATAGACTTGAAATAATGTTTTATTTATATATTATATAAAGTGTAATATTTTATGTATACATATTAGACTATTTATTATAAATTAAACATAAAATTAGCTTGGTAAGAAGTTAGTGTTTTCATACACTACTGGCAAAAACTTTGGAATAATTAAGATTATTTAATGTGTTTGATAGAAATCTCTTGTTCTCACCAAGGCTGCATTTATTTGATCAAATGCAGTAAAAACAGTAATATTGTGATATATATTTTTTATACAATTTAGATCTGTTTTCTATTTGAATATAAAGAGTAACTAATTTCTCTGATGCCAAGCTGAATTTTCAGTTGCCATTACTCCAGTCTTCAGTGTCATTACAATATGCTGATGCTCAAGGAACATTTATTTTATTATCAATATTGAAAACAGCTGTGCTGGTTAATATACCATTAAATAATTTGGGGTCATTAAAGGTGGGGTAAACAATTTTTGGAAGCCAATGTTGATATTTGAAATCCCCAAAATAAACACGCCCCTACCCCAAAATGGTCTCGCCCCTATTTTGATAGCTCCGCCTCACACATACGTAGCCTATGCAACCCAGGCAATGATTAGTTCTGTGAAACAAAGCAAAACCAGTGTTACACCGTCTCTACACCGGACGCGAGCGGCATGCCGAAATACTATAGAAGTCATTATAATCAGTGATGCTGTCTACACTGGATGCTGTGTGGCGCGACAAATCTCCGACAGAAAACTGCTTCCGCGTTCTATGACATGCTGACACAAATTTGAAATTATTTTCAATGGTCACTTTATCATGTCCAGTGTAGGCAGACTTTTAGCTGTTGCGGCGCGGCGCGTCTGGTTTAGACATGGTGTTAGTAACCTATCAAGAAGAACCAAAGCAACTCGGCGTCCGATCACAGGCCTTCCGCTCCTTCAGTTCTCTCCAGCGCTGGAAGCTGATCTATTATTTACACAGTC